>CALSCE010010855.1:14987709-15135995 GCA_943593645.1 Bovichtus variegatus | reverse complement strand
ATACATTATACATATATATTATACATTATACATATATATTATACATTATACATATATATATATATATATTATACAAATACAATATACATAAACAACCTAGTCTGCAGAGTAATATAGTATAAAAATGAATATATAATAGTACATATTTTAAAATAATATTTAGAAAGCAATAAATATCAAATCAATCAAAAATGGTTTATGCGTGGCGGTGTCTATTTTTTGTATTACAATCTTGCAACGGCGGGAAGGCGGACCGATCGCACAGGAGGCTAGCAATAACATGCAAATGATAATACTTTTGTGTTCGTAGGCTGCATATTTACACATTTAAACATCTACATATTATTTTTAAAAAATAGTAAAAAACCTCACGAGTTCTTAACTGTACGTGAAACACAATAAATTTGGTCAAATTTAGGGCCTAGACAATCGCTTTGACTATGGACCAGATTGTTTTCCAGGTAATAGTCAGCTTCTAAATCGACGTCGATGGAAAGAGTAGCTAGCGGCATGAAGCAGATAAAATACTGCAATAAACAAAGTGCATACCTGCATATCTCACCTTAAAGAAATCCTCCGTAAGAGTTTAGCTTATTTTCTTTTTTTAATAAATGACCGATTCACCACATAACCCGTGAAGTGAAAGTCCGCGCGTATTGTTGCTGTGAAGGCTGTTTAAATTTGCGACCACTTCCGGTCGTCCGTGACGTTTCAGAGGCTCTGACGGAAACGGCAGCGCAGAGTTTCAGTTCCGCCTTTAAAATTGATTGGACCAGGGAGTACTTCAAGTGTCCGACCTCCTTATGTAACTTTATTCCGCATTATGTCTTCCCCTCGGTCGGTGGTCCTTAGTTTATGTTGTTAGTTTATGTTTTTAATTTATTTATCTGGAACAATAGATAGTTGATATTGTATTGTCAGTTATTCAACAACATGGTCACTTTATAATTATGTTGAATTTATTCAACACTATGCAAGCCCTGTTTCACAAAAGGATTTCTTAATTGTCTTTAATCAGTCTTTGATGCTGTCAGAAAAGGTTACAATTTGAAGTAAATAATTGATTTTGCTTGAAAGAAACTGAGACTATTAAGCATTTATGTTTTGCTTGTTGAGTCTCATTTTAGTTTTAGCAGGCTCTTTACAGCTGGTTAAATATCAATCAAGGAAATTGCAATCCTTCATTTGATTCATTTCAGGTTTTTATTTACATAGATGGTCTCTCAAGGAAGGTGTCAGATATGTAAAACATACTTATCATTATGGGTGAATATATTATACATAAATGCAAATGGAAAACAGTAAACCCTCCTTAATTGTTTTTAAAAATTAATGTAAAAGGTATTTATTATACATAAAGCTATTATCTAAGAAAAGTCTTTTATTTAAAATTATAGTCCTTGCTGCTATTGTCAACCACCCAAATGTCCAAACATTTAACTGTTTCTTTGTGTTTCATTTTATTTTTTTACATTAACTATCTTTTTTTGTCATAATGCATATGCGTGAATGTATATGTGCACTGGCTGTACATGTATGTATATGTACTGAATATCAGGCTTGTGTTGTTAGTGTTCCCTACATGAGTCTGTAAACTGAAACAGTTCAATAAAAAATATATGTCTCTAATGCGTTCCCTTTAGGTATTATTTCACTTTTTAAAGGTTTTAGGGGAATGAAAATCACCCTATACTGTTAGATGCACCTGCTGGGTCTTTCATGGCAATCTGAGAATAAAAATAAGGCAATCTGGCAACTTTTTCAACAAGACATCATAAATAGGCCTACACCCTTGTAATATTGTTTTTTACTAACAAACTCAAAAAGATATCTTTTAAAATGCTATATAAAAGTTTAGGTAATAATGACCACCAAAAGCTCAGTTTACTGAATTTATGATTCTTCTTTACTTGTGCTTCTGTTACACTTTGTTTTAATATTTACCATTACCCTGTATTTGCCACTAGAGGCCTCAGTGGCTGTGATTCAGCAAGAAGTTACATAGCTGAGCTTTAAGTAAAAAATCTAAAATGTGTATGAGTTGTATTGAAAACCATTTCTTTACTAAATATTATGTAAATGTATGGTGTTCAATTTCAAAGTCTTCTCACATTGAAATACTCAAATTATGAGTAACTTCAAATTGTACTTAAGCACTGAGTAAAACACATACAGTGGTTACTTTCCAATCATTTATAACAGTAAAACTTGCTCCACCAATGTAGCAATAAAATCAAAATGACCCTAACCCAAAATACTCACAAAACATAGGCCCTAAGGTGTGACTGATTTATAAGATAAGATACAACTTTATTGATCCCACATAGGGAGTCACAGCAGCAGAAGTACAACAGACACACGAGTAACTTTAGAAAACTATATAGGCCTACTACTGTATTATCCTAATACTACATACATCAATATCATGAGCATGAACGTGGAAAGCTCGTTGAGTGTCAGTTTTAGCAGTTTATTCCACATTGTTTTCGCTCCCTCTTGTCTTTCCTGTTCCTCTCCACAGAGGGGAACCATATTGACTAAAAAAAGAAAAGACCTTGGGGAAAAACGCTAGAAAAAAAAAATTAGAGGCAGGCAGATTATGTTGCACAGGGTAGTTGGATGGGGGTGGAGCATGAGGTAAGGGCAGATTGATGAGGTCAGCGTCAATAAGAAGAATGCAAGAGAAAGAAATATGCAAATTGTGTTTATATGAGTGTGAGGGAGAGCCAGAGAGAGACTGTCAGTTCAAAAGAGGGAGAGAGGCTGAGAGAAAATGACAGACGTGGCCGGAGGAAAGGAAAGGAGCGTTTGAGAAAGACAACCCCTGAGAGACTCCGCACTGAACCCACTGCCCCGTCTCAACCCTCCTCCTCCTCCCCCCTCCCTGTGTGCTTTGCCATGGTTACCAGACAGGGCTCCCAATGCAGCCAGTTAATGTGTTTTTCAGCGGCAGGAGCGAGCTGGGTACTAATGTGTCTCAGTCTGTCTCCTGCACAATCAATGTCAACTGTCCTGGGATGCACAAACACATGGAGGGGCTGAGAGCCAGGGAACACTGAGCCACCCTGGCTGAGTGTCAGGGCGAGAGTCTGAAAGAGGACCACGGGACTTTCATTTATTCACCTGAAAACTGCCGTCTCTGGTGCTTTGTTATGCAGTCAGAAAAAAGTGACTAGTTTTATTTGTGTTTCCTATAGGAGCCTGACATCACATGTTGATCACTACTATATTGATTTATCGCACATTAAATCCCTGACTGGCTGAGCAAAAATGTGTCCAAGGCTGCTAACATACCAAAAACCCCAGCAAGGCAGGTAAAAGAAAACAGCTGATCACGTTTAAAAAAAAAAAAATCCTTTTCAGAATTTATTGGATTTACATGGTTTGGTTGATTAACAAAAACAACACAAGTTTTCAACATTTATTGAATTTTATTGTCATATTTTCAGTTCATCAAACATCCACAACAAGGTGCATTTATCATTCAACCATAAAAATCATGAAAATGTAGAACTGCAACGAGCAGTTGATTAATCAATTAGTCAATTTACAGAAAATAAATCAAAAATAATTCATCAATTATTCGTTTAGGTTTCACTATTTTCTGACATTTTATAGACCAAATGATTAATAGACTAATTTAGAAAATAATTAGCAGTTGCAGCCCTGTAAAAATGTACTTTTTTGTAACCAATATTTTTTCTTCAAAATCCAACAATAACAAATATAATATTATATATTTGAGTTTCTGTGAGCTTTAATATTTATACAAATTAATAGTCATCAAGGTGATGACACTTCTGTATTTTTCTAAATGTAACTATTTAACAGTCTCTTGACGACAGGTCTTGGATGTTGTTGGAGATTTTAAAATCCCATGTGAATCATACATCGGGGTCACGAACCTTGGCTGTCTTTTTATTGAACCGTGTAAGTGTTCAGCGCACAAAGCCAGCCAAAAGGCACTGCCCCCTCCAGAGAACCACGTAGACTCTTCTCGGCTATTCATGATGTCTGGAAAGTTTGGGGAATTCTGTCCAGATGAGTTCATGCAGTCGAAACGGCTCCGCAGATTTACTCTGATCTGTGATACATTTCTTACGTGATCTCATGATCTAAAAAAAAAGTTCATTCCTCCAGATGCGATTGCATGCGACTTTGTTCCCAAGGACCTCACCTGTGACCTTTCATATCATCACAGGTTAAGGGTCTCAGGGACAATGAAGCACACCGACAGACAGGCAGTTGTTCAATCAGCCTCGTCTGCAGGTAAAATCCAATCTAATCTTAAATATTTCTGTAAACTGTGAAATCTAAACATGAAAAAATATATTTCCATGACGTATGTATATATGTTTATGTGTCATGAATTATTTTGTCATCTAAGCTCAAAGAGATGAACTTTTGACATTAAATCAACATTTCATCTACTGACAGATACATAGCATCTTATATTATAAGAAAACCATACGTTTATACGTCTTATTGCTTGGTTACCGTTGTTTTTTATCAATGCAGTCCGACATGAAATGTTTCGTCTTGACACGTCTGCACGAAATGGACTGGATCACATCCTGCAGAAAGAGAAATGTTTAATTAGATTACATTGTAAAACATATAAATATCAATTCTCGTTATCTATCCGTTCGGTTCATCGTCGCGGCCCTTTTACCGTCTGTCCTCCTGAAATAGCCAGCGCCTTTTCTTCAGTGCATGTCTGTGCAGTAAGACATTTAAACAAAATGCCCCCTGCTGGCAGACAGATAGACAAAGACACATATAGGCAGAGGAAAATCTTAAAATTTTATGTATAAATCGGGATTTGCATATGGGATGAGCATACAGCCTGAATGAGTGTTAAGCTCCAACCAAGCGGTCATACAGTTCATAGACAGGCACACATTCGACTTTTTGCTTGTGCACATGCATGAAACATCCACAGACAGCTGTGCCTGGAGCCGCAGACAACACTGTCGTCTTATATGTCCTACAGGCCTTGTGATCTCACAGGATTATGCAATCACTCCCCCATGACAAAGATGTTCAGCCTTGAGGGAGTAACACTGATTTGCTCTTCCCCAGACAAAATAAATGCCAGATAAACCTGACATTGCAGATGCCACATGAAGAATATGAGCCAGGGTCCAAACAACTGGTACACAGCTGAAAAGCTCCATTTGCATCACACGCAAGCCTGTGCAGACGACAACTTCATCGTCTGCCAACGATCCAGAACAATCCCTTACTTACGAAAATCTGTCTGTGGCCAGGTGCAGAAACATGCAGACAAACATGCGACTCCACAAAGGCACACAGAACATGAAGCGTTCCGCTGGCAGTGTGAGAAATTAGACTGCCTCTCTGTTTCCTCTTTGTCTCTGTGCTTTGAGATGTTTTCCTCTGTCCCAGTTTCATGGGCTCCTCTGCTGCTCTCAAAAGCACCAGAGACAAAGACCGGAGGGTGAAAACCAGAAGCTAGAGGGAGAATGAAGAGAAATATTCTCATGTGAAACACAATTACCCATGTCAAAAAGAATGAACATGAAGGTAGAATTAACACAAATGAAGGAAAGATGGCGGGTGGACGTGGTCAGTCGAATAGCTTGTCTCGATTTGTTAGCCGGCCCGTTAAGTCATTCTGAACTCACCGTTTGCCCTTTCCTGGTGTTCCCTACATGAACACACACACATTTGTACCATTTGTCCGGGTGCACATAACAGTGCATGTACGTAAAACAAGTACGCTTGCTCACACTCACACACAGACAGACAGACAGACAGACACACACACACACACACAACACACTCTTACGATGAGTTATTGATCCATTTTCCACTTCAGAGAAAAAAAAGAGCGACAATTAATCCAGTGGTAAAGAAAATAACGCTTGATAAAACCTATCCTGCCACATCTTCACAGTCTTCCTTTTCTCTGAGCGCTGTACGCGGCAGCGGACAGAAAAGCTATTCCCCCCTCGCTACCCCTCCATCTCTCGCTCTCCTCTTTTTGTCTCTCCTCTTCTTCTATCCCTCTCTCAGGCGCTGTCCCTGGCTCTGTTCTGTGCCTGCTTTCCTCTGCCAAGTCACATCACTAATTCTCCAGGCGATTATAGAGTCCGAGCAGGCAATGTCTATGAGGCAGGTACGCTACACTCTCACACACACATAGTAAAACACACACGGACAATTGCATTGATTCCATTATCTGGTTCTGTACCAACACCCCCACTTCCCGCAGCAACCACCAACAGCGCCTCCATCTATGACCCCCTTCTTTTCATAAATCTGTGTCACCTACATACATCACACACAAACACTCATACACTTATGCAAGCATGCAGTATCACCAGCTATCGCTCTTTCTTCTTCTCTTGCCTGAACACTCTATCACTCTGTCCCCGCCTCCCCCTGCTCTGTTTCAGCCCTTCGCCTCATTTTCATCCTCCCCTCCTTGTCTCTCTCTCTCTCCCACTCTAACCCCTTACATTTTTCCAGGCGTGACGTCCCGTCTTGCCCATCTTGCAGTCTACGTTCACACGATGCCGTGTGTCTAAATGGGTGTCTATTACTCTGTTTGTTTGTGTGTGTTTGAACGTGCATCTGGAGGAGAGAGAGTCAACGTTTTCGGAGGGAGGTGCATGTGTGAGGTGTGTGTGTGAATGTCCTTGTGCACCGCTGTGCACTTACACATCTGTGTGTGTGTGAGGAAGGGAGGCAACTGGGGGGAGGAGGTAGTGGAGGGAGCTCACAGACGGAGGCTGTGGATTTTACACAGCATGAGGATCAAAGCCACAGCAAGCCCAAAGGTGATTAACCTCCCAGCCGTTCTGACCACAACACTGATGCTCTTCTTCCATATCTCTAACACAGCTATCTGCACAATTCATTGCAAATCAATCTATCCGCCCATGTTGCACTAATTCCCAAATATCCTGTATCACATGGTGAGGGACACGTATCAGAAATTGTGAAATCACATAGCTGAACTTTTGCATCTTTAACAGAAAACTCCCCAAATTACACAAGGTGTGCGTGAGAATTAAACATCTGTTGTGGTAAATTTCGTTAAAAAAAAAAGACACATTCTTTAAATTTCATGCAAGTGATTATAATACATTAAACTTATAATTAATGAGAAAATCGAGCTGTTAAGAGGAAAAAAGAACAGTAAACATAATTTACGAAATGTAAGTATTAAATGTAAAAACAAATTCAAGAACTGGCCGAGTATTTATAAAATAGCGGGAGGCAGGCGGCTTCATTGTGACGGTTGTATTTGCCAGGGAGTCGTTTCTTTGTGTGCGTACAGAAAAGAGCAGTGCTCGGCAGAGATTGCTGATATATGCTCTTTTTTCCCCTCCTCGCTGGAGCACTGCAACGCAATGCGGATACTGAGTGTCTGAGCCACTAGCCAGACACACTGGGGGACAGAGGGGGGTGGGGTGGGGTGGTCGGGAGCGAGGAGGGGGGGTTGGGGCGCAGGGAGAAGAAGGAAAAGGAGGCGGAGGCGGTAAGCAAGTTCACATACAGCCTCGTGCTTCAGGACACACTGATACTAACGTGTGGGCACACTGTCATTATCTACCATGACTACAGAGAGTGGCAAGCGTGTACAGATAGTTCACTTTGGAGATTTTTTACTGCTGACTGCTTTTAAAATTAAACAAAAATTAGAAACCTTTTGCCATAAAATGCTTCATAATTGTGTTATGCAACTGAACAAGTTCAACAAAAATCCAAGACTGTAACAGACTGCGGTTTAAAATATATATTTTCAAACTGTTAAAATCATGATGGATGAACAACCTGCTGTCCCGACCAACAATGAAATTCATTCAAATACGAGTTCCCGATCACATTCCAGCGTAATGTCGCCTGAAGAGATGTTCAGTGCTTTTGTGCACGGCACGGTAAGAAAGCACCGAAACAGCTATTGATAGTTGGCTTTATACCCTATTGGACTGCACCAAATAACAAATCAAAGAGCACTGCAGAGCAAGGTGGGTATATTGATGTCTGGATTAGCTGGACCTCGACAGCAAAACCTGATTAGTATTTCAGATGTATTAGATTTAAAAGTCAGTGCAGAAACTGTTTTTCAGCTTGTTTTCATGTCAGTATAATTATGGGCTTGAAATCGAATTTGTTGAAGGAGAAATGTTGAATTATTTTTGATTTGATAATGATGCGATCGTTATGGTAGTGACTGTCAGTGCATATCTTTTGTTCGGCAGTGAAAAAGACATCCATAAGACCTTTATTAAGACAATGTTTTAAAAATGTATGAGACACAGATCGTACAGAGAAAAGATGATATACTGCATTACACCTGAATAAAATATATTATTATTACTTTGTCATGTTTAATATGAATTGTACTGGTCAAATAGTTAAACATGATTATACCTTTTGCCCGTAGCCCTATAAAAAGTCAGTCGATTTTACAACTTTCTGTCCTTTTTCAGGTCAGTCGTCGTACTTACCACTTCGAGAGGCACAAACGGTGATGTCCTTCTTGTGAAGTCTGGGTGACACCGCAGGGAAAGCTAGAAGGTTGTACAGTTATCTCCAGGCTGTTTATGATGCGAAACCATACAACCAACTACCTCAAACTGCAGAGCACCGGAGCAGAGTCGCCGCTGGAGTCCCTTCTTCTTCTCTTCCATGCAGAGCGTTCTTTGTCTTTTACTTCTGTCTGTCTGTTCCTGTCATCTCGTCTCGTTTTACCCAGAATATCATATATTTATAATAGAGCTAGGTATAAAAAGATGAGAAAAAAAACTTGGTCTGTGGCTACAAGATTAAAGTTTGATATTGTGATACTGTTGGAATTTAAAGAAATAATAGCTGAGACTTGTTAACTAACTGCACTTTATGAATTTTTGTGGGCTTGTCTCCCTCTTGTGGGTAGACGCAGTACCCAGACCACCCCCACCCCCCACCAGAGGCCATGGCAGACCTTCACTGTCTCTGAAAACAAAGACGAGCACTTAACCTGCAGTTGCTTACTGTAGGCGTTTGCCTGACCTACTTCTGCAAGTGGAGCTGGTGGAATCTTCCTTATCCTCAAAGACTCGATTCAGCACTACTGAGCCCACTTCATTGTCATTCTGAGGTGAAACTCTTCTGTTTTTAGTTCACTATATGAGGATTCAAGAAGAAGGCTGATATTACATATCACAACTTCAGCTGGTTGAAGGAACAACATTTCTCTTTTTTACTTGTCTACGGTGGTATATTAACTCAAGATGTTTGACTACAAATATTCTTAAGTTTTAATGATGCATTAAGGCTGAAACTAACGTTTCTTCCTCATTATCCATAAATCTGCAGATTTCTTCTTCCAAATGGAAGATTTTTTTGCTGTTGCTTTTTTAAGATTATTTTTGGGGCATGTTATGCCTTTGTTTGATAATGATAGTGGAGAGCGAGAGGAAATGTGGGGAAAGAGAGTAGGGGAATGACATGCAGCAAACGGTCTGACCAGCCGCGAATCGACCGGGGACTCGCTGCTCAGGGCATTTACGCACTTGTGGTATGCGCCCTAACCACTTGGCTATCGGGTTGCCCTCAATGGACCTTTATGCATATAAAATGTCAGCTAATAGTGAAACCAACAGGTCAAGGTGAAATCTCCTCAAACTGCTTGTTTTGTTTGACCAGAGATATTTATTTTGCTATCATAACACGAGGAAAAGTATCAAACCATATCAATCGAGGAACGGCATTGGCATGAAAAATTACTCAATCGATTGATTATTAAAATTATTGTTGATGAGTTTTCTGGTCATGGACTAATAGATGAATAGACTAATCCTTTCAGCTGTGTAATATATACAATATCATATGTTTATCCTTGCTTGAACTTATTTTGAACGTAGTCCATCCCTTTTGATAGTGCTTAAATCTGATAAAAACATTATAACTATTTATATGTGGCTGTCTATATCGCCTTATGTTTTTTTTTTAATATGTTGTCCTCATGTATTTTTATGTCTAATGTAGGGCACTTTGAATTGCCTTGTTGTTTAAAGGTGCTATTAAAATAAATTGTCCTTCCCCTGCCTTCCCTCAGATTGTAGGAAACACCCTTTCCAATGGCAGTACCGGGGGGGATGTCTAAAATGTTCCTTTTTAAGATTTTCTACTCAATGATCGATAGTTTGCTCCATTACCCTTATTTGTACGACTATCACACCTCATCCCTCCCTGAGACAGCAGAGTGTCATACAACATGCAATCTGCAGTTTGAGCATGAAATAATTTCTTCCTGGTTCATTTGAAGTATTGTGAGACCTTTACCTGGAACCCTTTGTGCATGTTCTCTCCCGTCTCTCTCGACTGTGAAAAAAAAGTTTAAAAAAATCTTTTAAAAACTATGGTACTTAAAAAGGTAAAACTGACTTTGTGGGGAAGGATTATCATCAAGTGTTACCTAACAGAATAGTGAGAGTAGTGAACAACACGTCACTGCCCTCAGGTCTTGATATTAACAAGGGCAAACAGTGTCACAGATGTGAAGCACCCTACAGAGTTCAGCAGTGCTGCAGAGAGGCCAGTTAATGATGCCTGTAGAAATGACCAAGCCTCCTTTCAGTCAAATATGAGTGAGTGCATGAATGAATGCGAGTGACTCAATTTTCTGAAATTGAAACCTGGCATTTTCTAACTGCAAATACAGATAAATGTTGTATTTTATCCAGACTAAGTGCAATTTATGTTTTGCCAGATTGTTTATTTACTTTTGCCTCCCAGGAATGGTGTCAGATATCTTGACACATTGCACTGTTTAATAAGGTACATTCTAGGTAATGCATAAAATGGTACATTTTAGAGCAGTTTTCAACATAACAAATAGGATCTAATGGGTAAGTAATTGGATGACAATTAACATCCAATAGAGTAACAGCACTATACAGTCAATCTCTCTCATACTCCATAAATAATAAGGGCGCAGCCACACATTCGACATCTAGCTGTTGTTAGCAGTCAATGGCTGTGTTTTGACACTCCTTCTGTGTGCTTCAAGGACTCATTGATTACTTGATAGTGGCTGTGGAGCTGAGTTGCTTGGCCTTCTATTCAGCTTGGTCAATGCACCAAAAATACAACCTTGAAGTCTTGGATGACTGGGGCCTGACTGACAAAGCTGGATTCAACCTTAAAGTGGAAGATCCCTGATTCCTCTAAACGTACCTGATTATATTGCCTGCCAGGACCATAACTGCATTTTAATAAGTACTGCATAGCACAGGTACATTTGTAGAAGATGATGAATGGCTGTGTTTGGTCTTGTTCAATTACATTATAGGGATAAAAGCCATTTGTAATCAGTCTCAACTTGTAATAGTGCTAAAGATTCCACATTTAACCATTATTAAATGAAAAATGAGCCAACTAAGTGTGAACTTCAAATGGTACAGCAGAACGGTAGGCTTAATAGAGACATATATTGTTTTTTTTTTTTATTGGCCAGCCTCCAAACGCAAACCCATTCACCTCGCCTCTCTCCACTGCCCTCTGCCATGCTAAAAGCCCACCCTCTGCCTACCCTTCATTTTCTTTCTTTGGCCGTCCTCCCGCCTCTCTAAGTGCCTCTTATTTGTCCTCCATCACTGAACATTTCAGGCCTCAAAATCTCTTAAAACTTTTTTCTTTTTTTTTCTCAGACAATCTCTCTGTTCATACCAACTAAGTCTCCCCCTCTTGATCCCCTTGATTCTGCTCCACCCCTTTTTAAACCTCTCTCACTGCCTCATTCGCAGTCGGATCACGCATGAATGCGGCATGGTTGTGCCAATGCCAGCTCTTTGCCAATCTGCCTGGGTGTGTTTGTGTGCCAATGTAAGTCTGGTGGGAAGCCCCTGCACTGAAGGCCAGGGTGGTGCATAAGCCCGAACCCCGGCTGGTGTCGGGTCAGGTGAAGCTTTGTGGGGATTACAGTTTGGCCTCTTCAGAGAGCAAAAACAAATTAATCATGTTGAGCCAAAGTATATATTTAGGTACGCCTAAATCACCAAAATATCAATGAAAACTGAAAGAAAACAGGTTGATCTGACGTTTTAGTGGCTAAAGTAAGCATTGGTTAACAACTCAGTATTAGTCGTTGTTTTTGACGACCTACAAATTTGGCCCAAAAGCAACAAAATAATGACATTGCTGAACTAACTGGCAAATATTAAGATGGCCACAAGAAGAAGGGTTAGTATTGCAACAGAATACTGAAAAAAACATTTGATGCGAAGCAGAACTAAATATATGTATTTTAAAGAAATCAGCCAAAAATGCCCTTTTGTTTGTAAATTACAAGTGGCCAATCTAATTAAAGACAGTTTTTACATCAGGATTGTAAATGTATTTATGTAAACCTCTGAAATAGAATTTAGCGGTAATTCAGTTTGTTAATTTAATTCAAATTGTTGTTATCACTTCCAATAATGACTTTGGGGATATGGATTATCACGCACATGATCATCATGTTTTAATCTCGCCTAACAACAGCTGAGACAACACTGAGCATATTGTTTGTCAGTCATTACTACTAAAATAAAATAATTAAACTTTTTTGAAGGAATATCCATTGCAAGTTTTAGGTTTTGTGTGAAAACTGGCAGCCGAGGCTTTTCTATGAAAACAACAAAATCTCTACAAATGTTCAGGGTCTTTGCCTCTTTGTTAAAAAGGCTAAAGATTGTGATTTATCCATTGAAATTAAAGGCACATCATTTATAATAAATATATTCAAGAAAGAAAGAACAAAGTTCATTTCTTTGTTGAAAATTAAAAAAAGATATTAAAACAGAAATGTTTTTCAATGTGTTGTTTACAAATTGACAATAAAATAGTAACACAACAGATCAATTATCTGGAAAATAACTAGTTGTGGAATTAAATAAAAGAAAACATTTTCACCTAAACTAAATGTGAAATAAATGGCCTTTTTTCTTTGACCCAATCAATCTCAATTGGCAGTTCTGTTCATGTACTCTGTATTAAATACATGAAATATGTGAACAACAATGGACTGTCAGGGAGGAAAGCCATCAAATGGCAAAGACCTCATGGTGTTTTACACGAGAAATGTGACCAAAAAAACCTAATGACTAACTGGAGAGATAGTTATTGAGAGAAGATAATTGAAATCAAGCACTCAAGCACACATCTGCCTAGCAACAAGACATTTCTGTCAATTAAAGAAAAATCCTTTCTTTACAAAAATACAGAAAAAATGTTCAGGCTCTGCCGTCAAAGACAAAACAAAGACTCCAGGTGACTCTCTACCACACATCGTCTTTGAGAAGTGACGCACTGAGACTACGGCGCCACCCAAACAATGTAGGGGCACGGAGGAGCAGAATCTGCCCAGTGACAGCAAATAAACTGTTCACAGCAGCGATGAATCTTCTGGAAAGTGCCAGCTCAACTGGAATGCAGGACTCAGACAGTGGTTCTCAAACTCTGGGCCAAGGACCGCTGATGGTCTGCTTGATATTAAAGAAGGGCACACACTGTTTAAAGAAATCATTTTAAAAAATGTTTTAAAAACAATGACAATCAGTGTAAAACCAGAGGGAAAGACTGTGATGAGAGGTGGATTTATTGATAGACAGAGAAATAGATAAATACACAGATAAATTAATAAATGACCTATTCTCGAAAAAACATGTCCAATTTAACCATAGCCTAAAGCAGAGAGTGATGATTACTTTCCCAATTATATTTATAATATATTATATATTTCTTATTAGGAAAGAAAATGATTTCTTGAAATGATTAGGAAAGGAAGACTAAGATTACATGCTTCTCCCCTGTGTGGCGAGGACTTGGACCTGAGATCCCCATCGATGCTAATGCACCTCTTCAGTCAGAGGACAGCTTGCTGCAGGGCCAGGATAAGTATCCACGACTCACAAAACATAAATTATTAGTTCTCTCAAGATGAAATGAGATTCCGTGGTGCAATTTCTCACAAACCCCCCTATTTTGCTCTCCTCGTACCCTATTTACAAAGGCAGAAAACGTTGCCATGGGAACACACAACCAGGCAACCTCAGCGGCTTGGCATGATGCCCAACGGTTGCTAGGGCACTGTTGTCAATGGCTATTGGGTAGTGTCAGCCAGTATGTGTGTGTGTATGTGTGTGTGCATGTCCTGTATATGTATGAGCAGGAGAGGGTAAAGGGTGTGTTTTCGTATGTGCATATTCACAAATTTGCACAATACACACAGCACGTCTGCTTAAAAAAAGTATGTTAACAATTGAATGTTATTATTCCATATGAGAGCTTTATATGTGTACAATATATAATTATTTTAAATAATTTGTACCGTGTTGAATTGTTTTTTTTTTTTTTATATTGCTGGTCGACAAGTGTCACAAATAATGAGGCAGATTTGTTGTTGGCCTGTATACTTGCTAATATATATTTTTTTGTTGGTAGTGTATGTTTGTCAAAGAGAAAGAAAAAAAGAAGAAGAGGGAACACTTCTAGTCTTCTTTCAACAGGTGGGATTGTTTGGTAGTCGGGAAGTAGTCCGTTTGTAGTGGCGGAGGTTTATAAACTTTGTTTCAATATTCAATGAGAACAAGTGTTTTATGATGTGAGTACAACTTAAAGAGACAGAGAGGAGACAGAATTAGAGAAGAAAAAGAACCTGAGAGACATGGAAATGTTAGCGTCTCTCTGTATACTTGGAGCTGACGTTTTCCATCACTAGCTGTGATCTCTCAAGCTGTCTGTCTCTCTTTCATTTCAGTTGGATTCAAAGAGTCTTTGTTGATATAAAATGGGAAGAAACAGATGTTGCCAAAGCATTTACCTCACAACCGGGATCTAGTTTGATGTTTTTCCCATGGCCCTCTTGTCACTGGGGAGCTTCTATGGTTGACCACGGCATTCCTGAAATCAGTAGAGCATCATGCAAATGATTAGCATACGGCAGGATAGGAAGGGGAACATTAATAAACACATTGAGCCATGAAGTTGGGATAAGTAAATAAATAAAGTCAGCCACCCATACACAACCTTATCAAAGCTTTTATCCAGGCCACTTGGTCTAGCAGTGTCGTTTTTTTTTAGCAAAAAACACCCAGGGCTCAATTATGAAAGAATACTCCGAGATAATTAAGCCATAATGGACCAATCCCTGATTAGTGATGAAGCACTTGGCAGCACAAAGAAATGAATAGAAACGCAGGCATTTATGACGGAGGAAGCACCAAACGTCGTGTGCGGAGTATAAAATTAATTAACAAAGTGGGAGATAATGATGAGAATTTATACTGTGCCATCAACAAAGCATGTATGAGAGTGTATAGCGGAGACGGTTAAAGTCAACGGTGATGAATAATACATTAATAACGCTGGAAAATACAATTCGACATCATAAATTAAACAGCAGTGAGACAAACAAATGCAATAATTATGACACTGCAACACAATGAAAGACAACAGAGACGGAGATGTGCAGCTTTTGTGTTGGTGTGCGCTCATTAATTCCCACATGTGTACGTATATATAGGTCTCTGTGTTCCTGTCTGCATGCACTTAGGGAGAGCGAGTATTGCCTGTGGTGGATCTTATCTAATATTATCGAGAGGAAACACAGCCTCTCCCTCTTGCTTCTTTTCCCCCCGGGCCTTTGAACTCAAGCCGCTGCTGGAGATGCAGTCTGACTGAGCACAGCGTGTCCTGAAAGGAGGTCAGAGGGCAGGAAAAACAGTCTGGTGTCATGGCAACTTGATGCCACCAACCAAAAATTTGGAGTGGTTGGGGGGCCGCAGGAAAGGTTGGTCAACCTGTCACAGCTTTTTGAAGACGGAGAGCCGCCACTTGGATAACTGAATTTACACTGAGCCATAAAGAATAAACCAACTATGAATTGAACCTAGTGACTTGAAGTAGCTAAAGCCTGATATATTTAATTCTTCAGTGTCATAGAGCTCCATTGTTGTCCAAAAACGATTAAAAACACAGAAATGTTTGTTGCTATGGGGACGGCTGTGCTCCCATGAACTCCGCTACACTTTAATTTCAATTGTTGTCTTTCGTATTTCTTACTGGAGCATGTATGGCCAATGACAGAGATACATTCATCAACATCGGAGAAGGAAGCGTGGGGATTGGTACGGCAGACCTTGAGACGATCACTGCCCACGGCATCAGACCAGACGGACCAAACGCCATCGAGGGCGGAGTGACCGCCACCGGAGGAGAGCAGAGATGGGAGCTAAGCTAACCCAGATCGACCTTAAGCTATTCCACTACTCAGCCTGTTCCTAACTAATGTCTGGTCGCTAGAAATTAAAATGGATCAAATTTGACTTGCGAGTGTTCGCATAGCAAAAGTGATGTCACACCATCAGACACAGCACGCCTTTAACCCAGAAATGTCTGAGACTGATGTGCCCGCATCTTTATAGAGACGTGGCTCCACCGCAGTCCTGGATCAAGCTGTGTCACTTGACACAGTTCATCCCATTCTCACATTATTCTGTATTACTTATGATGCAGTTTTTGGAAAGCCCATTAATCAACATAGTTTAGCCTTGAACTTGATTGACTTCAGTTGCAAATTTTATTCGGAAAAATATGAAGCGTTTTCAAGAAAAACTGAAATTACTACCACGAATGACACTTAGGCTCACATACCTGAACAATTGCCTCCAAACTGAATTCATATAATTTATAGTAGTAATGATTCAGAAAACCTGAGAAATGAACTGCAGCTGTAATTGTGTCACCTGCCAGTTCCAGCCCGAGACTGCCTGTGTTTTCATCTCACTCCTGAGGTGTTGGATCAATATGGAATCCAGGTTCCTTTGTATGTCATTAGCTTGTCTGCTGCTTGAGCTGAGACCTCTCCAAACGTTCATTTGCCTTTGAAATCTCTCAAATACTGAGTGTGTGATTGCGGTTGTGTTTGTCTGCAGTGTGTGTGTGTGTGTGTGTTTGTGCGCATAATAACCTTCAAATCAGTTCACGTATAACAGGTTAGTAAATGAGCGTTTTTAGCCTTTTATTCTTTGCGTACATTTGAGTGTGAATGTGTGGGCCTTGAAGCGCATGTGCTGCATACTGCACGAGTGTGTGTATAAGGCTTGTGTGCGCATGGTGTGTGTCCTTGTGTTTGTTCAATGCGGCAGAGGGTGGAGTGGCAGATCAATAGGAAACAAATGAATTCAGATCAATATTAAGCCAGGGAGTGAAGGAGAGAGAAGGAGAGACTGAAAGCGAGTGAGTGGGGTGATGCACCACAAAGGAGGAGGGGGAGGAAGGGTGGTGGTGGGTTGGAGGGGTGATGGGTTACCAGCAGCACAGCGACTAACTGTACACTTGGGAAAGACCACTCATTTCTACAACCAAAACCTCAGTGATTTGAGGTCATTGACGGTTAAAATGGATGGTTAAGCGAGGTAGAGAGAAAACAGAGACACAAGAGCGCAGCGGTGCACCGGAGATGATAGGGCTGTGTATGGGCAAAAATATGGCGATATGATACGTATCATGACACAGGGCTCATGATTGCAATACTGTAAACAAGGCAATATGTTGCGATTTTTAAAAAATGTAATTTTAGCTGTCATAGTATAAAGAACACACCACCATATGCATACAATCTGAGTAAAAAGGTTACTATTTTTAATGCAATCAGAGCAGTAGGATCTGTAACATCCAACATCATATCACTGACTTTTGTGCAATTTGAGCAAAGGAATTAACATGTGCCTATATCATCAATCCAGGTTAAATAAAGTTACATATATATTCTCTTTATTTCACTTTGTTGTACTTCAAAAGATCCTCTAAAATGATGCCTGAATAAAATAATTAACCTCTGTGTATTACATTTTATCTAGTATTTCCCCTTTTTTTCAATTCACTCTTTCAAATATTTTTCATGCTTGTAATGCTTTCTGTAGCTGGCAATGAAATACATTTTTTCTGTAAATAAACAAATATTTATCTTAGATCTCACAGCAGAAAACATCTGCCACTGTCTGCACACAGTGGACTCACCATTTTACTTCCATGGTTAAATAATACATTTCCTTCTCACCAAGCATAAGATTAAAAATCTCAGGCTAGCAGGGATTTAATTCTGACCTTTCCACCTGAACTTCCATTTGGAGCTTGGCATTTACAGCCAAACCGGTAAGGAGCATTCAGAGAAGGCTAAACTTCTCATTGCTTTACTGCAAGGTTTGGAAAATACTAAGACTACCAAACTATCTAAATCAATGTTAATAGGGCTACAATTAACTGTTACTTTCATTGTCAATTAAGCCGTTGATTATTTTCTTGATAAGTCGATTTTCTTTTGTCAATAAAATGTCAGAAAATGGCTAACAATGCCATGTATAATTTCTACAAGCTAAAGGGGACGTCTTCAAATTTCTTTTTTTTGTCCAACCAAAATCTAAAGTCCAAAGATATATAGATTTCTGGTCTAAGATGCCTGATTAAAACTGAATTCCTGCCCAACAGCACGTTAGGTCCTCTGCTGAAACACGATATACCGGTCGACTATATTCGTCTAGACTGGGCTGGATAAATCACCAGAGATTTGATGGAGTATCATATTTCTATTGTTGAGAATATTATTTCGAGCTGAGCAATACATATGCAATGGATTGCAGCAGTATTGATATCATCCTCTTGGACCTTTATGAGTGTTGTGTATTTGTGTGTATTTATACCAATTACGCAAGTTTACAATTTTTGCTTAATTTACTGTATTTTCTATCATTCATTATCTCAGTTACATTTATAAGCATCTGTTTATTGGTGAGCTATATCATACCAGAGCTGTGATTTCCACCTATGCTGAAAAAATATTTGAGACTCTTGTGCTTTGGAGTATCGCCTTGTAATTACAAACAGGATTGCTCGGCTTTCAGTATCTGCTCATCTCTCTGCAATGAGATCAAAAAATCAAGAGCCATTTGGGAGCTCGAACTGAATGAGGCTTTGAAGTGATCGTGGCGAAAACAAACACATGGGTGCTGAGTGCCTGTAAACGGGCACTCTCCACTTCCAGCTCAAGGTTCCTCGGCTCTTGAGATGGATTTCAATGATAAATGCCTCAGTGAGCTGAAAGTGCAGTATCTCTGATGCCTTAGAGAAAATACTATATGCTGTAAGCGATATTGTTTAATTGAAGAGCTTACATATAGCAATGCATTCCCCACAATTCACTGTTCGACCACAAAACAGCAGCATGAATAGTGTTGGGAATATCACACAGTTGTTAATTGCAGTTACTATAATTTATGCATTGTATATGGTATTTGGAGAGTATCAGGTTAACTATAACAGGCACTTTCTTCCCACACTTTTATTTGATAATTTACAGTATGATCTGAAGGGCCCAGTGACCACAGTTGCTATTTTTTACTATTCTGGTGGAACATTTGGCTTTACTGATAATCTACATATGCAGTAAAATAACACAAACATGTACGTGGAATAACCAGGTGAAATATTATGTTGCAAATGTAACAATTTAAAACCCTACAAAATTGGCATTGTAACTCTGAAAACATTTTACTTTATATACATTGTGACCATGCTCTCTCGTCATTAAATATACATGAATCATCAGGGATTCAACTGTGATTAATTAAACAACTGTATGGCTTCAACTTACGAATATTTTTCATCGTCAATTAGTCGTTTGGACTGTGAAATGTCAGAAAATAGCGACGAACGGGCTGATCAGTTTCCCAGAGCGCAAGATGAAATAGCTTGTTTTGTCATTGAAAAAAAAAAGACTTAATTCATCGATTATCAAAGTTGATGCCGATTAATTTTCTTTCAATTGACTAATCAACTAAATGTTTGAGCGCGAAATTTAATGTTAGTATAATACATTCTATGGCCATATAATCTGTATTTTGGCTTTGGCCTTGACTGTATTAGACAGTGAGCATTTTCTCTCACTTCATATGCATCAAAGCAACACTTCCTCCATCAGCCAGGTTTTAGATGATATATCATATTGTCTTTCAATGTGTTACCCTGTGCTACATAAATGCCATTAACATTTCATATGAACCATCATAAATTAGCATTCAATGGACCAACTGGAGCAAAGGAGGGAAAGTGTTGCAGACAGAGGAGTTGCAGCCAGCGACAGCTGCCTTCTGAGTCAATCTATCAGACTTACGAGGAGAATTATGTCTGAAGAAGCGAGCTCAGCAGTCCTTCAACTACATCACTGTCACTCATTGCATCCTTGTTGAATTCACACTATAATTTCAACCTTTTGAACCATGAGTCAAGTTGAGAGACAGCGACGCAGAGAGAGGGAGAGAGAGAGAGGGAGAGAGGGAGAGAGAAAGAGAGAGATTCTGCAGATAAAATGTGCAATGTAAGTGTTTGTTGTCCGAAAGCAAAAGAACATAAGCGAGAGAAGAAGAAATATAGCGATCACATGTAGGACTGCAGCTAATGTTTATCTTGATTGTTGACAACTCTGTTATCTTTTTTGAAGAACCGCTTAATTCTCTAAATTGTCAGAACATCGTTGACAAATGCCCATCACAAGCTCAAGATGACGTCGTCTAATGGCTTGTTTTGTCCGACCAACTGTGCAAAACTACAGAGAATCGAGTGACAATGATATCAGAACGAGAAAAGCTGAAATTCCTAACATCCGATAAGCTGGAATCAGCAAATGTATCGCATTTTTCTGTGAAAGCTGACTTAAACCATTGATCAATTTCGAAAATGTCCATTAGATTTCTGACTAACATAATATCAACCTTTTTTTTCTTTTCATGCAAACACTCATTTTGTTTGATAGAGGAAGGAAATCTGACAAAGAGACAGACAGAGAGAGACAGTGAGAGATACCTGAGGCAACGATGTAGAACATCAGCTCCAACCAGACAAGTCTTCTAAAAAAAAAAAAGCATAGAGAGGCAAACATCGCCATGTCTCTCCGCTTTTCTTCCTGTCTCTCCTCTTTAATCTGACAGTCTCCCCCCTCTCTTTGTCTCTCTGTCTCTCCTTGTCTCTCTGTCCCCCAGAGCTGTGTTCTGTGTGCTCCATCCCGGCCTCTCTCCATCTCCCTGCCTCTAATGTGCTGTGGCGTGAGTTACCCACGGCTGCTTGCGCGCTGCTGCCGCCTTCCTAAAGCCGGGTCAGGGGGGCAGCTGAAGCGGCGCGATGCTGTCTGTGACATCATCAGTCACTGCTATTACTCACGTCTCACCTCCCCTCACTGTCTGAAATTGCCAGGGCTTTAGGTGCTTGGTGGCGGGCCTAGCAAACACGCACACAAACAAACACACATGTTGTCAGAGATAAATTAAATAGCATTTGAAGAGCTTTAACCCAGAATTCTGCCAATCCAATTTGGAGATTTTTGTTACTTAAAATAGTTCAGGCTTACACTTAGAATAAAATAATAATAGTGTAGCATTTATAAATATTAATGCTTCATTACAAGCTATCACTTTGTCATAGTTTCCAAATGTTGAATATCTTCTATGGAATTAAACTCTTCACTTAATAATTCAGCTTTAACCTAAATGGACGACAAGATGGGCATGACATTTCAGTTAATAATTGAACATGATAGAATAGTTACTATGGTACGCTGCCAATCAGAGTTAAGTGTGTACAACTTTTATATGTATACACATAGTGTTAGGGCTGCAACTTACAATTATTTCCATTATTGATTAATAAGTTTGATCAATTTACCATTTAGCCGATAACATTTTCAGAAATACTGAAAAATCCCAGAAAACCAGCAAATATTCACATTGAAAAAAAAGCTGGGGTCAATTTAGCTTTCATTTTATTTCATTCAAATTCATTATCATTTCAGCTCTAAATATGTGATTTAATACAAGCTATCACTTATATCTTTTTAAAATATAATTTGGACTACTAAATGGAACAAAATGGAGATGAGCGGACAGTCAATACTCATTATAGAATGGTTCATATAGGAAAAAAAGAACAGATGGTGTGGCATGATGTTAATTATGCCGTTGTTATAATGATCTAATGTGGCAAACCATGAACATCTCTCACCCAAGTAAAGTGAAACAATAAATCATGAAACGTTTGAGCTGGGTATTCCACAAGTTATTCACATGTACGTGGATCTAGAGTACAGCAGAACAAGATAATCTCCAGATGTGTCTGCTGATATCCCTCTGCACGAGGTATAAAACTGAGCACAGGCTACATCTGTGTAAAAGGGAGAAACGTGCCTCCATTCCAGATTCAGACTGTGTCAAATCGCCACATCTGCCATCAGCGGAAACGATCCTGTACCTGGGGGTCTGTCTGTCACTCCCGCTGTCAGCCAATGACGAGGTGAGACTCTGCAAACTCCTTCACTCAGAAATACAGATAGCTGGTATGAAAGCCTTCTGCCTGTATGTTGGAACGTACAGCATAAATCATAGATGACCAGCAACACCAGGCACCATATGCATGCTACAGCGCTGCATTACTAACAAGCATGCCAGTGTCCTATACACAAGCATTTAGAAAATGTATAAGAGTCTACGTCTTTTTTATCTCCTCTGCACTCCCGCCATGTCCTCTTGAAAGCACCTGCAACACTGTGCTCAATGTGCCACAGAAAAAGCCACAGACTTGAAACAGGATTGATACAAAAAAAGAGAGGAAGGTGAAGGGTTGGAGACTGGATAAACCACAATGGCAGAATAATAAATACCTAAAAAAGGCATAAATATTTGAAGAGAAAAAACACGAGCAAAAAGTACATGGGGACAAATAAAAAAGACAGAACGAAGAGTAGGAAAAAAAATGCGGCAAAGTAGGACAGTGAAACACAGGGCGAGACTAAAAGACAGACAGACGGATTAACTAAAAGAGACACAAGAGAGACAGAGACAAACAAAGAGCGAGCAGGAAGAACAAAAGATGACATAACGTAAAGGAAGAGAGTGGAAGGGGAGAAAGAAGGACAGATTTGGAGTCAGACAGGAAAAGAAGGAGAGAGAGATAAAAAGACAGGCAGGCAGAATTAGAAAAAGATAGAGGAGGGCAATGCGAATGCTAAAATAGGTGGCAGACTCTTGTCAGTGCAGTGACCTAGTCACGCAAGACTGAGGAATTCTCCCTGTCGTCCCGGACACATTCCTCCTGTCCTCAGACGTTAACCCATGCCACACCACCATACTGTACTGCAGTGGCGTACATGGCTTCTCTGTCTCTGACACATGAAAAATATCACTAACAATCTCAAACATACACATGCTACCGCCCCTAATGAAGCAGCAGTAACATTTCCCATCTTGAGTGGCTGCTGTGTATTAATCTGGAAATCGACTAAATGACCTGCAGTGTATTTACAATGCTCTTTCGACAGTGGAAGCAAACAGCTGCAAATCTCTGAGCAAACACCTTCAACAAGAATGGAAATATCAGGTAAAGTGCACAGTTCAACTAGCTGTGAATCAACGGTCTGTGTGTGCATAGGGCCCTGCAAAAACACATTGTGAAAATATCAGGGCAAGAAGGGCTCTATTGTGTCGCAGAGGCAGAATGTAGCTCTTATTCTCCTGCTGCTGGACCGGGGGCATGGGGGTGACATCAGCACAAAGACAAAAATGTAATGTGAGGCATCTCCAAAGCTAGCTTCAAGGCTAGACCACAGGCCACTCTTTATACCCGCTCTCTCTCACTTTTCAGCAACATCTGATAATCGGGATGTGACCAACAGATGACCCTTCCACTTGTTGCTTACTGAGATAATTCACAGCCAACAGTGTTGCACCAAACTGACTGAAATAGGCGTGCCAGCAAAATGAAAGATTGTCCGTTAGCTGCTTTCACGTAGGCCCACAGTTAGCACATATCTGTGAGGTTAATCACGACAGAATGACTCAGGGAAGAGTAATTCAATTATTCTAAAAGTGCATCGACTTTTCGATCGGGCCCCAGACTAAAATGGCTGACCAAGTGTTCCTGACTGCTGAGTGCCATTAAGCAAAACTCAAGTCAGTAAAGCACTTGTTTTTTTTTAACAAACCTATACATAGTCTCAATCTTTGGGGATAAACAGAACGTACAGGATCAGTTGCTTATTCTGGACCCTTGAGTTAAATAAATGTACCGTAAATCTTTCCTTACCTGATAAAAATCACGTCTTCATTGAAAAAGTACAGGTTGTCTCAGGGGTTCAACCTGAAAAACAGACATATTATACATTATTTGCTTTGTAATTACTTTGATAAATTTAGATATTCTGCAAAACATTTTTTATTTGATAAAATGTATGAACTGTTTTTGGATCATCTGTCTTTTATTTGTCTGTTAGCTAGCCTGAATCCAGCCCCATTCTTCACTCTAACTCTGGTTACGCTTACTGTATATTTAACCATATTTCAAGATCTTTTTCAATCCCCCATTTAATTCAACACTGCGTATTGTTGGATGCATTTCATTGTACTATTCGTATTTCACACCAGGCCTGTTAGACTGTTGTAATGGCACTAGTCAATTTCGAGCTGGGAAAACACAAATTCAGCAGCACAAATTCAAACCTGCTACACACAATGGCAGCTTGCATGGGAATTCCTGAGGTCTGTTCGATCCACTAATGTATGCTGCGGTTGAATGTCATCAATTATGAATGAGAAACACATGAGATTCACAGAGAGCTGGTAGAGAATCATGGGTCATGCCTGCGGACTGTAGTACCGTGAATATTTGTGACATACCGTGTAAAGTTACAAATGTTGCGCTGTCAGATATAAGCTATTTTTTTTCGGGCAGGTTATCTTTGTACATTTTAAGCAAACCAATTCTCAAATCAGAGGTTAAATTCAATCAGAAATGAGTGGCTGATTTAAAGTTAATTAAGGACGTAGTGATGTTTAGCTTAAACAGGATAAGCATTTCAAATTTGTTCCTACTATAGGCGAGGTTATTCTATTTTCTCAGTCTTTAGGTGTCAGGCACTTAAATCCATATGTGTGAATACTGCAGTATCTTCATGCAGCCGGGGCCTCTTTCCCTTTAAGGCCTAGAGTGTGTTGACCCTGCCAGTGAGTTCATACCATAAGCAGACCCATATAGCTTCTCCTCCAGAGCCTCTGATCACGACCCTGCTGAGCTGCCGCCTCAGTTATGTAAGATTACATAACACCAGGTCTGTTTGAGTAATATTTCATAACCTGGGGGTCCCACTACACTGACATTACCATCAAATCCCCTCAGGACTGGAATCAAAGGTGCTAGGCTGGTTTGGTAACATAAAAGTCAAATTTTAAAACAAACAGGATCAGGTTGACGGCTCTGAGGGGATTTATCTTTCTTGTGTCTTTAGCTGAAAATCGCAGAGGTTTGGTTCCTTCAACATTTTTGACATCAACGACTTTTCCCTTCATTTTCTTGAGAGCTACAGTGGAGGTCACGGAAAGGTCGAGCCTGGGACGCCACTAAACAAAAGCGTCCTCCCGCCTTGCCTTATCACAGAATGCAGTGAAGCTGTCTGCCCATAAATGTCATATGATTGTGTGTTAATCAAATCATTGCATATGATTTAATTTAGCGCACATTAAGACACTGAATATTATTAGAAAACTAGGCCAGTGTCTGTTATTTAACGGTCTTGGCTATATAATTAGCTGTTTTTGCAATATGTATTTTTTTAAATGTCTGCGCTTTTTTTGACCACCCTGTCCTCGCATAACTTCATAACCTCGCTTCATTCACCAACACATGAGAAACAAAGACTTTGAACCAAACAAAAAGGACATAAACTAGCACAAACAATCAAAAGATGTTTCCGCACTTATCTTTTAGAAGCATACACCAATAAAAACCGCTGTCGGTGGAGGAACACGCACACTCCCCTTGGAACGATACCAGTGGACAATCTTGGATTCAGATAACAACTGTGGCAAGTAATAGAGAAAATGTGGGCAGAGATAACAGGAGGCTATGTAAATAAAAAACGGAGCAGGCAGATATAAAACACAGGAGAGGAAAAAAGGAAAAGGAAAGAGATGCCAGGAGATATCTGAGGTTGATACCGGGGGAGAAAAAGGTATACTCGATGGAGGTTGCAGCAGATGGACTGCAAATGGACGATAGCAGAGTTGTGCTCTATATCATATGCCTCTGTCTACTGTTTGGCCCCATTGTACTTACAGTACAATAATGCAATAATGGAATCCACTACTGTCGACATCTTCACATAGCAGACATGCAGTCATTTGCCAGCAGCCTTCGTCTTTACCTGTAACTTCACCACATCAAACCAAAGTATTCTTGCCCAAATGCGCAGGTTATAAAAATGTAAAAACTTGTCGAAACAGACTCTAGTTTGTTACTTAGTTTACACACTGGAATAAATCCTACCTTACCTTTTGTTGATACCGAACCACATCTTGGACTGTGGGTTTTGTCCTTAAAGGCGGACCAACAGATAGATTGGGGGATACCCGGATGAACGGACGGAAGATGGGATAGAAAAAGGGGGAGAAGCATGGGAGGAGTAAAATATGCAATGAGAGAAGAAGAAGAAATCCCGCAATACTTACAGTAATTTCACCTCTCTGTTTCGCCCCATTCTATCACCTCACCTTTCGTTTTTGTGCGTTTTATAACAAACACCATCGCAAAATCATTTCATGACTATGAAACATGAAACGTGATGTGCGAATCCGCGCATGCGCATGCAGGAGTGACTGTCCAACACTCCCTTAACTCTAAATCACACCCCAACAGACTAACACACACATGCACAGACACACAGATACACATGACTAATAGAGATAGATACACACAGAAATGCACACACCCTGCCTCCTTCATGTGCTAGCCTCCCATGCATGGGCCCCCTAAAACTGGGTGCACTCAGTGATCCCTTTCCAAAGCCCTCATCTAAATGTGAGCAGAGGTAATCCTTCAAGGAGAGGCAAAGAGAACAGCGATAACCCATGATAAAGAGGAGCTGAAGGAGGAAAAAGAGAAAGACAGCGAAAGAGGGAGAGAGGTGGAGCGCGAGATGGGATAGACGAACAGGATGGGGGGATTAGCAACCTAGGGAACAGATTTCTCAAACAAGAAAAAAAAACATAAAGTGAAGGCAAGATGGGGGAGAGAGGAATGCTTTTAAAGAAAAAAAAAGGAAAGCCAGAGAGGATGCATGTATGGGAAAGGAAAAGGGCATGTACATACAGTATACTCACAGATGAATGAGAGCGTGACCGGAGAAGTGATGAAAAATCATGTCAAAAAAGAAAAATCAAAGGCGACCACTGAGTGCGAGCCTGAGTTTGGCGAGAAGTCCAGTTTCTTCTCATGCTGGAGTTTTGCTTTTTCTCCTTTTTCCCGCGATTTTGCCAATTCCTATCCAGCCGTCCCTCCTTCCTAAGTCATTCCCCTACTGGTCCCCCTTCTCCTCTCTTCCCCCTCCTGTTTTTCTTGCATGTGCCGGTACTCTTTCTCCGACCTCTCTCTCTCTTTCTCTGTCTTTCTCGCTTTCTCCCGCACACCATGCTCACCATTTTACCCTCATTCTTTGCCTCTGTCCCCTTCATCTGTCCATTCATCGGACACTCTTTTTCTTTTCTTCAACCCTCAGCTCTCGCTTCAGAATACAGACATTTAAAAAAAGCGTTCTAGATAGAAGTCGAAAAATACTGCAGAAGAATAGAAAAAACTGTTTTCAGTGTAACGCAGGGACAGTCCACGGCCTGCGTGTTGCAGGGGCGCCACGAATATTAGGGGTGATGGTGCCTCCGTACATGAGGACATAACCAAAAGAAAAGGAAAAAAAGAAGGAATAAAACCAAGCTCGTTGCAGTCGGTCCCCAGCGCGTGAGGGGAAGGAGTGGGAAGGACTCTGGGGTGAGTGTGTGAAGAGGTGGGAGGAGAGAGAAAAAAGGAGCCAGCGAGAAGACAGAGAGAGAGAGAGACTGGGGGTTCATGGAGAAATATCCAAGAGGGAGGGATGGAGGAGGAGTGTGTCGGTGGGGAGAGGAAAGAGGAGGGGGCAGAAATAGGAATACATTTTTTTTCTTCTTTTTTTTTTTACGCTCTCAGTATTCGAATATTGTGCTTTTTCATTTTTTCACCCCTCTGTTCCACAGCTAATACCTTCTCTTTCTGTGGGAAGAAAACAGAGAGGAAGAAAGAAGAAGAGAAAGAGCTACTGTGCGCTTTGTCTCCCGCCCCTGCCGTTCCTTTTCCTGGTTTCCTTTCTGCTCCGACTCTGCTCTATTCAGCCTATTTTCTGCACGTGCACTTGAACTCTAAATCCTGTTTGCTTTCCCCTCCCCTCTCTCTCTCTCTCTAACTGCGCATCTGTTTGTCTCTGCCTCTCTCTCTCTCCTAGGCAGAGGCTTGAAATAGTGCTAGCAGGCAGGAGAGAGCGAACGGGAGGGAAAAGGAGAGGGCGAGGGGGACAAAAAAGGGGAGAGAGATGTTGAGAGGGGGGGAGGGGAAGAAGCTTAGACCGGCTGACATAGAGAGCACAGGCTTACTCTATGCATGTGTGTGTGTGTGTGTGTGTGTGTGCGAGTGTGTGTGTGTATGAACATGTCCGCAAATTTGTAAACTCACATTCATCCACCTTGGCTTTAGATTCAGTTTTTCACACGCTGGTGGTAATCCGCACATCATGTTAGCCTACATACCAGAAAAGAAGTACATGACTTTTTGGGGTCAATGAAAGAAATAATTAAAACGGCAAGGTTTTCTGTATTTTAAGGAGTTTATAGTGTCAAACTACACTCATAACAATCTACTAAAAATTAAGCAATGCTTTGGAGAAATATAATATAATTACTGCTGCAAGCAATGATTGGATGTTCGTTATTAATTAATCCCACTATTATTGTCTTTATTAATCATTCAGTCAAAAAATAATGAAAGAGTCTTATCTCAAGCAACCAGAGCCAAAAAGTGATGCCTTCAATCTGCTTATGTTTTTGAATTGACAATGAAAACCCTAAAGGGATTCAATTTACAATCAAATGAGATGGGGGGAAACGCAGCAAATCCTCACATTTAGGAAGCTGTTACAAGCTAATGTTTGGTATTTTTTTACCAAAGATTACAAAACTTGCACAATGAATTTATTGTATTTTTTGGCAACTGACTAATCTATCTTCAGTGCAAGCCTGCATCATGACATGCACATGTCAGACTTGGCTCAGATTGTATTTGTGGAAAATTGTTGGTATTTGACAAGGTTAACAAATTAGTAATTTATTAGTACATCCATAGTAAATGTAAACGCTATAAGAGCTATAGAACGACTACTCTGCAGTTTTATTGACTACATGTCAAAGTAAAAGAAAAACTGTTGGAATCAAGGTTGCCGTTTATAATTATGTTTTACATTCTATACATTAAATAACTATGTACAACTTACATACAGTGAACTTGAGAGGTTTTTTGAATGATAGCTCCTGTAAAAAAATATTTTACAGTACACAGGTTGCCTGCAGATATTGTTGCAAGTCAACAGAGTGGCATGAATGACGCTTTGAGATCCTTTAATTGTCAGGTGAGAGCAGAGGTGCGAACAGAGGAGAAAAAGGCAGGTCATGAGAGGTCAAGAGAGAGAGATTTGCTGAAAGCTTAGTCACCTTAGATAGAAAGCTTTCTCTCTATGCTGTCTTTAGACATAACTACATATGTGCTGAATGAGATATTTTATTAATAAAATACTCATAGTAGTCACTGCATACTGCTTTGTTTTCCAAGGGCAGCCATCACCTTGGAAAACAACACTAGCGTAATCTAAAAAAATGGCATGCCATTGCAGCAAACAGCTATCAATGATGAAAGACAGCAAGTACATTTTATGAAAGTGTTACCTCATGGTCATCCTTTCAAAATAATAATTACATGAAGTAAAATTATTTTAAGCCATAAGCAGATTTTATACAACAATTGCACTCTATGCAGCATATAAAAGTCAAATAAAAGCAGCATATTTACTGTATTTGCAGGCAGCAAAGCCTCCTGGCTGGTTACTAAAAACGTAGCTAAAAGGTTACTTACCAGCCACTGGTGGTGTCTTCCTCATTGAGTTGCTTTCTCCACGCATGCTGACTGCAGCACACTTCTTGAAAAGCCTTCTTTGGGTCTGGTAATACAGAGAAACGGGCCAGAGATGGTGTGAAATGGATGCCACAACAACAACACTACCATCTGCTGGAAATCAATGGGAATAACTCACACACCCAGCATCATCGTCACAATGAAGAGGCTTATATTTAACATTGTTCAACCATCAATGTTACACATACTCGAGGCATACTGTGAGATTAAGATGTAAAAGGAGAATATTACCGTTAGTGTTGGAGTTATTTTGTCTTAAAGGCCGAGGTAGGCAGGAATTTGAATCTGCTGGCGAGGTCAATTCAGGCTACCGCCTCATCCTTCGCAAATGCGGGCAGCCTCCCACCCTCACTCCTCAGCATCCATCCACCACCCGCATTAGCTGCCATCGGCTCAAATGGGACAAAACTCCATCTCAAACACGACCACCTGGCTGCCGGCTTTTGGAGGGTATATGAAAAGTAAGATATTTGTTATTACCGGATAATATGTGAGCCGTATGTGGCGGTAACTGTCAGAGCCGTTATGACTTGAGTGCTATCAGTAACTTTAGCTAACGTTAGCTAGCAGCTAACTAGCAAAAGAGTTCCAACGGCTGCAACGGGCGGCGCGTTTTGGCTCCTAAAAAAGCCACAAAGTGACGATTTAAAGTAACATTTTTTTTTTTTACCTCACCGTTGTCTCCAATTTGCCTTTAAGATGCCCAGCGTCACGGTGAAAGATGTCAACCAGCAGGAGTTTGTAAGGGCTCTGTCAGCTTTCCTCAAAAAGTAAGTAAAGCTCTAAACCAGCCTACGCGACATGACTGGCTGATAACCAGCTGTCAATCACACATGCAGCATCCATGGTGGAGGGAAATGAAGGACAAGGGCCCAGAAATAGCAGCTGACCTTGATGTCATTGGAAAATACGTTTTATGTGTATGTATTTACAGTTGGAGTTATTGGTTTCAAGTGTCTCATTTAAATAAAACAATGTCATTAATATTTTATTTATTGAAACAACAGGGAAAGGGTTCTTCAGGCCACTATTCATTTAGATACCACAATGTCAATCAACCCATTTGTGCCAAAAAACTAGATTTTGTATAATAAGGAAAACACATTTTGACGCTGCATATGTGTCTTTGATATTCAACTTGTTATGAGTTCATAGATACCAAATACTTGATTGTGCTTCATGTAGTTTCTGATATACAGCCATTTTCTTATATTATATCTAGTCTTTGGGCACATGGGATTGTGACATTTTTTCCCTAAAATAAAATAGAAAATATATAGAAAAAACAGAAGTCCCATGTGCCCAAAGACTAAATGATGAAAAATAAATTCAGCCAAATAGTTTTTGGCCTATTTAGTAGAATCTCCTCTACTACAGCACATGATGTTTGCAGATATTATCGGAGCATTGTATCAAATTACTCATTGTTGTGGCTGAGACGGTGCAGGCATGTTTCAGATTTATATATAAGGATTGTAAGCACATTTGATTGACTATCTTTTAACACAAATATAGTGGTCTTGTCTCCTTTTTATGTTTACAGATAAGATAAACTGTATTGATAGTATAGAGACATTATGAGTATCTACTTAAAATGAAGCATGAAAACAAATCAAAGGTACTTATTTCTATGTAGGCCTACACCAATATAAATAATAACTATAAACACAGGGACTGTGCAATGGAAAAAAATATATTGCAATTGCACTTGATGGAATGAAATTGGCTGTAAGTGTCTTGGGTCTGCAGATGGCAGTGTGAAAGGACTAAAGAAGCAAATGTGGGTAAAAATATTGTATGTGGGCTACAATATATGTGAGAAATCACAGCAACAGCCTGGGAGTCAGCAGGGTTGCTGCGGCAGAAACTCGGTGCTGCAGTTTCCTTCAGAATGTCACCGACTCCCCGAAGAGGTGAAAAGAACCTGGCTGCAGACGTCAATCAACATTCGCATACAAGATATAGACAATGTAAGAGGAGGAAGAAGAACACAGCAACGGAGTCTACCGCAACTTTAACAAAAAGTCAATGCATTGTTTCTGATTTCTTTACGGCTGCAAGTGGAGTAATATTAAGTGAAATACCAAATTCAACTTAAAAAAATGTATCCCGTATTTCAAAACTGCCATTCTCTGTCGTTATGTTCATTTCTGTGAATCAAACTATTAATGCTTCTGTCTGAAAATGTAGCACAAGCAGTGGTGGAAGAGTAAAAGTAGCAATACACAGTGTAAGAATACTAACTAGGGTGCCCTCCAGTAGATTAAACGTGACAAAGTGCCCTGTAGGGTTCCCTTCCAGTAGAGAAAACCGCATGCAGCTGGTGCCCTTTTATTTATATATTTTAAAATGTTTTGCCCCTCAGACAGCGCGAGTCCGCCCCTGCGAGTACCCACACAGTAATAAATACAAATCAATTAATACATATGTGTTGAATGAATCCCTTTTCCTCGTACCTTATGTTGTTTGAGAAACGGTCCAGTCAGTTGATTCATCACATATACTCATAATTGATTTTTCAGGTCTGGCAAACTGAAAGTCCCAGAATGGGTTGACACTGTGAAGCTTGCCAGGCACAAGGAGCTGGCTCCCTGCGATGACAACTGGTTTTACACCAGAGCAGGTTGGTTATACTGCAAGTGTTTCCCTTGCATCAATTAATCTTTTGCAACAGCTAAAATTAGTAGATTAATTGATTATTATTTTTAAGGAATTCGGCAAATATAAATGCTAAAAATATGTAGATTCCAGCGATCTAATGTTAAGGATTTTCAGCTTTTCTTCTGTATATCTGTGGGCGTGTTGCTCAAAAACAATAAGCGATTGGACGACAATATCATGTATCTTTTCTTTTAATTTTATATACTTAACAGTTAACTTAACAAATACTTCCTTTATTAATCTGAAAATGAGAATATTCATAAATTATAGCCTTAGTGAATGAAATGTTTTTCAGCAATTCCTTTAATAAAGGATATTTTAGACACTATGCAAGTGGTTCTCAAATAGGACATATATCAGTATTGACAATAACAGTGATATTTAAAAAGTAAAATATTGAAATCATGTTAATAGTACACATGATAATATAGTGTTAATAATCCAGCGCATTTTAAATAACTTCCATTTCTTTCTTTTTGTACACTTTTTAAAGCCCATCTGATGATTTTTGTTATTTAATTATGAATTGAACAGCTCTGTATTGCGAGATATACAGCAACAGTGACTTTACTAACATCAAAACAGTAAACTACTTAATAGGTGAAATACTTACATAAATACTACAATTATTAAAAATGTTCTTGACACAACGTGTAGTTAACTCCAGTACTTCAGCTGGTCTCTGGACCCCATTTTAGGAATCCTTGCGACATGTGATTATACACAAAACACTTGTGTAATATTTGTCAGTCTTATCATAAGTAGATGTTCCTTACAAGGTACAATATATACAATAAAAGCATATGCACACAATCCTCCCCTAACTGCTGTGTATGTTATCTACTGCGACATATTGGCTGAGCAATAGCAATAAGAGTCTGCAGAGACCAAATGTCACACATTGGATAAGCTGGAATGTTTGATTCCATGTCTTTTGGGAATGAGAGTGTTTCAGATGATCAAACAAGGATATATTTCAACATTTACTGTTTGCACTTCTCACCAGCATCCACAGCTCGTCACCTGTACCTGCGAGGAGGGGTCGGCGTGGGCTCCATGATCAAGATCTACGGAGGGCGTCAGAGGAACGGTGTGTGCCCTGCTCACTTCAGCGTGAGCTCCAGGAACGTGGCGAGGAAGGTCCTCCAGGCTCTGGAGGGCCTCAAGATGGTGGAGAAGGACCCAAATGGGTGAGAGAGAGAGAGAGAGAGAGAAAGCTGTGTTCAAGAAAATTATGTGGTTGTTTTGGTGATGTGTTATTTTAACATGTGCTTACAGTGGAAGGAGACTTTCGCCTCAGGGCCAGAGAGATCTGGATAGGATCGCTGGTCAGGTGTGTTGTTGAACTTTCATTAGCTGCAGCTTGCAATGAGTGCATTAAAAAACAATAGAAACACCAGCTAGATGTCATGATTGCCGAACACATTACCAAGACCATTATATTGTTTTTTAATTTAAATTCATTAGGAATGATTGACCTATGATGTCATATTGTATTAACACTTGGTCATAGGCAGGTAAAAACAGTCTTAGGCCCATGCACAGTTTAGATAAAAATAACTCTCAGAATATTGGACCAAAGGCCTACAAGGTATCATCACTGTCATATAATTACAAAGTACAACCTTCTGACCTTTGATCAGTTTGTCTAGCATGCAAACTCCTGTTTAACGTACTCAATTACCCTCAGTTGTGCTGCTTCCCCACTGACAGTTTGCTTCACTATGCTCAGATAATATCAGGTAGAGTAAAGTAGAGCATCAACCAGAGGCAACTGTGAAGTAGTCTGAACCATGAAACCAATCATGTGACCAATAACCACAAGTTACTAAACAGAGTATTCTCGCTTTTAGTTTTGTGTGATGCAATGTTTATCCTCTGCTTTAAAAACTGTAAAATTATAATTTATCAGTGGATGTTTCTTTAATTGCCAATGTATTGCCATAATAATGATTAAGCTAAATCTATGTTGTAATGCTTGTAGTTCAATTTTATATTTATTGTCGTGCCATCCCTAAATATTTTTTTATGACCAGTGCACATGCTTCCTGCATGGCTTTCCCCTCTGTTCCGTCTGTCTCTTTGTATGTTTAGGTTGCCTCAGCAAACAAGAAACAGCGAAGTTTACAAAGCGCCATCTGAGGAATGCATGCGAAGAATTCAGACAGGTGAAATGCAGTTATGCCTTACTGCTTATTTACTCAAGTTTGCTTGCCTCCCATATCACTCCAGTGCCCACAGTAACGGGCTGCAAAAGGCATTTCATAGATATGCATAGGTCTATAGTACAATAAGTACAAATGAGATATTACACTTGGATGTTTTGCAAAAATGTTTATGTTTCATTAAAAACAGCAGTGGCATTGTGACAGCACAGAATGGATACAGAATCACTGAGAATACAAAGCATGGTAATATTGTTTTGACAATAACTGGGAAACTCGATGTAAAAAAACAAAACTAATTCAGTGAATGCTAATATATGTTTTTATTATGTTTTTCAAATTCTTCTGAATATTATGCCTAAACATGTGATTCATGAGATGTACATGTATGAAGAGTAATACAGAGTGCGTTTCAAATAAACTGAGTATGAACACGGAGCGTGGCGCTCTAATGTCAGCTTGCATGTGGCTGTATGGGCGACTGTGTGCGTCTAGTTGTTGCGCATGGTGGTGCTGATCCAGCTGTTGTAGCGGCACACACGGGCGTAGACGCTGGGGTGTCCATTCATGGCGCAGTCGTAACCCCAGGAGACGACTCCCTGCAGCTGACCACCACACACCAGAGGACCACCAGAGTCTCCCTGCAACACAAGCAGAAGAAGAATACAAATAGTAAACACATGGTACATGGTGAGCACTGTAACTCAAGACCACACAGAATTAAATTTAATATCCATTTGTATTTTGCTGCCATACTGGCAGAAATATGAAGGGGAATTAGTAGCCTATGGATGAAAATGAGTCCTACAATTACTTTAAGTACATAAATATATTGACATTTTTAAACAATGCAACAGTAATATCTAACAGCAAGCTAAATCTAAAATCTAAATTTAAGAAACTAGTAGGGTAGCATGTCAGCGTGGAGACAGTGATGTGCTTCGTGGATGTGCTCGAGTAAATTCTGACCGGGGTGAAAAGAGTATTCAGTATTCATTCAAGACCTATACAATCATATTTAAGACATCTTTTTGCAATTGCATTTAAGACTTTTAAAATGGAAACCCTGTGAAGAACAATAGCAGTCGCAGTTTGCATTAAAGAGTGACTTAACACCAGTCTCTTGCTCCCCTCTCTGGCTGAAAGTTTAAATCCTGTTTCAAATCTGGGTGTGGTCAGAAGAGTATGACAATGATTTACTAATACCACCTCTGATAAGATGTTGAAAGATATTTGCTCTATAATGTGAAACTGCTGCAGGTGGCTGTGAGTTGAGGATTCAGAGACTATTATTCACAGAAATACAATTATCTACCATTTTATATAAATCTTCTGTTTAATGATTAACCTCAATAGAGGAAGACAATAGGTTTTTTGATTTACTTTACTAGAAGAAATAAATGAACATTTGAAGAGTCAGAACTGTCCTTTGATTTTGTTGTGGTAACAATAGTGACCATTAGATTAGGTTTGGTGAGAGCTATGGAATATTAAATCATTCATCACCACATCTTAGTCTTTCTTACCCTCAGCTCTGCATGAACTACAGGTTGTTAACTTCTTTTTCAAATACAAGAATGGGAAATTATCGGTATCAGCCATCCCTGAATAAACTAGAGGAGGAAACATGTTCAGAGTGTTAACGTGTCTCTTGCAATACTGTTTCATCATCTTCCTGCAGTCAATGACACAAACACAGCAGTGGCAGCGGTGTAATTTAAGAAGTGGCTACATCCCTCTATTTTCAATTATATACATCACCTGGATTGAAGGAGTCAATAAACTTAATACTCAGTGAAAAATAATAAGTGCTGTAGTGTATACTTGTGTGTCACAGTCTCTTTGTAGTGCCGGAAGAGATGCACACTCATGCACCACCTGACTGTGTGTTCACTGTGGTTTAGTCCAACTCACTTGGCAGCTGCTGGCCCCTCCGTGCATGAATCCGGAGCACACCATGTTCTCGGTGAAGAGGTGGGGGTAGGCGTTCCTGCAGATCCTGTTATCAATGATGGGCTGCCTCAGACACTGCAGCCTGTCTGGAAAGTTGTCTGTGGAGCAGGAAGGCAAGTCTCAGTTACTTCATCTACCAATATTTCAATACGGCTTCTAATCTGTATAACATGAAAATAATACGAGTAATGTCGTTAGTTGACTAATTGATTTCTCAATGCAAAACGTACTGACTTTAATTTTGCTAATTCATTTAACTTTAAGATTGGCTGTTTCATATCATTGTAAACTGAACACATTTGGGTTCGGAACCACTGGTTGAACAAAAGAAGCAATATAAATATGTCATGTCGCATTTTATGGGCTGAACAATAGATTGATTAAACTGAAACAATATAACCTTAAACACTTTGGACTCGCACGGGTGAGTGAGCTGTCGATGGGGAAGTGTTTTAATGAGTAAGGTTTTAGCAAAAATGCTTGTGTGGGAAGTGGTGAGCGTACGACTGGATACATGAGACTTGGATTATACTGCACGAGTTGTGTGAGAGTTTGTAAACAGATGTTGTGATAGACCTAGTTTAGAATGTAATAAGTGATTAATATTAAGTATAATTTTTTGTAATGGAATCACGTGTAACCAACACTGTTCGTGAGTCCTCCTCATCAGAGGCCACACTTTTAACCTCTCTTCTCTCCCCTCGTTTCTCCCTCTCAGCTTCCAGACTCCACTTACTTCCGTTGGCGGAGGTGTTGCCCCACCCGGACACCAGGCAGTTCTCGTCGGCCACGGGGCAGCGAGAGGGCAGGGCCACGGTCTGGACGTTGCTGTTGAGGGTGGCGGGGCGGCTCAGTTTGATCAGCATGATGTCGTTGTCCAGGTTGTAGCTGTTGTACTGTGGGTGCTTAATCATCTTGGCACCGTCAATCCACTGCTCGCTGCCCTCATTCACAGCGATGTTGTGCTCGCCAAGACGGACCTGGATACGACTGGTTGATGTATGAAAGTCTGTTTTCTTAAAAATGTTTTCAAATGTATAAACATAATAATAATGTATTTGGAGTCAACATACATGGGGGACATCTCGTTTGAGAGGTGGAATATCAATGATAAGAAACTCATACAAATACTTCTGGCAACAAGCGAAGAGGCTCTCACCAGGAAGTGGCTAAAATCAGAGCCACGACCATTGATGAGTTAAATAATATGTGAAATATATTTTATGGAGAGGTTGTCATTCTCCCTCAAAGTCCAAAAAGATGAATTTTCCCAGATTTGGACCAAGAGGACTGAGCACATTAAACCTGTAAGCTCAGACTTTAGCTGACTTGATAATAATAATAATAATAATAATAATAATAATAATAGATTGAGAACATTATTTCATTTATATTATCTTATTGCATCTAACAGTTAGCTATTTTTTTATTTGGAAGCATCCCATGTTCAATTGTAAATAATTAAAGCTAATGTTATAAAAGCAAACCTCTGGAAGAGCCAGGCTGTAAAATGGTTATCAAACATACTGACATTTTGTGTTTTTATTTTTTTTATTTTACTATTACTCTGGGACTCTGTGTCTATATCTTTATTAAATGAACTACTGTGTTATACTTTCTATGGGGAATAAGTGTTGATATTTCACTGGTGATGTTTCTTCCTGGCATCAGGGCCAAAGTAACTAATGACAGTTATTCTATATTTTCCTTCATACTGGACCAACTCATTTTACATTTCCTTTGGTTTAACTCTTGTTTATTGTATCTCATCTTTTTCACATTTTTACAATTGATTACAGGATAAACTAAAAAGGGCAACTCCTGTTTTCAACTTTTACTGGAAGTAGGGATAGTATGATATGATATGATAGGATATAGGATTTTACTGCTGATCACAATAACACACTCACAATAAGTTGATCGTGTTGAATTTACATTATCTAGATAATTGTGAATATCCTAGAAAAAAAAAAGATGTCTAGATTGCTATCATTGTAGAGAAGTGAAAAATATGGCCTAACTTAAAAAAAATACAAACATTATCATGTGAGAAAGAACAGAATAACAACTATTTTTTGATATTAGTTTTTTTTTTTTTTTTTTAAAAATCAGGGAATTAAGGTTACATGATATCTTCTAAAGCGTTCTACAGAGATTTCAGAAGTGGCAGATAAAAGATTTTCTTTGCGAGTAGAAAAGTTCTGCCACAGTGGCAGGTGAGGAAAAAGCTTAGAGCTTGTTTGTAATGCAAAAACAATTGTGACTTCCTGTACTTACGACTTGTAGCAGTGAGCAGCAGACACCACCCACTGGCTGGAGATGAGGGATCCACCACAGAAGTGATATCCAGCGTTCAGAGACACCTGGTAGGGAACTGAGTTTCTGGGACACTCGTACCCGCCGACAATCTTATCATCGTCCGCTGCAGCAACTGAATCAGCACGTTGGGTAAAAGGACATAAGAAATACGACGTAGAAAACCATTGCCATGAATAAAACATACATAAAAGGTTTGTAGCAGTTAAAACTCTTTTTCTAAACTATACCGTCATAAGAGTAAAGTTATTTATCAAAAAAGGATGAAATAATAATTTGGGTGGTCTCTTACACGCTGCTCCAAGCAAAGACAGGAGAATCAGAGCCTTCATGGTTTCTTTCCTATGAACGTATGGGAAGGTTCACCCTGTAACTCCTTATATACACATGCAGCCCTTTATGTTCCCAAATTTCTCAAGGTCGGGAAGGCATAACGCAAAACTCTGTTCTGGGAAAGAGCCATATGGCTGAATGCAACAAAAAGACCTTGAGTGACATCAAACCTGAGAGATAAACCTCTGATTGAACATTGCTCTTGTTATGTAATCAGCAATTGTGTCATTTCAGTGTAATGTCATTTCTTATTGTTTTATTATCATCTTATTATAGTAGAGCAGAGGTTCTTAAGATAGAGAACATACCGGCGATCCCCTCATTATTTTATATGAACCATCTAAGCCCTTTGTAAAAAAAATAAATAAAAAATACATACAAATCTTAATATCATGACAATTTAAATGAATGAATCTGAAAAACTTTCATGGACCGCCTGGCGCTTTGAGAATGGATGCAGTACACTAGAGGGTCGGTCCAGTTTTCGATGGTGATGTGCAACGGAGCAGATGTCACATTTCTTACAGTGCGAGTATTTGTCCAGAAATACAGTATCTTGTCGATAATATGCATGATGGCAGTTCACAGTTTGCAGATGTCGCAGGTCTCAACTCAGCAGTGGGCTGCAGGAACATTCAATAGGTTACCTGATAAGACATTTCCAAAACACTGGAAGAAAGGGCAACATAAAAGGAAATGTATTAGCGTGTACAGATGGGTGACATATTAAATAAATTAAATCGAGACTCATAATAAATGCATCTACACACGAGGGGATACTGAATAGTTGGATGAAGATGTAAATACAGCCACCGGATCTAAACCCAACTGAAGACGTTGAGAGATTCTGAACCTTCAACAGACTTTTATTTATGACAATGGGCATAAAGCTGGAGGCGAACACCTTACTAACACTTTGTTGGTTTTTTGCCCTTAAATGCATCACTGGGCTCCATCTTTGTGGTTTTCCATTCAGAGCTCACAAGATCAATATTGCAGGAAAAAGGACACTATCACACATTTTATACACACAATAAAAATGTATGTTATGAACATTTATACAGTACATGTTGACTTAAGAATACCAAGTAATATATGAATTTAAATTATTTAAAAACATTGGCAAATGGAAGGCAAATTTTGAACATTTCAAATTTTTATTTAACATAAATTAAAAAAAGAAAAAAAGAAATTGAGAGGTAAAAAAATATTTAACAGGTTTAGAAACTCTTTATACAACTATGTACAGGCAAGGATCCATAGTGAGCCGATAAAGTAACATAGCTTTGCTTGTTAATTATTAACCCTGAAAACAAAAACTTCCACAGCATTCAGCCTTCAAACTAAACTCTAGCATCCCATCTATCTACAGGCATTAGCTGGCTGCGGCTACACAGGGGAAATGAGCACAAAACTGGTGGCCACCTATTCCTTCAAAATAATTGCAGGCATAATAGCAAGTCAGTGTTTAACAGTATTGATGTTTTTTGTTTTCATACTATCAAGAAGTAATGATTAGACAGATTGGACCATGAGGAAGCTGTATGTCATCAAATGTGTTGTGTTAATTAAATTAAATCTAGCTTCATAACACCTTTGAGGTAGTACACCTGTGAGACAAGAGGTTGCAAAACAGCCGCAACAAAAAGAGAAAAGACTAATTTAGATTAACTCCGCTATAGCTTCGGTTCTATTAGTCAGCCTTCACTTACAAATAGAAAGTTAAAAGCTCAAACACATTTATTTCCATCAGCTTGTTGAATATACATTTATTGTTCAAATATACAAAAATACAAAAAGATGTATAAGGGACTGTGCAGAGCAAGATCACTATATTCAGTTTGAACCCTGGATGCACCAAGAAAACTCTCCCTTATAGACCTTAAAATACACAAACAGTACAAATTAACAAATAAAGAACAGACAGTAATGGCGGGATAAAAGCATTTAGATCACAGCATCTCTGCCGTCACAAATAAAAAACAGGAAATTTCAACTGAGGGGGGAAAAAGGTTTGGGTGACTATATTAAAACTACCTTTTGGGTTAAATGTCACCAGCACCTTGTGGTATCCAGACTGAAGTTAAAATGCAGCTGCACTACGATGTGCACGAGTTGCCAAATGTGTTTATTTTGCTTTGAAGTAAAATTTGTCCCGCCTGCTGTGACACCAGTGCTGCCGGAGAAGGTTGTGTCAATGTAAGGTGCTGAATAAATTCTCCTCGTCCTTCTCTGTGACCTTGTATTTACAAAAACACCAGCATAAGAATAGACGCAGTAATAGCTGCAATCAGGTAATCTTAGCTTGCACCGTTTGTAGCTGGTAATAATTGCCTCCCAGCTGTTGTCGAGCCCCAGTTCCAGTGGAGGCAATTGACAAATTCAACAATGTAAAACTGAAAGAATGTGTTGTATGAGATGGTAAAACAGTACAAAAATCCCCACAAAATAAATTTTCCTCAATTTAACTGCACTTCCTAACAGACCAACGATCCAGCAGTCTGAAATCACATAAATAGTATTCATCCCAAGCTTTGACATATGGCTCTACTCTGGTTTTTGTGACCGTTCACAGCAGTTCAGAAGACAGGAATGTCCTCCATCAGTCTATAAATTAGGCTTTCAACAAAGCGAACACTTTCAGCAGATACAGGTCTGTGTATCGGAGTATTCACTCTTACGGCTACGTCACAACAGTCGCCTTCATCAGTTCATCAAAGTCCGCCTCCTGAATTCAAGTGCATTAAACAAGATGGCTGTTTGTGCTCGTGCGTGTGTGTGCGTGTCTGTGTGTGTGTACTAGTTCAGGAAGCGACGGCAGCGTCTCGTCGCGCAGTTACAGTGCAGCTTGCTGTTCTCGTCCTCGATGGGGAACTTGTAGTCGTAGGTCAGCTCTTCGCCCCGGTAGATCTTCCTCAGGGCGAAGATGACGATGTGCTTGCGGCCGTCCACATTGATGACGCGAGAGTAGCAGTTCGGCTCGCACGAGTGGTTGATGAAACGAGCCGCGTTGCCTTGCATCGTCGCGTCCACCACGTCGAAGTCGTCGATGCGGAACATGTAACAGCCGATGCCCTGATGGAGGGAGATTAAACAATCATTATTTCCACATTTCCAGTGAATTTCACATCTTAAAAAAAGGGACAGTCCACCCCAAAGTAAAAAAATGCATATTTTACCAGTAGTACCATCTATCAAGCTAGATTGTTTTTGGTTGATTATTAGATTGGCTGTAGAGATGTCTGCCTTATCTTTAATATAATCAGGGTTCCTACACATATTCTATTTTAAATTTCCATACTTTTCCAGATTCAAATTTTCAGACTTCTCTGTGGATTTTTCCGACCACATTTACAAATACCTAGATGTTAATTATGTAAATAAGTTGTTTTAAAATCCAGCTGTTAACATGTATGTTACATTCTGACTATGTAAGCTATTATGTTGCCAAATAATTGGCAGAAGATTGCAGCTGGGTGGCGTTTCTTATATCAATTAACCCTAAACCCTAAAGTTCCATCTGCAGTAACAAGAAGGACATTCATGTACAATTCTGCAGGGAACTAAATTCAAAGATTTGAAATGTCGAGTGACTTCTAGTTCCATTATATTTGCGATAAGGCAGGCAGACATCACCACAGCTGATATCTCCAACACTTGGCAACTCGCACTAAAACAATCTAGATTGATAAATAGCACTACAGCTCAGAGGAAAAATAGGTATTTTAGATTTTGGAGTGAACTGTCCCTTTAAAATGATAATCTTTAAGATTTTCATAAAATAGAATCTCATTTTTTAACTATTGCATGTTTTATCTGCAATAGTCATTCAGTGCATTTCCATTGTGTAATGGCAACAAGGCAGAAACTCTGACTGTGATTACGATTGATTTAAGTACAATTGTGTGCATTATGTTTACTAACCTTGCCGTCATAATATTTCTCCCGCTTATCAGTCAGGACCGAGCGAATGACGGTGCCGGCGTACTCGATCACCATCTCGCCAGCCTCGATGTTCCTTTTGCAGAAAAGGCCGCGACCATGAATTTCAGATCTAAGAGAGGATTACAGATCAGGAAACAGTTAAAACACATTTGAGCACAAAAATTGTTTTGGAAATAATAAAATCTCATGCATTTCTTGTCGTTTTATTATTGCCATTACCTGTAAACTCCTACTGCTTCTTTGGAGATTTTTTCCAGGTGTCTGAATCTCATTGCCATGGGAAGCTCACTGCTGGTGGCTCGCCTGTCAGAGTGAGACACGGTAAGGGTGACGTCAACATGGACATGGCATCTGCTCAATTACCATCTTTAAAAATCCTGTTCTTAGTGGTGTGAAGTGGGTTAAAATGTTATGGTTTGGATCGAGAAAGGGCCACAAATTTAATCTCCTAACCTGGAAGATTTGAGTGGGAATTCATCCTCCTCTTCATCAAAGGGGCCCACTATGACAGGGAGCTCTCTGTGCTGTGAGGCCAGGAAGTTGAACATATCAAAAGTCGCTTTCCTGATTATAGAAAGAGAAAATACAATACAATCATCGACGAAGAAACACAAACAAAGAAACCAAGCGACAACATTTGAAATAAACCTTATTAACACTCATAAACTCTTCTCCTCTACTCCACACCAACTCTAAATCCAGTTATGACAAAAATTAATTGTCCGTACCGTGTGTAGACTTCAGTACGTGCGCAGCCGCTCGGATTGAGGGGAAGCTCTTCCTCGATGTTATCGCAGCGGTGGAAGCGGAAGCGGTGACGTTTGCAGTTTGCGGCACCATGCAGTTGCTCCAGCAGGAAGATCACGGCATCGTGGACGACGCCGAGCACCCGCGGCCCGCTCATCCCGCCCAGAGGCAGCTGCTTCAGGTGGAAGCCTGCTCGAGCTTCAAGGACGCCGTCAATCACCGCACGCCAGGCGACTGAGGGAAAGAGATGAGGAAAGTGTGAGAGCAAAGCTCCACACAGGCGGACAAACGTTATGTTCCCTATAAATGGAGTTCAAAACAGGGTTATAATAGATAATAATAAAAAATAATTGAATAATTGAGAAATAATTGAATTGTAGTACGTTTTGATTTGATTTTAGCTTTGACTTTTCGATTTCATTTTAGTTTCAGTTTCTAGATATTAAGTTTTACAGTAGTTTTATTTATTTTTTGTGAGGGCCAGGTATAATGTCTCAGAAGTATGAAGCTACATAAACATACACAATACATGATGTTTAAATCTTTTAATTTGGGAATCAACTTTCACTGCCACACTCAGATGAAAACATAACATTAGACCTGAGCTGAATAGCTTTGGTAAATATCATAATATCTACGACAATATTTAAATCATGTTTTTGTTATTTAAATCTATAAGACTAAACTGCATGTGGAAAATGTGAAGCTATTGTGGCATCTCCTGGAACGTCAAGCCCGTTCACTTTCTGTGGTTCAAGAGTGTTCATTTCCAGGCAACATCATTTCAGTTAAGTTTTTCGTAAAGGATATAATTTTTATTTAGTTTCAGTTTACGACAATAGGTTTCACTGCTTATTTTTGTTTCAATTTTCGTTTACGATAATAACCCTGGTCACAACATCTCTAGAAGGTTATTCCTCAGCTAACTGGGTGAGCAAAGACTGAGCATTGTTAACATATAGAGAGCACAGGCCTGTAAAGGAGCAGCTCTTACCCTCGATGCTGTTAGCCTTAACGCTGAAGCCATCGTCGCTGGTGATTTCAAAACGCAGGTGGGGCTGGTTCATGTAGGTCTTCTTTCTGTGTTTGGGTGCAGGTGCTTCTTCTTCAGAGCTAAAACCTGTAGAATGACATGAGTTTCAACAAGAGTGTTTACATTTCCTTACATAGTTAAACATACACCAGACAAACATAATTTGTCTGGTAAATATAAGAACAAAGTCTCAAATCATCACAATACAAGGGTTTAGACTCTGTATGGTTTTTGAAAACTTTTCTATAATGATAGATTCAGACCAAAAAAAGATTTCATGATTGTTTCCTGATTTAATTACATGAAATTGTCGTGGTAACTTTTTCACTGCGGATGCCCGGAAGAGTAGCTCTTCCCTGGAGACAACTAATGGACATCCAAACAAATAAACATATAATGTTTCGTTGCAAACCTGAATAAGGGCCCCATTCAGAGAGATCTCCGTGGCGAGCGCTGACCCACGTGTGTGTTTTACCCTGAATGTGACTGTTGGTTTGTGCACGTGAGGGTGGACTCTCAACCCGAGGATGCCTGAGCAGAAAGGACAAAGAAATAAGTAAAAGAATATACAATAAATGCGAGCACTACAACACCTTTGAGGAAAAATTAAATCAACACAATAAAAAATGGGCACGTTGTCAATCTCCAAAAATAATCCCGTTTTGGCAAGAAATACTAAAAGCATAATGTTGCTTTAAAATGAAACTTCATAAAACTTAAATAGCCGTAATTGCTAAGTTTTCTCCTTTTAAAATAAGTTGTCTTGTATTTCTACCCCACAAACATTGGCATTTAAATTCATGTAACCCGACAATAGCCTCTTTGTCACTTCATAGCGTGGCACTTTTTGAGGCTACCTTTAAGATGAACTAACCTGGAGGGTGTAGGAGGAGGTGGAGCAGTAATCCTCAACTGCTCGGGCTCAAGTGCCATTTTCTCCTTGTCCATATCAAGGATATCCTTCATTGATGGAGCTTTCATTCTCACACCACTCGGCCTGTTGGAAGAAAACAGGAAACATTTTTGGTGAGTTTTTTTCTTTTTTACAAAATGTATCAGGGAAATCAATAAAGAATTAGACCGATAAGCAGAATTGATAATTGAATTGGTATCAATTAAATTGTAGAATTTCCTATCCCTACTATTAATAGTTTATCCCAGGTAGTAACCTAAACATGCATTACAGCACAAGTTATTTACAGTTATTTAAGTAACATTCAATGTAATTTGGCAGTTTATTATAATCTTATACTCTCTTTTAGACTGCAGTGAGAGGAAAAAAAACTAGAGAAGATTTAAATATTTGAATACCTGGCTTCAGTGACTTCATCCAGCTCACTTGAGGGATCCCTCAGGAAGTCCATCTTAGATTTCTTCCTGGAGGGCCGTTCAGACACCGACGACACTCTCTTGACTCTCACCTGGGGGCGTGATGATGAAGCGGGGGTTGGTTGCAGGTCCAAATTTGGTTCATTGAGGAAACCACTGGGGGACTCTAAACATGCAGCTGGTGACTCATCCGGGACCTCTGCGTCCTGAAATTGGGATGGTGTATGATGTTTGGCCTTTGGCTGGCGAGTTTTACAGAGGATGATGGGTTTGGTCTTTGGCTCGTCACGGTGGGTAGCCATGGCTCGGTCAATAATAGCCTGGGCTGTGCTTTCTTCAAAGTTGGAGAAACTTGCTTCAGGGACACTCTGCACGCTCACTGGAGGTGTGGGAGCTGGAGTCCCAATGCTTTTCACAGGCACCACTCTGACGATGATTTTTCTCTCGGTTGTTGTGGTGTGGTTACCGGCAGAGGGGACGCTTGCGGCAGAGAGGCTGGAGCGAGGCTTTATTACGACACGAGGGACTGAGCGCTGCAAGGCATTACCACTGTGGAGAATCTTGGCAATCTGGCTTATTTTATTGTAGGCAGGAGAGTTTGTACTGAGTGACTGATAAGTGTTAGATCTCGGGTCTTTGATCAGAATCTGACCTTGTCGGTTGACCAGAAGGACCTGAGGGGCGGGAGCCGGCGAGCTAGTGGCTGCAGCTTGATTTTGAATTGCAACTTGCTGCTGACTTCCTGTCGAGCTGTCCAAGCGAATGGCGATGGTTCTGCCCCGTGAGGCTCCGGCCTGAATAGGTACGTTTAAACCATTGACCACGATGGGCGAGGTGACTGTGCGTGGAACAGCGGCAGTTGCAGTGGAAGCATTATTTAAAGTCTGCGTAGGACGAGGGTGCAGCAGCAATTTGAGTTTGCGCTGCTGTGGAAGACAGGGTTTTGGCGACAAGCGTTTGAGATTTGATGCTGGACGTTTTGTCTTCACAATGATGGCTTTCATCGGCGATGTAGGAGATTTTTTGGTTTTACGCTCTGGACCCTCGGTACAATCTGGAGAGTAGTCAGGGTCTTTCAAATCATCCTTAAACCCTTCAACGGAGTCGGTCGATGAGCTGCTGTCTTCTTTATTGCCAACTTCAATGTTATTCGTGCACACCACAGTTCCGTCTTCAGAAGAAACAAAATGGCCTGTGGTGGAATCCAAAAACACCTCATCTTGAGGTATTGGCATGTCAGAGCTCATTGGGACTTCTTCCTCCTGAACTGACACATCGGCGTTAGCATAACTTGCTTCAAAAACATCAGACGGTGGAGTATTTTCCTGAAACTCCGGCTCAGCGGTTGACTTTGACACCGTGTAGATTGACTCCAGCCTCTTTAGAGCGACCGTCAGCTGCTTAGTGGGAGTATTATTATGGTGAGTGTGGATCTTACCCTCTCCATCTTCTCCTTCTGTGTCCTCCTGAGCTTCATCATCGACCGCTTCGCTTTCGTCGCTCTCTGATCCGCCGTCCGCTCCATCTAACTGTGAGATCGACTGTGTTGAAGTGAGCTGACCTGAGGCGTCCGAGCTGCTCGCTGCGTCGCACACCACTGTGCGGGAAAATTTAAAGTAATGGCTCGAGTCTTCAACTTCAGAGTCATTTTCCAGATTATCTGCTTGCATTTCCACTTCTTGCACCACGCCTTCCACCTCTCCTCTCCCGCCTTGTGCTACGCAGTGAAGTGCCACGTTCTCAGTGAGCAGAGCCTCGTCAAACTCAAGCTTAGCATTCAGCATGGAGGCCACTGCTACCTCTGTGTCAGTGTCAAACACAGTGTACGGCAGCTCCTGGGCCATCAGGTCGTCTTCCAGGTTATCAGGGGCTAGTGAGATGCCATTGGTTGTGGCCACTGCAGCGTCTTCTGCCTCAGACGATGCTAGGAAGTCTTGGGGAACCTCTGCAGAAATGGGAGTGGTGATTTTAAAGTTCTGCCTCCCTCTGGGGGAGTGAGTGATGGCTCCTTGCCGAGGCGACAGCCCTGCAGTAATGCTGGAGTTGGATCGAGGCGGAGAGCTCCAGACTGGTGAGGCTGAGTTTTGTCGTGACAGAGGAGGAGAGGCTGCTCCCAAGTTTGCCGGCTTCGGAGGGGAGCTGAACAGGGCACATCTGGAGTGGACTGTGCCACCGGAGCGGAGGGTCATCGGCACAGATGGGTCGCTGTCTGTTGGCGAGGAACTACAGCGGCTTCTTGTTGAGAGCCTGCGAGGCCGACGGGTGTCGTCCAGGTCCCTCAATGTCAGGATGTGATGCGATTTGGGAAGAGCGGACCCTGTGAGCATCAAACACCAGAGTGAAGAAGAGGCAACAATGGGGTCCACTTCAAGAATACAGTAAGATTTTTTTTCTACATGATTATCGAGGCCAAAAAAATTCACAAATGATATTATTGCAATATCTATAGAAAAAAAAAAAAAAAGGAATGCTATCAATCAAATTAATCTTTAACTTTGTTTACTGTGCGTTTTGCCTCATAACACGAGTTGGGGGAGAGGGAGAGAGTCTGTAACCATAACTGTACAAAAGCATACATTTGTTATCTGATGGATTATATATTATTAACATGATATCAATATTTTAAAAAAATAATTATATTACAAATATCATCAATGCCAGTATATAGCACGAGACCTGTAGACATATTTAACACAAAATTATTTTCCAAATATATTTTTTTAAAAATTCAAACATTTCATCTTAAGGTATTTACCTGGAGATGGAAGAGGTCGAGATGATCCTCCTGCTGGTTTCCTGGTTTGTGTGTAACCAGGACTTTTGGACCCAGGTGGGTTGTGCTGTTTAGTGCTGGGTGATGGAGTAGCGGACTTTATCGGGCTGGATGAGGAGCTTAAACGCTCTGGGGACTCCATAGCTGGCAAAGAAGAAAAAATGTCAAACAAATTCAACTATAGTGCAACGGTTCATAAATGGCCGGAACTATAAAACCTCTACCATTTACGTTGCAAAAGAAATACTATTGGGAAACCAAAAGAATGATCCAACTGATCAGTTTTAATGGAGGATTTAGTCCAATCATTTCATGGGCTTGGAAACTTTTTTAAAAAGGTTACAAATCAGCCGTATTTTAAGCAAAAACATTTTTGTGAGCCGGCTGATGTGACAAACAGTCAGCCAGGCGTTCAATAAAAAAATAAAAAGTTCCGGCTGACCTCTGTGGTGGTTGGGGCTGTGGACTATGGTGTGGTTCTCTTCTTGGTCCCACCTCGGGTCTTGTTCCTCACCGGGCAGAGGCGTGCTCACTTCTGTCACCTTACATGTGTACTTGCAGCGTCTGCGGGGGTCCACAGTGCTCCAGTACAACCGAGAACATCTGGAGAAGGATGGGAAGAAGAATGCATTCACATGAATAAACAAAACCCAAGTCATTTTAATAAAAAATAATGATGCTACAATAAGCACCAACATTCCCAAAGGAATTATGAATTATGTATTCATTACGTGAAGTATTTGTTTTTTTTAGTTGCATTTGTCCAGCAACCTGGAGCACTTTTATTTGGAGATTTGTTTGAGTGAGAGTGGGAGAAGGACCTGTGATTGGTTCAGTTTTGGAGAAATTGTACATTATTTAATGTAAATTACATTATTATTTAATGTTTTATATTGAACATACAATTGAATTTAAATTTTCCATGAAGGATGAAATGTTGTCAATCACAGGTTTAAAAAAAGAAAGACAATCAGAATCGGCAGGTCAGAATATTTCAATCTGTGCATCCGTAGTTTTTAGAAACAAAAAGGCACAGATCAGATCAGTAAGTTGTACAATGACAATGAGCACTTACTGATAGCCCACGGGATACAGCATCCTCCCATTTGACGACAGCTCTGATAACACACCAAGTTTCTGAATCTGCAGAGAGCCTGGATAAAGGGAAAGGAAAGATGATACGATTAAGCACAATAAAGGCAGTGTGTTATATATTGGTAATATTTAATCCCTTTGTGGAGACTCAAATCACCGACAGACAGCACTCAGATATTCTCACCTATGGTCATGTTTATGGATTCTGGCTCTAGGCCTGTAAGGAACTTTCTTCTGAGATTGATCCCATCAAAGTCCACGTATACACGCCGAGAGACTTCAAACCCTTTCCCAGACACCATCTGGAAGAGTATAATAAACATAACTCAATACAATGTAGAGAAAATCAGCAGGTTGGAGGTGTGAGTAATGCCTTCCCCTCTGACGAAAATGTTCATTTATAACCAGTAGTGGAAAGTAGCCATGTCAATTTACTTAAGTACAATGTTGAGGTACTTGTACTTTATTTGAGTATTTCTATTTTCTACTACTAGTTATAACCATTATAAGAAATGAAAGAGAAGCCTGAGGGGGATTCTGTCTGTACCTTCGCACTGACGAGATCCCGGTGTTTGAAGCAGAACATCTTCCTGTCCAGCTGAAACACACAGTTCTGGGAACGAGCACACATGAAGTGGAAATTACTCTGGCAGGTGGAGAGACAGCAGCCCACCGTGGCTCCTGACTGCCCACATCGGTCACAACGCTGGAGAATGAAGGACAACATTTTTTATTTAACTTTAAATTAATCATACAGTACATACATCAGCAGTTAAAGCTAGAGTGACAGAGAAACATCTAGATACGAGAAACATTCACTTTATTTCCTGGTAATATCTTACCAGGTGGCGCCCTCTAGAGACAGCGCTGTGCACTTGCAAAAGAGCACAGTTCTCCTCATACACCTCCGCAGACCAAAGGCAGCAGTTAATGTGAGCCCACTCATTCTGTCCCAAGTACAACAGCCGTCCGGCATCCTATCAGGAGGGAAATACATTCACGTTTTTATATTGTGAGATGACATGCAAGTAAAGACAACATTTCAGTCTCTGTTTCAAAGCCGTTACAGCAGCTGTTCACTCTTAAAACTGCTGAATATATTTGGGTTTTGGAAGACATAAAAAAGTAAGCCACGTTGGACTGTAGAAAATGTATAATTTTACTATGTATAAAATGTGTTATACACCAAACGAAGAATGAAGGAAATAATCTGCAGATTCCTCGATGAAAATATTTATTAGTTGCTGCTTCTGCAGTAAAAACACAGTAAGACATCTAAACTCACCCTGGGAGCATAGTCTCCATTTTGTTGGCACAGGGCACACTGCCTTATATCTCCAGTCTTGGTAGTTTCAAGTTCACTCTTTACAACTGTGAGAAGGAAGACAAAAGAAACATATTTTAAACCTGAGAAAGCAAAAATAAGTAGAGATGCACGGATATGGAATTTCAGGGCGGATAATTATTTACTTGATCTGATCACTAATAATATTACTCCTACAAATGCAACAATTTGAAAAGGAAAATAAATAGATATTTTTTAGATTGACAAATTTAGTATAGATAGAATCCTTTCCTTCCACAAATTAACAGCAGTTGGATGTTCAAAGGTGCTGACTAAGATTACAGTCATCAGCATGCAGAACAGGCTACAATAGTTTCCATACCATGTGAATACAGAGGGCGGCTGTGCGACACACCAGACTGCTGTGTCTTGACTGAGGATAGCACAGAATCAGTTTTCCCTGCCTGTGGGCCCCTGGACTCTTCGGGCTGGTATGTCCTTTCCAGCCACTGCGCATAGCTGTGCTCCTTAGATGGCGGGAGGACCGCCTCAGGGAGCATGCCACTACAGAGAGGAGAGGAACCGTAAGACACAGGGCAGGGCAAGAGAGGACATTTCAGGCAACTGTGTCCTGAGTGACACTTTTATTCTCCAAGCTACACTCACCTAAAGCTTCAACTATGCCATAAAGCTCAAATAAACATAGTGAGGGAATAATGAATGTGTATATATTGAGTAGAGCCGCAACAATGAATCAAATCAACAGAAAGATTAAATGCAAAAACGGCAGAAAATGCAGATTTCAGCTTCTCAAATGAGGGGAGTTCCTGCTCTTTGTTTTATATCATATTAAACTGAATATCTTTGGGTTTTCGATCGACAAAACAAGACATTTAAAACAAAACTATACTTGGTCATTACCTTGGTAACTCCTCAGATAATGAGTTCCACTTTTTCAGATGACTTGCAGGAAACCAACTGAATATCCGCTCAATAACCTGCAAGAAAAGCAAAATTTAAGTGAGATCAAAGGTAATGTTATGATGAAGAAAGGCGTCTTTTTCTTGGACATTTTTTATAGTCTATTATAAGTTTACTGACTCAGCTCCACATTCCAGCCTGTCACCGCAGAGGAAGTTACCATAAAAAGAGAAACTGATACCCCGGAGTTGTACAGGACTGTACCTTAGTAATCTGATCCTGAAGAGGAAACAGTACTAAAAGAAAATAAAGTTCTTGTTCAAGGTTTTGTTGGCTGCTAGCAAGAAAGCAATTACTAGAAAATGATATGGAAAGGATTCGCCTACACAAAGACCGTGGCTGGGTATAGTAGAAGAAATGTTTGTAATGGAGAAAAAAAAAAACACACATTTTAAGTATATTTCAAGAAGAACAAAAATGGGAAGAATCGACAATGTACGGATACCAAATGGCACCAATAGCGAAAATGTAAGTGGATAGACATTAAGATATAATATTGTGACTGTAAGAATAAGATGTGTAAACCACAAAAGTGATGTTATTTTATTTATTGATTTTTGTTGTAAAATGTTCTGTTATGTGAATAAGAAAATGCAATATAGTGTCAAAAAAAAGAAAAGAAAAACTTAGAAAAGACAAACTGAGGACATAAAGTGAGTCTCTAAAAATAAACTAAAACCGTGGGAGATTTGGGAGGGAAACTTACTTTGACATAGCGTGCCCTGGCCTGACTGGTCGGTCTCTGCTCCTCGGGGAGAAGCTCCTCCTCCTTCAGCCCCCTCCTCATCACAGAGACGACATCTGCATGGAAAGCTTTCTGAGGGAGCGAAGGGGGGAAAAAAGGAGGTCAGGGCTCCAATCACCAGAATCTCACAAGCATACCTGATTTGATTGCTATTTCCATTAGTTTTTCATTCCTGAATATGGCAACACTTGCTGTATTTGGTTTATTACAGTCTGTTTTGGTACATGCACAGGAATGAAAACAGGAAGAGCTGTTCTTAGCAGATTATCAGAAAGGATATACTCACTATTGAGGTGTAACCGGCCCCTTTAAACTTCTTCTCCATGGCTTGTAGATCACACACCGGTTGTCGTTCCCTGACAAATTGTGTGCTGTTTGTTTCCGAACACTGAAACACAAAAACAACAGTTTAAATAAGGACATTTATTCTGCTATCTGATAGAGATAACTAAATACAATAACCCACTGAAATAAAACATATACGAGGGTCATTTTAGTTTAAGAAATAAAAACTTTACCAAAATCAATCACTATTTTCGTTGATAAAAAAAAAAAAAAATGCAGCCGTTCTGTTTCCTGTGCTGCGTGCACCATATCTGGACTACACCAGCAGCGCACCATGACCTCCGTCAGGAGGACTCTGAGGAACTTACTTACGCAAGACTTAATGACAATAACAGGGCTTGGGAGAAAGAAACAAGAAGATATTTTGGCTAGACTAGATTGACTGAATAGTTTAATATAATCTGATGACAAAAAAAAAAAAAAAAAAAAGATTAAAATGTCAACAGTTTTTATCGACTAAAACTATAAATAGTTACGGTTTTCTTTGATTAAGATAAGACTAAAATGTCCAGACTTTTAGTCAACTAAAACAGAATGAGGTTGACTAAATATGCTCAGGACTAACAAGGACATTTTAAGACTAAATAAGTCCTGTGGTAAACTCTTACCATTTTACACATAAGGAGGTGTTGTGTGGCGTTGTCGGAGAGGAGGTCAGCGAGCACCTCCTCCAGCCCGTCGACCAGCCTGCTCTGCAGCTCCTCCTTCAAGCTGCTGCATTCAGCTTGCTGCTGGCTGCAGGGTGAACAGGTGAAAAACACTTCTTCTGGTTGGCTCGACAGCAACCCAAACAGCTCATCTGTAATGACAGACAGACACATCTTAGAGGATAGAATTATATTGATTACGATCAGATCTGAATTATTATTATGTACTACAGGTATAAATAGGGTTGGGAACCGAAACTTGGTTCCTAACCAAAATGCCAGATACCTTTAATAAAATAAAATTTGAAAAAAAGGAAAAAATGTTGGTTGTTTATTAGTTCCCAAACACGCAAATTGGTGCTCTCTCTGGACTGGATGACGCTCCGCAAAGAGATTTTGTTTTTGTTTTGTTTTGGCACTATGGGTAGATTAATAAAGGTTGTTATGGACCGCAGGTTTTTTTTCCTCTGCTCCGCAACAACTGATTGCTGTCGGTGCAACAGCGTCTCTACCTCTCTCTCTGTCTCACTCTACAGTATCATTCAAATCTAAACTACATTATAATTATATTATTATTATAAATAGAATTCATTAAAAGTCCGTCTCTGAGCGTTAACTTCTGTCTTAAAGTAATTAGGGTGTAGTTGAAATGAAATCATGCACTCTTCCTTTAAAAGCAACAACAGATCTTTCGTTGTGCAAAATCTTTGATTCATTCTCACATTAGAAATGATTATATTCTCTAATATACTATAACTTAAGATGGTGTGATCTTACTAAACCAGAACAGTATTATTGTTTGGTTGGAATTAGTGAGAGTTACTCACCTGAAAGTCCTTCACACGTGTAATGAATCCAGTGGCTGCACTCCGAACACTGAATCATCTGTGTGTGTTGATCGTTGATGTTGTAGCACTTGTGGCAGACAGTGCAGAAATTACCTGATGTAGATACAGATCATACATCAGTCACATCATCCATTGCTAGTTCCACACATTTTTACTTTAAAACTATGCATACTATTACTGAGCGTTATTTACTGAGCATTCAAAAATATGACTACAAGGCCTTCAGAAAACATTCAGAGGTCGTACCTTTTTTGTGGAGAGAAGTGCAGTCAGGACAAAGATCCTGCTCGTGGTTCCAGGCCAGGTCCCAGGTCTTTCCAGGAGTCACGCCGCAGCTTTTACACCGAATGCATGTCATGCACACCTGCACAAACACAGCGATGTCACCAAACAGAAAGCATGACAGCAAGCAAGACATTTTTTTTTAATTTAGTTAATGATTTATCTCTTGATATCTCTCGGATGCGGGAAAGACATTCCTATATATTTTAAGGCTATTAATTACCCAAGGCATGTTGCAGTTCATAGGTTTAGGGTAAGTTGGTCCCAAGCAGGAAGGGTGGTAGGAGGTTTGGCATCTCCTGCACTGCAACACTGGCTAGAGGAGGAAAAAAACAGAAAAGTGCTTTAATTATGAGTTCATTAATAGCATAAATATTTGACTAACACCTCTTCAGCATGTCATCAGTCTCTCAAATTTGCAATTAATCTTAGAAAAGCCATATGATGCTATTATCTTATATATAATATCTTAAGACACAAGGGGTCTGAAATATAGTTTAAAAATGTAGTTGAATTCAGAACTTTATAAAAAAATAGAAATAGATATAAAGTCGAAAATCTAAAATTTAACATGCCTGTGTAACAAAACTAAAGGGAAAAGTATCATCATGTTATACACTTTCCATCTATACATTTCTCTTTCTAGATTGCAAAATTAACTCCAAAAGAATGAATTTATCTATTTTAGCAAGGAAAAATACATATGGGCATCGGACTAGTTTTAGAAAAAAAATGCATACCTTTGTGTTCTTGCTTCGACGGCCACACACGTGACAGAATTTACAGCGCCTGCAGCACCAGTTCTCCTTGTTCTCCTCCTGGGGGCGCTCCTCTGGTGAGAGGCAGAAACTGTGGAAAGGCTCACAGCAGATCTGGCAGAATATCATCTGAAGGAAGTGGAAAACAAAGCCGTTATTATTGGCACTGCAGAGCACCAAAACACAAACTTAAAGTCTGCTTCCAGACACATTTTAAAATATGTAAAAAAAAAAAAATACTCTGCTATTTTTGTTTAACATGGGTTTTCCCACAAAATAACTCTGAAAAGGAGCTGGAAGCACACACAAACTACAAGCACTTTCTCCCTCATCGCGCTAGGTTGAGCAGTGCGTATCATGACAGCGCGATGGAGCTCCACAACAAAATCCAGGGTCGGGTTAATATCCAAAAAATGCACGCTCTACCATATTTGCCGTCTAAACTTTCACTATGCTAATGCAAACTCTCGCTCTCTGTACCGACAAGCCCACTCTGAACGCAACAAACTAGATTATTTCTCAGAACATCATTATTATTATCAGTAACACTTTTCTAACTCTGGTAAAAAAGAAATTACCTCATGTCGTCCTTTACTGGCGCAGAGCAGACAGACAGGTTGTGGTGTAGTAGGGACAGACGTGAGGACGCTCAGGCCGCCCATTAGCCACACGTTCTGGACAGCACAGTCCTCCTGGTAGACACACAAGGCAAGAAGAAAGGGATCAGTTTATTTTTGGGTATTTTGAGGATGCATGAGAACAATAATGTAAATCAAACTTGCATAAATCCCATAACATTAGAGCAAAAACTCACCTTGAAGTCCACACGAATCTTGTACTTGTTCTGCAACAGGCCCTTTTGGGGAAACCCATTAGTTAACCCAGTCAGGGTGTTCACTGACGCACACTCTGCAGGATTCTGGGAACGAAGGACATAGTGTGTGTCAGTTGTTGGACAGTTTTGCAGCACCGTCGCTTTCACAGAACCGTCCTCCTCGTTGTTTTCAGGCTGATCCGCTCGTCTGTCCTCCTGCTCCTCTTGCGCAGCCTCTGTGTGTAACTCTGTGTGTGGATCGACAGTCTGAGGGAGCACTTGAACAGTTTTATCTTTGTTAGCTCTGTGTGTCTCAGTCAAAACATCTGGGGACCGCACCTCAGACTCTGGATGTTCCTGAAAACACAACTTTGACAAAACCTCTGTCAGAGCTGAGTGCATTGTGGACTGGGCTGGTGGTTGTTGTCGTTGTTGTTGAGATGTTGATATACATTTGTGCAAATCCAAGGCTGACTCCACCACAGCTTGAGGCAAACGGTGCAAACGTAACTGCAAAGATTTCTGTGTAGGGTCTGTTATGGGGTGTGGGGAAGGAGGAGAAGCGGGATGCGTTACAGGCTGTGACAGTTCTGGAGGACTCTGCGGTGTGGAATGTGATGAATGTGAATCAGCAGGCTGGGTTATTAGCTGGGACAATATTAGATGGGACTGTGCAGCACACTGATCCGGACACTGGGGATGCTGCTCGGGCAAATACAGAGAAGACTGCAGGATAAAATCAGGCAGACGGTGTAAGTGTATTTGTAGCTGCTGCTGCAGCTTCGGCAGTGGGCTTCTGGATGGGTTGGTTTCTGGTAAAGTGTCTCTGGGCTCCGTCTCCTCCGTGTTCTCCTGTTCCTGTGGAGGAGGGGACTGCCTAAGCCAACCAGCACGACAGGTTCCAAAGTGACACGAATACTAGTGACATGCAGAGGCGGCGACCGGCAGCAGCCAAAGTGACAGAAAAGGAGAAGAGTGCTATGAGAACGTTAGCCAGGATTAAGAGGTAAGAAAACGTAAAGAAGATTTAGCAAATGCATTTAGCAGCAGTAGAGATAACACACAGAGGTGTGCCTTAGAGTAGAAGTACACACAAGTAAAGTGTGCATGTCTCCAGTTCCAGGACTAGAAAAATCACAAACACAAACATTGTCGATACACTATAAACACTAAATCGACACTAATAACTTGTCATGTTCAGCGTCATTAAAAAGGGCTGGCATCTCTGATGTGTAAGCTGTACAATGCAAATAGCATGAGAGAAATTAATCTACCTTGATTTTAGTAATGATATTAAATGTTTTTATTATAGATTTACACCTCCCTATAACTACACTTGGAAAAACAGATTTGAGTTTGATAAAGAGTAAAAGTTAGAGCTGATTTTATACCCACAACACAAAGAAAGAATTCACAGTAAGATGAATGGTGTTGTTCTCTCAGTTTGTTAGATTCAGTCGAGGGTTTGTATATGTTCCCTGTGCAATATGCAGTGCGATGGCATCATAAAATATGACGACAGACATTCAAAGCTTCTTTTCGAAAACCCCAATAGAAGCTTCAAATGTAAAAAAAAAAGCACATTCGGTACAGCCCTAATTTACTTATATTTTCTTAAGTGCATGCGTGTTTACAGGTTTCTTTTATAAAAAAAAAAAAAAAAAAGTCTAAGCATGCCTTTTGCACCAACCATCGTACTGTCTCATAACGGTTTACATTCTGCAAAAATCCTACACTCTACCGAGCTCTCTAGACATATCTGCAGCTAACAAAAGCCCATGAATTAGGAGAAACCAGGTAAAGCCACTTATATAAACCACATGTTGTTGATTGTGTGTACTTGTTTCCTCTTAATTCTCGTCTTCTCTGGCTTTCTTTGTTGCTGGCGTGTGAAGGAGGAGGAAGATGGAGTTATTGGCTTGTGGCAACACAAACTAATGAGTCAATCATCAATGAGGAGCAGCAGGTAGTCGCCATGAGGTTTCAAATCCTAACATATATGCAGAGTTTTTTGTGTGTATGCATGGGTACATAACATGACAAAACCAGCATAACCCATATGCAAACACAAAACAGATGGAGATGAACTCAACAACTGGAAGCAGCGACTATACATAAATATAGGGGAATTTCTAATGAAGGATGTCAGAGGATTCAAGCAATGCAGATTTATAAAAAAAAAAAAAAAAAAAAAAAGAAGCAAAAATCATGTGCAATTCTTTTAAGACAGAGCTTTGAAAGTGGATAAGCAAAGTGTTCCTAATTCAGTTTGCTTGATTAGATGGGCATGTGATTTGAAGATGTCAAATGTACAGTGCCAACTAACAAGCATAAGCAAAGAGTCAGGCAGCACAGCCAAGATTTATACTTTATCTTCAACTCAACTTATATGCAACATATATTAACAACCTTCTTAACATTGAAAATAGTGATGTTAGAAATTGTGGATTTTAGTGATCAGTCATACTGATGATCAACATAATCATAAAATATATTATTTTTACCAACAGGCCAACCCTGTTGTAAACCAAGCATGCATAATGCTGTATTGTAGATGTATGATCATAAAATAAAATATTAAAATATTAAACTCATGTGGTAAATGTGTAAAGTAAAAAAGGTTATTTAACCAAGTTTGTCCTTCTAGTGAAAGGACCAGTGATTAGGATTTAGGCAGAAATTGAATATAATATGAATTATTATGTTTTCTTTAGTGTATAATCATCTAAAGCTATCCAGAACCTCACTGCTAGATGCCACTAAATCCTACACACTAGACCTTTAAGATACAGATTACCTTTCAACGCCTGGAGTCTGGATAGAGAAATGAGCAGCATTTTATCACGAGCACAGCTTAACTCATCTATAATGTATAAAACATGAGGATTAAGTACGTGCAAGGTGTTTAATATGAAGGAGAAACTAGAAGACAGAAACAGAGGGTTAGCACGGCTGAATTTGAAAGATTAGACTCACTCATTCCAACACAGATGGTTAAATTAAAATTAGAAAAAACTGAAAGTGAGACACAGACCTGGGCAAAGTGTTACTTGGAAATATTTGTGTTTGTTGTCTCAATCGAGATTATTTAGACTGTCATTTAATCACTTAATTTAAACTGACATACTGTATATTGTTTAACAATAATTTAACAATGTTTTGTTTTTTTTATCATCTCTGGAAATTGGAAATGTAACAGACTATCAATGGAAGTGAAAACATTTTCCAAAAATACAATTTGACCCAGGTTTGATCAGGTGGAGCACGAGGAGGGAAATCTGCTGATTTTACCTTGTAAGCTCTTGGTTTGCTCCCAGCTCCTCTGGAGAACAGCCGGCGAGGCTTCACTGCCTCAATTGGAGGATCGTCTGGCAGCGTTTCGCCATCTTGAGGAGTGAGATCTCCAAAAGAAGAAAAACAGATCTAAGGCACAATTCGGATTCTATTTGCATTAATATGTGGATGTAACTTCTCATGTAGCATTGAGGGTGATTGACTGTACAGTTTAAGTGGGTTTAACCTGTTCAAGTGATTAAAGGCATAGTACGGATTGTTTGTGGGGTTGTATGAGGTACATATCCATAGTCAGTGTATCACCTACAGTAGATGGCGGTCGGCACTCCCCCAGGAGTAACACGTAGATGTACCAGCACGGGAGAAAGCAATGTACTGCTGTGGACCAAAACCCAATTTAGCCACCTAAAAAAAGGCCCACCCAAAATAATACAAATCACTTTAAGTGTAGGCTATATTTAGAATGTCTTCACTACTTTACATTGCTGTTATCAGCCCTTTCCGATGGGGAATTGAAGACATGCTATGAGGTAAAATTACTGTTTTCTTTCCCCAATGGAGTCTGGTGGCTTTGACGAGAGCATTTGAAGAGGCTTCATTTCACCGTGGAAAGGGCTGTCTGACAGCAAGGTAAAGAGTTGAAAAGCACATTGCTTCGCTCCAGTGCCGGTTCTACTGTCTGTTTTTTCAAAACTGGGGCCGTGCTGACCCTCATCTGCTGTAGGCGATACTGACGGATAACTATCTCATACCAAACTATCTCTTTGAGTTGATCAAGTTTACATTATGTCACATTTACTTTACTTGGTCAAGAAGCTGTTAGCATTGTAAATGAGGACGAGCCTTTGACCTCGTCACATAAACAAAGCTTTAGTTACCTTGGTTGCTAGTAGCAGCTACAGTTGGCTTGACTGGCAATTTATCAGCCTTATACGTTTCTTCTTCTCCCTCCTCTTCCTCAGACTCAGACTTAAGCAGGCTGCTGTAGCAGCGTGGCGTGATGTTACGCAGGGACTGTTTCCTGACTCCAGGCACCATCGAGGACGATCCCTCGCCTGCTCCTCCAAAACTCCAGTTCGTATCTTCATTGCTTGACACGGAGCCTGAAAAACGCCTCGCCTGGACTGAGAAAAGGGAGCCCCATGATTAATTTTATGAACAAAATACTCATTTGGATATGTTGTTGAATATTAGTAACAACAAATGAGTTTGAAAAAGAAATATACACTCAGGGAAAAAATTAAAAATAATAAAATTAGAGACGTACGTTTCAATGGTTTGATGACGCGGTCCATCTTTGCTTTCTCAATGCGATCACATTTCCTATATCTGGGAGCAGAAGAAACAGTAAAAGGGTAATTATATATTATTATTAAAAAGGGAGTAAAGTGGTAGCCATCTTGAATATGTTTTAATGTCGACTTGCCTTCATTAACTGGGTTGTTTAATATGTTTTACTGGAAAGAAATAAAAAGTATTTTACCTTCCGTCTTTATAAAATCAGACTCAATTATCCAACCTTTAGTTGTGTGTGCTGAACACGCCCTGGCCAGTGTTTGGATTTAAGGTAATCTCAATGTGCATATGATTGGCATAAGAGTCAGATAACAAGCGTTTACATGGTTCAGTGTTGAGGCAATTCTTCACTTGACCGGGCGTCTGCTCGCACCAAATACATTTTAAACTAAGTATGCAAGACTCAATGTATTTGTAATGCCAGCTCTCGAGAGCCTTCTGTGCCAATGTCTCTAAAGTTTTGCTATTCACCAGCCTGTGTCCATGAACCATCTGAATTTGTGAGTATTTAACTTACATGCAACACTGCCGCTTGGTGTTGGGTCCCCCGAATTTGGGCTTATCGAGGCAGTTGATACACTCTGCGCAGTCCTCCTCTATCAAACAGCCTCGGCAGCATCCACAGCGCCGAGCACGGACTCCCCCGGGTGCATATCGACTCAGGGTCTTCCTCTTTCGGAACATGTGGCCCCTCCCCCTCCCTCTGCCCCTCCTCCTCCGCTGGAAGTGTTCCTGAGAGACAACCCACTGAGCCCTGCCCTGATCATCATCGTCATCATCTGCCACATCTGCAAGCGAGAGACAGAGAGGATGGGTAAAAGAGCCACAATATTCAGTTCAAACATTAAGTACATGTTATGTGGGGGCGACATCCTTGGATGCCAAAAACGTACTATTCAGTCTGCAGGAGACATTACAGGTCTAACTGCTGTGATTGAAGGTGCTTACAGTATATACTCATTTACTGTTTGTTTTTTTGTCTGTTTTCTACAGCTACAAGTTACTACTGGCTGCCTGAAGTGTTGGAAATAAGAAAGAGTCCCTTTAGAATAAAGTTAGGTGAATGGTCGAACACATCAGGAGTCTCCGACAAATCCATTGCTGGTGGAAATCCCCCTACCTGACATTTTTAGATTTGAAAACTACTGATTTCTTTGACAACCTCTGGTATCCCCCAGTGGTAGTATTTTAATGCCATCTGGCAATGAGCAACTTCAGACAGAAATAAATTATTGTCATAATTTTAAATGAATAATGTAGCTGGAATAACATTGTGTAAGGATCCGTGTTTCCAAACAGCACTAGATGTGTTCATTAGGAGACAAAATTCAGGGCAGTGAGTCTACTTGTCAAACGGCACTTCCTCACCTCATACTGAGTGATGCTCACTCGACCAGTGTTGGGTAAAGCTTTCCAACAGCGGTGGCTAATCTGTGTGTGACAAAAGATATTTTTGCTGGCAAATATCTTAGTTACAACTACATTGAGCTAACAAAGCAGTTTTTTTTTTAATTTTTGCGCTCAGCAGGTCACGTTTGAAAAAAAATTGTGCTCTTTTACAAAGGCGTGTTTTTTTTACGTTGTGTGTTTATAACTGCAGAAGCTTAACTATGCCAGTTTGAAAGAATATTTTAGCTGGTGAAGGTTTTCATTATAGAACATTAGCAGAGCAGATTTGCCAAACAAAAACTGGCAGAAATGCATTGAATTTTGGACAATGCTACTGAAGCATTTTGGAGCATTTGGATTGAAAAACAGTTAACCTACCTGAGAGCATGGCTATAAACAGTGTCAAGTTGATCTAGTTTTTTTTTTTTTTTTTTCCTTGATCAATCCGTGAATGATGTGGTAATGCTGCAAATTCCAGGGTTGAATAACTCCGACTGCACAGTAGCACCAATTGATGCTGCACACCTTGCAACATGATGCAGCTTCTGAACTTCAAGGTTTCTGTTATCCGGTAATTATTGTTTTTTGACCGGGAAAATTTGCTGAAGTCCGACATATTTAAATCTCTCCGGTCATAATATCCGGTGAAAATAATTCCCTCTAAGCACAATTTGAACTGTAGCCTATTGATATTGGCAAAAAGTAAATGTCCACATATGCTTCTATTTAAAAAAGTTAACTCCTTCATCACATTGGTTGTATAGAGCACGGTAAACAAGACATGGTCCGTATTTCGAGACGGGTCGGGCAGGTTGCCATCCGGTGCGACTCCAGATCGTTGTAAAGTCCAAATGTAATAACTTCCAAAATTCACAACATGTGAACATTATCTAACAAAATATTCTGCTTCAATCTGTTGGCATTTAGCCATTCAAAAACAACATTTTCACTGCAGTCAAAAAACTGGTTGCTCTCCCACTTGCCACACACAAAGAGAGACACGCAGTTGTATTAACGGGGTAGTCTTGCAGCAATCTAACAGCACCATAAATTACAGTTATATAACCACAATAATAAAAACTAATTCTAAAAGTTCTAAAATATGACAAGAGACATTCAAAGTTTCGTTAAAAATCCTCAAAAGAAGGTTGGAATATAAAAAAAAAAAACATTTTATAACTAACATTACTGCCTACAGCAAACAACAAAAACTGTAATGGGGGGTGGTGGTAGTCTAGTGGTCAGGCTTTTAAATAGAACCCCGGAAGGTGTGCGAGTTCAATACCAGGCTGCCACCATTGAGCCCCTGAGCAAGGCACTTAACCCCGAGTTGCTCCAGGGCACTGTCTGTAGTTAGTTCACTGTAAGTCGCTCTGGATAAGAGCGTCTGCTAAATGACCTGTAATGTAATGCAATACTTTCTAAGGCCAAGTTACTAAAGTGATTTTGTTGTTCTGTGCCAGTTAACCATATCCTAACTCGGGAACATTTGTTTAACCTCGAATGAACTCATTTAGCACATCCGTTAGCTCGTTCAGTTAGTTTCCTTCATGTCATCATCATCATCATTACGACAGCTGCACTGATGTAAAACATCAGTTCCCTTCCTATTAAACCTCAATTAAAATCATTGCACATACATAGTGCATTTTGCATTGCACCGTCTCTGGTAAAGACAAAGAGAAGATAATTTCTGCATTTTACTTAAAACACACATGTAGATGCACCGTACCTTCTGCTGCGGGAGAAAAGGTGATGCCTTCTCTCTCATGAAGTGGCAGGGCGCTGAGTCTGGGGATGTCATCTGGCACCATGGCACGTGGCTGCCCCAAAGCCACAGCAGCTGCCCGACACACATGTTTGATCCTTGGACCACCCAGCGGCTGCTCCTGCACACAAACAGACAAGAAATACTGTGAAATGTAGAAATATTTGGTTGTAAACAAATGATGGTAACATTTCATGTAATATTTGCCTCTACCACGGAGGTGTTGTTACTCTCTTGAATCTCTTTATTGATTGTTGTGGAATATATTTATATTGAGGGTTCTCCACAAGTTAAGCCAGACTTTTTTATCTTTTCCTGGTATGCGGATATGTAGCAACAGCTGATGTTGGTTTTCCACTGCTTTATCTACAAAAACATGTGTTCTTTCCGAGTTTAACGCTTTTTTTCTCATGACCGCCTGCACACACAAAAAACAAACAAACAAACAAACGCAGGCAGCCTGGGAGTCATAAATGGGATCATCCCAAGCAAACAATAAATGATCAACGTAAGAACAAAACCACAGGCGATGACAACAAATGCAGCTGACTGTTGCTGCTTTATTCAAACCCAGACAAAACAACTTAAAAACACACATTTTCAAGTTAAAAGTATTACCTGAGAACCGATGTCTTTGGGAGATAACCCAACTCTCCTCCTCCTCCTCCTGGTTACTGGCACCCGTGATTCTCTTGACCCCAACTATTGGTCCAGACGAGGAAGAAAAACAAGGTTTTATGTGAGAGATGCTACAACATGTCTTTTCCCAAATTCTCCTTTTAAGAGGCTGGAAAGAGCATCAATGATTTATCATTTCAGCCTTTGGGATTATAGTGGCTTTGGAACGATCTACAATGTGCAGTCATATATAGCTGGCTGAGGAACATTGATTTAAAGGCGAAATATTATGCTAGTTTTCAGGTTCATACTTGCGATTTGGGTTTCTACTAGAACGTGTTTATATGCTTCAAGAATTTATTTTCTATTATTTTTCTCAAACCGTCTCTCTGCATTTACCTGTATTCCCCCTTTGCTCTCCGTTTAAGCACCTGTCTCTTTGAGCCCTCCTCCCAAAAAAGACCAGTCTGCTCTGATTGGCTTGCGATAAAATTTGCAATGGTAGTTTATGCCGTTGGTGGAGACACTCAGTTGGGGGGGGCGGTATATTCTAATGAGCTTAATTTGAACAGCTTATTGAATCCCATGTTTTTGGACCGAGGCAGCCCACAAAATACTGACTGGGTTGTCTTATTTCAGTTTGTGGGTTGGTAGGCACTCCAGATACCCAAATGTATGTGTACAAGAACTGAAAAAGTGAGTTTTCATGATATGCCGCCTTTAATAATTCATTACCATCTTTCATGTCAAAATTTGACAATTTTTAAGACTTTTAATGCTTTCTGGTTCGGCACAGATTTGATATTTACTTCTTACCTGTGACAATTTGAGCTGCTTCTGCTGATCAATCTTGATGAGCTGGACTTTGGCTTTCTTCAGCAAGTGGAGCATTGTCTTATTAGCTCCACTGAGACCAATTCGATAGCTAGGACCGCTGACTTCCAACGCCTCATGACTGTCCCCAGTCACGCCTCCTGCTTCATCTGTACCAAACAGCAACTCTGTTTAGATTATGTACAAACAAACACCTCGTAATTATACAACCAACTATTGAAAACACAACTATGAATTGATGGTGTTCTCAAGCCTAGAGATTTGTTGCATTCTCCAGTAAATTGTTCCAGTCTTGTTCTAAATTGACCAGTCTGATAAAGCTAAAAAAATCTTAAAAATTGCATGAATAATAAATTCACAAAAAAGGCTGAAGTCTTTGCTGACAATTTGTTCTTAGTGTAACATGAACTCGATTGTGTAGTCCCATTAATATTAAAAAACATCTCACTATTCCAGGATACATTTTGTAAAAGAAGCACATATAATAATCATAATCATAAACAATTACACAAAAAAAGGAAACAATTTTTACCATTGTTGCCTGTATCTGCTAACGGCGTATGTGAGGGTGCTACCACATCAGCGTTCACCACCACGGCTAGTTTCCTCACGACACCAGGAGAGTCCATCTCCTCCATCATGATTTTTGACCGCCGTCTCTTCCTGACATGAGCGGTCAAACCATCGCCATGATGTTTATAACCCCCGTCAGTGTCGGAGTGGCCTTTCTTTTTCTCCGCCAGTTTCAAAGTCAGTTTCTTGAGGTTCTTGTAGATCTCTAGGTGGCTCGTGCCTGGCCTGGGCTTTGATGAGAACTTTGTCACTACCGACGGGTTGTCAGCAACAGATATAGCGTCACAGTCTGACTGCAGCGAGTTGCCGTCATAGCTTGAGTCATGACATGATGGACTTGGTTTTCCGTCCTCTCTCTGTTGACTTTTCAGCCATGTAGACAAACAACCCTTTGGAAAGGAAATCATTTCCTCGTCCAAGAACCTCTTCGGAGTTTTAATGACGCGGGAGGACCGTGCACTCGTTACAGGAGTGGAGGAGTTGTTCGGCTCGCCCTCAGATGGAGTGATATTCTGGCTTTGCAGCTGCTCCTCGTTCCCGCCCGGCATCGGTGGGGCCGGTATGGGCTCTGGTACATAGGTGTAAAAAACACGCCTAGTGCGATTGCGCCCGATTTTTGGACGTCTAATTTCAGGAACGTCTTTTGGCTTTGGCTTTCGCTTGTGCCCAAACAACGATTTGCGTTGTCTTCTGTGTATTCTTTTCTCAGAGGGATCTGTGGCTTTACACTCGAGTGGCATGGCCGCCTCCTCTCCACTCTGGGCACCGGCCTCAGCTCCGGCCTCTGGAGAGGCACCCATACCCTTAGCCATTCTCTTCCTCTGCCGTTTGTGAAAGGATGTGAACGACGGAGCGACTGCTTGAGCTGTGCGTCTGGTGTGCCCAGTTTGAAACCCCCTCATGCGTTTCACAGATCTCTGTGGCTGGGATTGGTCTGTGTCTGAATCCTCTGACACCTCGCCTGGTTCTTTGACCTTGGAAGCTTGTTTGTTGCCACCAGCTGAGGTAGAGGCTGTTTGGTGTCGCATACTGCGTGAGTATGCTGATTTTCCTGCTTTCCTGATAAAGTCAGCTGATCTTGTACTGCTCTGTCTACCTGAGGCCTGCTCGCCTGCATGTTTGGCTTTTGCAGTGAGAGCTACCTGCTTGCTGTGCAGTTTAATTACCACCGTGGGTATTTCTTTGTCTTTTGGTGGGCTCTCTTTGACATCCTGTTCTTCTTTCGGGACCTTCTGTACAATTTTACCAACAAGAGCTGATTTTGGGCTCTTAGGTATAATCTTTCCAATAAGAGGCTTTTCCCCCAGGGAACGGCCTGAAGCTTGGGGAGGCTTTGCTTTGCTGAGTAACGACGACTGAAGAGCTTTCTGTGGATGAACTTTTGAGGTCCCAAATCCAGTGAAAACTTCCTCCTGGAGAAAAAGACAGAAAGTAGAACCTTTAAATTGCTATAATACATTTAGACATGTTGAAATGAAGATAGGTTTGCCTAATCCAGACCAAAAACACACACCAGCGCCACAAAGATGTCACGTTTGAGCCTTGTTTCTATAATAATAACATGTTGAAGCACAACTTAAGTTTGTGAAGGCATTGTGCAACTCTATAGCAGAGTGTCCCAAAAAATCATTCTTTTCACTAACGAATTTTAAGGATATTCCCTCATAATTCAATCCGTTTCGGACCATGCCAGTTTTCAATTACATGTTAACCTACATGAGTGTTAGAATGTGGTTTGATTAACCAGAATGACCAACCATTGAGGAGACAGGGGCCCTCAAAGTTGACCCATATTGGACAACCACCAAGATACGATGCAATGTGCTCACATTAGTCGAGCCATACACAACAACAACAGGTAGAATGTAAATCCAAATTAGATGAGCAAAGCATCATAATCAAACGATCTTCACAACTTTGCACTACACACTTATTAACTTAATTTAAATTATCTGTTTTTCAGTCATGTGATGAAAAACATATGGAGAAAGAAAACCATATGCAACATTAAGGATTCATGTGTTGCACTGACCTACCTACCATCAGTGTAGCACATTAAAAAAATATTTGGGGGGCAACTTCTGCCCCCATTTTCAAAAAAATTAGAGCATTTGAAAAAATTTGGGGGCACTTTAAAAAAAAAAAAATTGTAATTAGTGCATAAAGTTGCTGTTTTTAATTTGAAATGAACCCAGATTAAAATGCATACAGTAATCACCACCTTTTGCCAACATGAGTGAATGAAAAGGCCTAAACTGCTTTGCCCCTTGATCACGTTTTTTTTGGAGAATTCTGAGATTTCTTGGAGCATTTATGCCTCCCTTAATTTCTGATATTGACCACCATACACTCAGAAGTCTGCTGTTGCTCAACCAATAGCAAGCACAAATGTTAAGAAGTATCTTCCCTATAACATATTTTAAAAAAAGGTTACCTTTTTTGCACTTTAAGGTTTAAGGATAAAAACAAAAACTCCTGATTTGCATATTTATTTATTTTGTGGATAACCTTGTTTGTTAGCTTTCCCATAATCACAGAACCATACTGTTATGTTTATTCGATATATGCGTCTTTAGGTGGGGAAGGGGTCGACTTCAGGGCCCCGGTCTCCTGAATGGTTGGTTATTCTAGTTTTTCAAACCACATTTTAAAAGTCTCTCATAGAGCTCAACATGTAAAACAAATGTATTCAAAACAAAAAAAGGGGTGAGGTCAGAATGCCCCTTCAGTAATTTTTCACCCACTTCCGAGTTCATCATTAGGTATTAGCCCTGCTGAAAATATTGTTCAGCATCAGTCTTACTCCAGGGTTGCATCAGAACAGTGCTGAGGCACCAAATGAAGCAGATTTTGGTTTCAATCTGTGAGTCAACTATAAGAAATAACTCAGCAGATTCTCTGCCTGTGCACCATCTCTGCATGTGCCTGGTTGTTAGTGAAATATGTGGCAATATGTTATCTCTAATAAATCAGGAGTGTAGGACTCAAACTACATTGGAATAAAAAAAACTGCATTTCATCCCAATTCTCGCCTAATAGAGACTTTAATATAGTCAAGTACTGGAAAATATACATTCAACATTATCGCTACAAACGTTTAAATAGATAATTTAAACACAGTCAGCCTCAGGCATCCTCTCATTCAGGCACCTGTCCACCTCAGAGGCAAAGATTACACATTACAGCAGATCAAAATCACACTTCGACTAGACTTCATGCACAAACTAACAACTCCATAGATTTGTCAGCGATGAAAACCCCCTACTGATATCTATTCCAGACCTCTGCAGAGCACACGAGTGTGTGGCACTACGTGACGTGGGGTACTCTAGTTGAACAGCAACCACAAGCTTTAGCACGACCCATGTGACTCTGTTACAGACCACTCTAAAAGAGATTGCTTCAGTGAACTCTGACTGATGTCAGACACTAAAGCCCCTTCTCAGGAGATTAAATAATATGATTAGATACAAATTTGGCATTATACCATAATCACCACCATCCTGTCTGGACAGAGCTACAAGGAGACCACATTAGAAGTGAATGATACCTAACACACTGGCTTCTGTAAGGAAACACTGAAAATATGAACACAGTGTGATAGATTCAAGTCCTCTCTTGTTTCTCAAATATTATTTATGTTTCATTTTGAATGACTCCAGCTCTTGCTGGGGATGCAAGATACATATCGGGCCAATTAATTAGCTGTCAATAATGGGAAACTTATATTATCATGCATCAGCCTGATAATGAATTATGGCCTAAAATCTATCACCCAAAAATACTATATATAAATACGAAGCTTCCATTGACTTAACAAGTGCAGCATCTATACACTCAGATACAGAAGGTGGCGGTGTGCACCTTTAAAGTTGGATCGTGATCTGCCAATAAACACAGAAGAACAAAACAAGCGCAGAGGAAGACAAAAAAATGTGCAACCTTTTTTGATGTACTTTTCTAGACAAAGAGTCTGTTCTTTATTTTTGTTGTTAACCATGTTAACAACTGACTGTGATGTCAGTTAGATTTGTTTAGGTCAGATCTATGGAATATTAATTCTTATATTACCCTCAGATGTGCATACACTACAGGTTATAATCTCCCTTTAAAATACAAAAATGTAAAGTTATCAGTTATTGACTGAAAAAAAAACCCTTAATGTGGATGCCTAACTCTCAGGGAGTAAAGCTGTGCACAGGGCATCTACGTATAACAGTGAGACTCAATTCACGGCCCTAAGGCCAAATCTGGCCCATGATAGGGTGCCGCCAACCATTTTCTAATTCAAAATGAAAATAAATTGATTCACAAAAGGAATTGTTTTGGTACTTTTAATGTAAATAAAGTGCAGTAGTGCATAAGAGACATACAAATAGAATTATAGAGCGTGTTTATTTAAAACAAAAAACAAAAAAAGGAGAGGCTAAAATCTAAAATCATAAATATAATTAATGTTTGTTTATTAACTGGCCCCTGGGCTCCTGTGTTTTGTGAAAGTAGCCCCCAGGCAAAGCAAGTTCATTAACCCTGATCTATAACCTTTGGTCTAGCAGACCTCTCACAATATATGTGAAAAATTAATATGTTGAGCCAACAAACAATACCGTTAACATTTTCTGCATGCATTTCTAGGCTTTTGTAAATATTGAATATTATAACTGAATGTAAAATAACATTACTCGGCATCATAACATCACTCAGTGCCCGTGGACCCTCTCGTATATGTCAATCAACACGACTTGATTTCAGCAGGTGGAGTCACACTTTGCAATAATTCATCATTTGTGACAAAGCAGCAAGATTGTGCTTCTGTTGCAGCATGCAAACCATCAACAGAGAACCCGCTCTTTAAAATAGACTGACTTCATAAATCCAAGTACTTCGATTGCTTTTTAACTTCCCCTTCACACCAATCTCAATAATCAAAAGGGAGCATGCATGATGGGACTATGCACAATTAGGTTTTACAAAAAGGCACAGGGCAAGATTTTTCAGCGTGTAGTCGAAATTCAGTTATTTATTTATTATTAAAGCTAAACGTTTCTGTGTGCGTCCCCGTTGCATCACGTTCAAAACACCGAGCAGTCAGCTGACAGCTCCAACGTGGAGAGTCAGATCCCACAGCGACGTTTTAACTACGACAAGATTATCAGCCTCGGTATGTCAGCACAGTGTGGGAAGTTCAATTCAACCGAACGCGTCAGGGGATGAATAAACAAAGACATCTACTGGTTTCCACAACAAGACTCATTCACGATTGTTATCATAGCGCCAAAGTTTCCGCCTAATGCTCTTAACATGCAAACAAACTCAGCTGGACGGACGCTGATATCTGTGTATGTATGGCCGTTGCAATTTACAGCATTGATAAGGCTTTTTTTTTTTTGAAAAACACACAATGAATTATAAATATGTACAGAAGCAATAAGACAAAATATTCACCCATCAACCAATCTGGAGCATATCCTGCAGGCAGACGGCTAGCTACGGTGCCTATTTGGCGTTACTGTTTGCAAGCTAAGTTACCGCTAACTAGCTCTACGTTAGCTTAAATACTTTTTTGTTAGTAACAAACAAATGAATTTAAATGTCGTTCTTTTGAACAAACGGTCTAACGTGTCCCATTAAACGCATTGTTAGCCATCTAGCTGACATGCTACAGTTAGCTTATTCACCTCCTCCTCACTGTTACTGGAGTCGAAGCCCGCATCTCTCTGCCTGCTGTGCTTCTCCGCCACCCCGAGCAGGCGCAGCAAGGACGGGTCCTCGCTCAACGCCAGGCCGATGTTTACGGGCCTCGGCCTTTCGGTAGCCAGATCCCAGTCGTCCGAGCCCAACCTTCCGCATTTGGTACGTTTCTCCGACCGCAGCCTGCTGCGAACCGTGCACGGCCGACCCGGGAAGCGAGCACGGGCCGGCGCTTGGGTGTTCAAGCCCGCCACGGTAGCGGGAGGGGATAATCCGCCTCCCGATGCCGCCATTATTTACTACAACAACACGGACGGCAAGCTGGCAGAGGCTGACAGCAGCGATCTGAGAGGCAAGATGGACTGCGCCGAGCAAAGGCGCGAGATAGAAAGGAAGCACAGGTGTATCATGGGAAAACGAACTTCGTCTGTCTATAGCGACCCCTGTTCGAAACACTGGGAGACTTCGCTTGTGTAGACCAGTTTTCTTAAGATATCAGGTGTAAATGTTTTGATCATTCATGTGTATGAATTATTGTAGAATTGTTGCTACGGCTATGCATCTTTTAGTGGTTTGTGTCTCTTTTTTGTGATCATTTTGTGTCTCTGTCGTAATGCATCTTTTTTGTGGCTTTGTAAACCACAAATTATGCAGAAAGTCCCCTGTCTGTATTTTATTATTATACTACAGTGTCTAACTGATTTATGTACTGGGAATATAACAATGCAGCATATTTTATGAACGGATAAATGTTTTGTATGTAACTCTTAAACTACTAAATAATTAGTAACTAGAAAAAATGTATTGCAGGAATGTAATGAAGTGGAAATATAAAGCAGCATAAAATGGAAATACTAAAGTAAAGCAGTACCTCAAAGTTGTACTTAAGTACAGTACTTGAGTAATTGTAATTTGTAACTTACATCACTGGATAGTAAAGACCATTTTTTTTGTCATTTTTGGCAACATCTTGACCATTTTTGGTGTGGAACAGAGGAAAAATAAATGTAGCTTCTTTGTACATCATAGAAGCTAAATTTCACATCAATCTTGGGTAAAATGTAGTCATATAACTAAATATTTGCAGGTTAGCATCTGTAATCCAACATCAGTGGTCTAAAAAGCAATTTCAATTAAGAGTTACATTAGTTAACGAAAGAATAATCTACAGTATTTTTATTCTTTAAAGGGACAAAAACATGTCCAACAAAACTAATATATAAAAAGATGCAGGGAGAAGTGTTACTGTGTGTGTTTGTTCCCCTTACAATCAATAATAGCTAAGGGACGGGTACAACCCTTAATTTATTTAAATTGATAGTTATTTTATTATTACTATTTTTCTTAATGCTAAATCCCTCTAAGTCAGAGGTATGATATATTTAGAAGGCTAAATATATTCAGCTGTAACAGCGATCTCATAAGCAGAATACTACTTCAATAATGACATACTGTATATCCATCCTGCAGCTAAGTATTTCAGAACTGTAGTAGTGAGTGGTACTAATTCTGAGTTAGTCAAAATTAGTTACATGGCAGATTATTTTAAAAATAAGTGTCGACCTCAAAACATTTATTTTTTAACATCTAGTTTATACAGAAACTGAAAATTGTCTCTAGACTCCACCCACCACTGGCTGCGCAGGTAAAGGCCAAATAGACGACACCTACTGTACTTAGTGCATTACATTGTGCCTCTCATTCACCCATTCAAACGCACACACACACACACACACACACACACACACAAAGTGACCCCACAGAAACATAACCATTGTTTAATACAACAATTATTTACTTTTGAAATGAGAAAAATAAGACCAGCAGATTATATTATTGAAGTCCCTTAGTAAAGAATACTATACAGTGGCCCATTTATCAGATTTTGGATTTCATGATGTTTAGGATATACATTCTCTGTGTAAGTGTCACCCATATGTATGTGTACATCATGAAAATAGTAGTTAAATACAAAACATTCCAAACTTGAGGGAGTTTTAGCTAGTTAGTCTACATGAATAAAAAACATTCCAGGTACAATAGAGGTAATATAGACAGCAAAAAGGACCTTGTGATACGAGCTTATAGTGGACATAAATCATAATTATGTACAGATCGGTGCAGAGTTGTATTCACAAGTGTAGGAAGTCTTTCTGAAAGCAATTGAAAAACAGCATTCCAGATACAACCTCCACAATTCATGTGTTGCATAACCTCGCTTCAAAAACTCTCACCCTAAAATATTCACATAAAAGTCTTCTACCTACACTAAACAGAATATGGTACGAAACACCCTGGCAATCATTTAACTGAATGATGTAGGATGAAGTTACAGTCTTTTTTCCCCATATATTATCTTTTTTCTGCTGCCTCCTCTCCTTCAGTGTGGGTGTTCTGGTGGCTCTTAAGGGTGCTTTCTCGTGCAAAACTCTTTCCACAGGTGGGGCAGGTGTACCCAGAGTGTTGATCCCTGGCCATGTGTGCTTTGAGCTGCTCGGGCCGAGCATAGCTCTCATCACACTCTGTGCCTGAGTGAGCGTTGCTAGGGGGCCCATGTGCTTCCCGTTTGTGTGCCCGCAGGGCTGCAACAGAAGGGAATATGAGGTCACAATTTGCTTCGGAACAAGGAATCTTGAGCTCCGGTTGAAGATCATTGGAGGGGCAACCCTCTGTTGTAGAGTCATTCTCTTCCTTGCATTCCCCTGCTCCCTCTTCTTCTTTGATCTTCTTGCTCTCGACCATCCCTCCTTGAGCTGCGTTCTTAGGTTTACGGCCACGCTTTTTGCCTTGTGGCTTAACGTCACAGTTTACATCATTGGCGAATTTCTCTTGGTGCTGCAAGAGCTCTTCTTCTGTGTGGAAACCACAACTACATTTGCAGCATTGATAGGTGTTGATGTCATCAGCCACTATGGGGCGCTGGGGGTGCACTGCCATGCGATGGTTGCGAAGGCGCGAAGGACTGGGAAACAAGGCGCCACAGTCCCTGCAGGGACACCGTCGTTCTATGCATTCATGTCGTCTGTGTTTGTTCAGCTGCAAGACATTTAACATTCATCATACACAATTAACAATTATTTTATCAGTTCCCAAGCACAAAAAACAGCTAACATGTAGCCTGCTGCGCCCTCACCTCAGTAAAAGTAAAGAAGTTTTTCTGGCAGTAAGCACAGAGGAAGGGTTTCTCCTCTGTGCTGTGGGTGGCCTGATGCTGGCTGAGCTCCTCAGAGAAGGAGAAACTCTTGTCACACTTATAGCAAGTGAAGACTGTATCGGTCTGCAAACAATTGAGCAGAAGATTGGTTAAAAAATATGAAATCCTAAATCAAGGCATTATTGACGAATTATTGAAGAATTACAATAGTTAACTATAGAAAATCATACTTACAAAGTTTTTTTTCTCTTAGATTTTTTCAAACCAAATTACACTTTTGACCAAAATGATATTATGTACAAACAAAACTAAATTATGCAAACAATTTGCAGAGTTTAACTGAAACATCAGCCCAGCCTATATTGGGTAATCACAGGTATATCTGTGTTAATCCATGAGCCAGGTGGTTGCTTGTGCCAATTTGGAGGGACCATGTGTCATAGTGATTTATTTTTTTTTTTTGTAAAGGTTTATGTCCCTTGTGTCGAAAAATGTATGCAGCAACGGTATCATACATTTTCATTATAATGTTTCCATGTATTTTCCAATTTTCCAGGCTGCTTTACCCTACCTGCTGCAGGTGCTGTTTGTACTGGTCCCGATGACTCTTCCTCATGTGTCTCTCCTTTGCTTTGGAGTTAGTGAAGGTGATGAAGCACTGAAAACACTGCAGACTCTCATGCTGATCTGCATCACAACAAGATGACAAGTTGATTGAGGATGTGTTACAACGTAACAGCAAGAATAGATAGATATATCTACATACTATACTGTGTTTTTTGGTGAAATGACACTGGAATTAAGCTAACAGGCATCATCACATCGTGTATGAACTATGCATATGAATGTTGTCTTACAGGACTGCAGAGGGGCGACCACGGGCTCAGACTTGATCTCCGCTGCTGAGGTGGATCTCCTCTCATTCCCAACAATGACTTGCTCTATCTTCAACATTTCCATGCCGATGTTTTCAGACACCACTCAGTCACATGGAGCTGTGACATAAGAGCACACTGTTGTTGTAAACACACTGAACGTGCATGCTACATGTTATGTTAGCGAGCAAATCCAAACCGACCAACGTTACAGGAGATGACTGCAGTGAGGCTGGCGTGACGGTAACCCGCGTCCGAGGCATCGGGATGTTTCAGATAAATAACCAAAGACTGGGATCATTGAAAACAATGTACAATTTCAAACAGAAATCCAAGCCGGAGGAGCTTTATTTTTTTCAATTTACTTTGGGGACACAAGTTATAAATGAAAGACAGCACAGACAAGCTAACGTTAGGCCATTGACAGGACGGAGACAACGGTTACTGTTGGTCAAGCAGTTACAACTGAAGCGAGACGACTGTGCTCATATGATGTAATATTTTAAATCGTGTTGCCTTGTGCTTACTTTCGTGTTTTAACTATGTTCTTTAGAGCTGCACATGTATGAGAAATCGTGATACATTTTTGACTAATGTCTTTGTAAACAATTCAAAAAGACATCCATTTCTTACCGTACAAAACGTGACGTCCACCGAAATGAAGCCGCAGCGAGTCGTCTGCCCACATCACGTGACGTGAGAAGGGCTGGCGATGACGGAGCTATCGCGAGATTAGGGAGCTTGAGTTTTGTTGTTTGCTGAGTAGCTTTTAATCAACCTTTTCAACCAACATTACCTACTGTTCTTCAGGGCACATATTAAAAACATTTTTCAATATAACTTAATCTCAGACATTTTATTGTATCTTATTAGAAAAAAAACAATAGTCTTAAGAAATTTAAAATAAAACGTTATTGCTGACAGTCATAAAATAAAATAAAAGTGATAAAATGATTACAATGCGATGACAACAGATATATTCATTGCAGCAACACAGATATAGTCCACAGTGATTAATGCTTGTATAAACATGAGTTCCAATCTTTCCAAAAACAAGAGGAATGCCCTCTGTCACTTTGTTTAGGCTCAGTTATTTTGATTACATTTTTTAAATCAGTTCCTCAACACAGCATGAAAGGTTGGAACATTACTAGTCAGAAATATGACTTACACTTGTAATATACACTAGCATCTTTATACAATACATTTTTCATAAATTGATAGTATTTATTTTTTCTACAATTAGTGTTTACCCCTGGCGGTGTTAAACTTTTTGCAAATGAATATTTACTGAGCACTATTCATTGTAAGCAATTAAAAAAAGGATTTCCATAATTCCTGCCTTGCTATATATGAAATTATATATATTTTTTAAAACCATTTAACTGAAACTACTCGTATGAACAAAATTATTTTTGCTAGTTTTTTCTTTCCACAACATTCCTCAAGACAACATTAAAACAAATGAAAACAAAAGTCTAGTTTAAGGTTCATAGAATTTTATTGGTAATTTCAACAGACAAGGCAGACATCAATGTAAAACTTGATGATGAGGTGATAAGACGGCACATTATCGCTTTAAATAATGTGTCAATGACACAAGTACGGGGTTAAGGGCAAATGGGGCAGAAGAACGAGTTCAAGGAGTTAGAGGAGCCATTTAAGCCCTGGCCTGCTGCTGCTGCTGGTGTTCAGCAATCCGGCTTTCCATCACAGGCCTGAAGTGCCTGATCAATCCCTGAGAACAAAGAAAAGAGCAAACGAAAGAAAATAGTACATTAATAAAGCAGAAGACTAACCGAGGCTTTATGTCATTTACAAAGAAAAGCAGTGAAAGTGTTATTTCCTGGAAGTGGTAAAGGTTTATTGTTCAGATTAAAAATGGAAGACACATGGGAGAAAGGACCTCAAGTATTTTTTTGACGTTATGGTTTGTGGTTTGGAGTTTACGCTTTACAGCTACACCTAGCTAAATCTAATACAATAGATCCAGAATTAATTAGCTCCTTTATGAAACATTTTATATTAAGCTTTTGTTACTCTGCTGGCGAGCTGTTGATTGAATTCAATAGTAATCTTTGTCCGCCCTCAATTGGGGTGCACAAAATAATGGAAACCGTTTTAGTCTAATGCAGTACAATTTAACAGCACCACAAACTGCAGCCTGCAAAATATCAACTCATTCATTTCTCCAGAGTCCCCGATTAATTATTTCAACAATCCTGTTAGCATGCAAAAGCATGATGGCAGTACATGTGTTTACCTGCACTGGCCAAGCCGCACCATCTCCCAGGGCACAGATAGTGTGTCCCTCAATCTGCTTACTGAGCTCCCAAATCATGTCGATCTCTGATGGCCGTGCATCACCTCTCACAAAACGCCACATCATATTATTCATCCAGTCCACTCCTACAGATACAGATAAAAGGGACATTTAGAAGTTTGTTAGAGGCAGCGGTAGACAAACATCTCCCGATATTTATAGATATTTTAGGTGGCTAAAATACATTCTGCTGCCGCCCCCTCCCACAGCAGTACATTGCTTAGCTTCCGTGCCCGAACTATCCCTTTAAAGTCGGCGCATAAAATGACACTGAAGTCGCACTTACCTTCTCTGCAGGGCGTGCACTGGCCGCAGCTCTCATGCTTGTAGAACTCAATCAGGCGGGCGATGGCTCTGATGATGTCAGTCTGCAAAAAACAAAGGATCCACAAATGTAACAGATGTTTGATAATTTCTTTATGCGTGATAAATTATGCAGCAGAGGTGACAAACTCACAGATTTGTCCATGACGATAATTGCAGCGGTGCCCAGGCCAGTCTGAGCCTGGACGAGGCCGTCAAAGTCCATCAGCACCTCTGCACATACATTCTTGGGAATGAGAGGCGTCGAGGAGCCACCGGGGATTACAGCCAGCAGGTTATCCCAACCACCACGCACACCACCTACCAGACGTAGTTTTAAAAAAGTTTTAAAAAACTAAAACTGCATTTACTTAGGGTGTTCTTATGTTAAGTCATCTTAATCCTTTTGCTGTATTACCTCCTAGGTGCATATAAACAAATGATGCATTTAGGTTTTCCCTTTCCACCAGTTTCACTAAATTATATTTTAGAAAATCCCCTAAATGATGTCATAAAATAAACACAAACAGCTCACTCTGTCCCCCAGTTTAAGACCCAAGATGTTATTATTAACTTAAAAATAGTAATCAAGTAGGCTCATTGGCTACATTTTGTCACATTCTTAGCGTCACATGTACCTGCATGCCTCTCGATGAGGTCTTTCAGAGGGATAGACATCTCCTCCTCTACGGTGCAGGGGTTGTTAACGTGGCCAGAGATGTTGAAGAGCTTTGTGCCCGAGTTCCTCTCTCTGCCAAAGCCCAGAAACCATGATCCTCCACGACGACAGATGGTGGGCGCCACGGATACAGTCTCCACATTGGCAACAGTTGTTGGGCAACCAAACACACCTTTAAGATAGTGAGGTAGCGAGGTAGATAATTCAGTACCGCTTTTATTTGGCAAGAACGTGAGTCCAGCAGTAGTTCGATCAGATGCGTGTTGTCACGATACTGGAATTTCTAACATTGTTAAAGTACCTTAAAAAATATTGATATTTGATGCAATTTTCGATACCATGTGGGGGAAAACCATAGAGGGCATACATTTTTATTTAAAGATAAATATAACAAGGCTATAAGATGACAACGATGACTTTTCTTTTCTTGGCTAGAAGCTGAGAACGGCAGAAAGGACGGGTCATTCACACCGAGACGCCAACATGTCTAACTAAAAAGAAGACGAGTTTCAGGAACTTCTGTCTGTAAGGGCCGACGCTGGGATACAAGCTAAGAATCAATAAGATCGATATTCTTTCCATGTTTTCAATATTTTATCAGACACTTGTAAACGCCCTCTGTGCACCGGAACTCACCCACATCAGCAGGAAACGGGGGCTTCAGGCGGGGCTTCCCCTGCTTTCCCTCTAGGGACTCAATAAGAGCAGTCTCCTCTCCACAGATGTACGCTCCAGCACCACGCATCACAAACACATCGAAGTCATAACCGGTGCCGCAGGAGTCCTTTCCAATGAACCCAGCTGCATAGGCCTCATTGATAGCCACCTAGAAATTTAAAATATAATGCTTTAAAAAGGATGGATTTTTACATAGTCCTGTACAACCATGTTGTATATATACAGTATCTACTATTACAGTCATGAACACTAAAGAAAATACAGGAATATGCATCGCTGTAAAGCGCATTTTTGTTTTCCCCTTCCTAGTTGCGCAAAAAATTAAATTAAGATTATGTGGATTTCAAATGTTCCTTTTTGAACCATGTAAACAGTATGTGGAGAAGACATTGAATGCAGCCTGAGGCTTAAAAACACTGGTAGGTAGATATTTTACAGTGCGCATTTAGTGATTTATAGTGAACTGTGCGAATGTTACTAGCATGTGATCTTTTTTAACTACTGGAATGTTTGTAATGTTCTGTTAGTTTCCAATTTTTCCAGAAATTGATTTGGATCATCCTTGAGAAATGTACAATCATTTCAAATGTTATGTCAAGTTTCATTCAGTCCATCTCTACCTGCAGGTTAGACGACTCGTTGTAGAACTCTCCTCTGATATAAATATAAGCAGCACGCGCCCCCATGGCCCTCCCAGCCACCAGGCAGCCCTCCACCAGCTTGTGCGGGTCATGTCGCATAATCTCCCTGTCCTTACAGGTGCCAGGTTCTCCCTCATCTGCGTTCACCACCAGATACTTTGGTCTAAAGCAAGAAATTAGAACTGGGTTAAATACAGAAGAGCAAACTTCATTTTGATTGAAAACAACAATGTGAATTAATGTAAAGTGAATTAATATAGAAACTGCAATGGGGATGATAATGTAAAATAAACTTGCTGCCTATTACAAATGTTGATTCAATGATTCAAATTGATGTATAGAGATGTTAAAAGAATATCAATCAATTTTCACTTTGCCAGTTGCAAGATTTGATTACATTTGAATAAATAATCAATACATTGACTGTGAAAGTAATTGTCAAGTTATATGCAAAATTTTGGATTTAGATTTATCACTCCAAATGTGCTAAGAAGATTGTCCGGATAACAATTCAAAGCCAAAGGACAAATTAAGAAAGATTGAGACTCTTCACTGCTGGTTTGGAGTGTATTAGAAACATAAGAATCTGGTAAAATGACGAGCAACAAAAGCAGATGTGTGTGTGCATCTGTCTGTCTCCTCACTGACCTGCCATCGCTGGGCTTGTTCATGAAGCTCCACTTCATGCCTGTAGGGAAACCAGCTCCACCTCTACCACGCAGGCCAGAAACCTTGATCTCATTGAGGATCCAGTCGACTCCCTTCAAAAGGATCTCCTTAGTTTTGTGCCAGTCGCCACGCTTCATCGCCCCCTTCAGCCTGAAGCACAAATATGAATAGGTAAGGATTGTGTTCTGTTTTTTTAAAAAGCAATTATTGATAGCTTTAATCCAACAAAGATTTTTTTCAGGTCAAAAACATGCATAACTGGAATTCTTCCTTCACTTTTACTGCTCAGGACGTTCTTTTGTACTGTGGAAGATTTTACAGAGCACATGAGAATAACATCAGAGGTGTTACCTCCAGTCATGGCGGCCATAAAGGTTGGTGAAAATTCTGTCCTGATCTGACAGAGGTCCAAATGTTGTTTTCTTAGGAGCACTCTGGGAAAATAAGACAAACACATAATCAGTGTTAACATTTTAACCCTATTGTTACCATTCAAATGTTTAGTTTTAACAAAATTCAGGCCAGGTACCTGTGCTGTGCTGTTGAATCGGGTGATAGCAGTCACTCCACCTTGACTGACAGCAGCTGGAGCGCGGGAAATCCCACACACCACTGTTCGAGACAGGGACAGCATCCTTCCTGCACGGAGGCGAGACCATGACATGACAAATTAAATAGGTAGTTTAGGTTACTTTGGTTAAACAAGAAATGTAGGACAATCACAGTAAGGGCTGCAACTAATGATCACTGTCATATTCTTTTCATTTGCTGATTTCTTTTTAATTAATTGTTGAGTCCAAGGTGACATCTTCAAATGTCTTGTTTTGTCAGGCAAATAATTCAAAACCAAAAAGGTATTCAGTTTACAATGAAGTTAAAAAAAGCAGCAAATCCTCACATTTGAGAGGCTGGAACCAGAGAATGTTTGGCATTTTTTTTATTTAAAGGATTCATTGAATATCAAAATTGACTCCAAATTGATTTTCTGTTTATGAATTAATCAATAAATTGACTGCAAATTGTTGCAGCTCAGTATAATGTGCTTCCCTTGTAATCCTAGAAGTTTAAGCAGAAAAAAAAGAAATCACACTGTGGGATTATTTTTAATATCATGCATCTTTTACACTAAAAATACAGAGTAAGAATGAAAAACAGATTTTTCTCAGAGAGATAAAAACAGATTATTGAACCTCAGTCCTTTTTCTTAGCACCGTATATCGCAAACTTCCAAGTACTGATAACTGGCATCAAATTGTGTGGATTTACTCTTAGTAATGTTTAATTATTTGTTGATCAGAGAGTTCTTGATTTAAGTCAAAGGTCTGTTAGACAAGAATTTTATTCAGGCGAAGTATTTGTACAGCTGTTTGTATTTAGACAATGTTTAAAATTGGAGAAGTTTAATGTTAGGTTAAATACGTGTTATTGAATGAAAGTAGGGTTTAGTAAAAAATAAATAAAAAACATGTTTATGTTTCTCAAATAAGGTATGGGAAAATATATAATTTATGTATCGTTTTCAAAACTCAGGTTTGGTATAGGGATGAGTTATGAGTATCACTTATTGCACTGATTTGTTGGGGTTTGTTTGACAGGTCCTCTGGGCTACTGGAAAATCAAATGGGCACTTTCAGCTTCTCTCAGAGGTATAGACAGATTACGTTTATACATACATAATATCCCTATCAACTGCCAACAACACACATTAGTTTTAATACAGGAGTTACGGCGTGATTTGCTGTAATAACAACCTGTTGTCATAATTTTTACCACCCATTAAGCTGCATCAAAACAAGAGCAGTTGAGTGAACGCAGTCTTTATTTCAGCGCCACTTCGCATTTTATTTCAACACGATAAAAGTAACTAACAATAGATTAACTTTCATTTTTAAGGGGGCGACCGATAGACATGAGAATGACATATTTTTAGCACTGGACTGGCTTTGACACAGACCTTGTGTAACTTGTTATGAGGTGTTGTTATGTCAGAGTTACGTTAGCTAACGAAGGTGAGGGCGAGTGCCAGCGATGTTATAAATCCTCACAATATCAGCTATAATATTTCAGAACAACATACTTAATAATTATTAATACATCTAAACTTGTTGAGAGTTATATAAAGAGCCTTCACTGACCCCCAAGCTCCATAGCTAGCTACTATTAGCCTAGCACTAAGCTAAGTTAGCTAGCGGTTAACCTTGTAATGTCAGAATAAAAACTGCAGATTCACAATGTAGAATCCAGATATGACAATGACAACATATGCATTAATACATTAGTACAGGCTGTAATACCAGATGCATTAAAACGTAATCAAATGATGAATAGTGTTGATGTATGTTAGCAAACAATCAATCCTTCTTACCTTCTCTACGTCTGGGGTTTATGAAACAGTGACAGGAAGTAGATGCGCACAGGACCGGAAGCTGTCATCAACACAGCCAGAGATATGGAGCATGATACACACGAACTGCTCTATCTGTGATGGATATTCAGAAAACTGTTTTTTTTGGCACCTATTTTGGCATTGTTCTCACTCCAGGAAATTCTGGAAAGACTGAACATTATTGTGGTTTCTTCGAAGAACCCAAGAAAAGAAGTGTGAGAATAATCAATATGTAAGCTGTTACAATGAGCCTTATTGTGTCCTTATTTAGATGTAATATGTGATATGTAAGATGTTATTGAATTAAGTAACTTAGTGGCCAATCTACTGTGAAATAAGATGCAATATTTGTAAACTGTGAAGCGGAAGAGTACACCACCTAAAAGGTGACAGAAGATCTGATTGGAGCAGAGAAGCGCTGAGAGGCGTGGCCTAAGTGCTAACAAGGGGCCAATAGGAGCTGGCCCCAGCCAACCAATGAGAGAAGACTACACCTGAAAGGGTTAGGGCAGACCTGGGCATAGCACGGCCCGCGGGCCACATACGGCCCTTTGGCTGACGTTGACCGGCCCCCGTAGAGATAAATGGAAATGAAAAAATAAACGTATTGTAGCCTCCGGCAGGACATAGACAGAATGGGTGAGAAGTTATCAGTAAACGTCGCATTATTACTGAGCTGCAACTGGTTACTGCTGGCCCTAACCACGCCAAAAAACTAAACAAAATAGGCATTCCGTTTTAACCTGGCTATCGGCTGCTCTCCACTGCACCCGCTCTGACACGCACACACTCACAGGTCTCGTGTCCCTCGCCCCCTGCCTGACTCAGTTCTGAAACACATTCAATGTTACACGAACAGTAGGAAAGTACAGAACATCTGAACAGTACATCATTTAACTTGAACATAACAGCAGAGTTGTTACAGTATTTTCTAATTGTACTTAATGCGTGGACTAAAACTTCATTGCTTATATTTTTTATTTGTTTTTTTAAGCATACCTAATGGATTTACGACACGAGTCTGATTGACGTTACCTGATAGTACCTGACATTATCTTGTCACAGCCCTCAAAATGTCTGGTCACGCCAAAAAAAGAAAGGTCGATGCCGAATGCAGAGTTTTCAACAAAACATGGACTGATAAGTATTTATTTACTACAGTTAGAGGTAAAGCTGTGTGTTTAGTTTGCGGAGAGCAGATTGCCGTTTTTAAGGATTACAATATGAATCGACATTAGGAGACGAAACACGCGGGAAAATACAAAGACTTGACCGATGCTGAACGGGCACGGACATCAGAGGCTTTGCTAGCTAAGCTACAGAGGCAACAAGGCTTTTTTACCGAGCTTCACACATCCAGTGAGGCAGCAACCAAGACCAGCTTTGTGATAGCCCACAAAATCGCTAAAAACAGCAAGTCATTCTCGGAGGGGGAGTTCATTAAAGAGTGCTTGGTGGACTCTGCGGCGCTAATATGCCCCGAGAAAAAAGAAGCATTTGAGAAAGTCCCGCTGTCCAGACGAACCGTGACGAGAAGGATCGAGGACATCGCAGGAATTTGGAGCTTCAGCTGCAAAGTGAGGTGGCAAATTTTGACTTTTTCTCCTTAGCTTTGGACGAGAGCTGTGATGTCCGTGACACAGCCCAATTACTTGTATTTTTACGTGGGATAACGAAAGACTTCAAGATTACGGAGGAGCTGGCAGGGTCGATGAAAGGGAGCGATGTGTTCACGGAGGTAAATGAGTGCATGGACACGCGGGGACTGAGATGGGACAGACTGGCAGGTGTCACAACGGACGGTTGTCCAAATCTTACCGGGAAAAATGTCGGACTTTTGAAACGTATGCAAGATAAAGTGACTGAAATCGACGCAGATCAGAAATTGGTATTTTTGCATTGTATTATACACCAACATGTGTTGTTCAAGTCAGTGCTAAAAATTGACCATGTTATTGATGTTGTTACTAAAATAGTAAACTTCATCAGGGCACGGGCATTAAATCACAGACAGTTTGTCGCACTTTTGGAGGAGCATGAGACTGAGCATCGTGACATCGGCTACCACACAGCTATCAGATGGCTCAGCCTGGGCAAAGTGCTAAAAAGAGTTTGGGACCTGAAAGCAGAGATTCGAGAGTTTTGTGAGAAGAAAGGCAAAGACATCCCAGAGCTCTCAGATAAGGACTGGATGGCAGATTTTGCATTTGCTGTTGATGTGACTGCACTGATGAATGAACTGAACACCAAAATGCAAGGCAAGGGCCTTTTTGTTCATGAAATGCACAGCCTGGTGAAGGCTTTCATGAGAAAGATGCAGTTTCTTTCAAGCGAACTGGAGAGCAACACTCTCACTCACATGCAAACCCTGAAAGAAGTCACACCATCAGCTGATCACCTCCGCAGGTACTCATCCATGTTGGGAGCATTGCATGGTGAGTTTTCAAGGCGATTTGAAGATCTCGGAAAAATCGAGGATGAAATGCACATGATTTCCTCTCCTTTACCTGCAGTGTGGATAATGCACCCAGTGATGTTCAGCTGGAACTCATCGACCTGCAGTCTGATGCAGTACTGGCAGAGCACTTTAAGTCAAGATCTCTGCTGGATTTCTACTCTTCTCTCAAGGAGGAGAACTTTCCAAACATGAGGAGACATGCTCAGAAGATGTTAGTTCTCTTTGGCTCTACCTACATACAGTGGGGGAAATAAGTATTTGACCCCTTGCTGATTTTGCAGGTTTGCCCACTTACAAAGAATGCAACGATCTATAATTTTAATCATCCATCCATCCATCCATCTTCAACCGCTTATCCGGGGTCGGGTCGCGGGGGCAACAGCTCCAGCAGGGGGCCCCAAACTTCCTTTTCCCGGGCCACGTTGACCAACTCTGACTGGGGGACCCCGAGGCGTTCCCAGGCCAGTGTGGAGATATAATCTCTCCACCTCGTCCTGGGTCTTCCCCGTGGTCTCCTCCCAGCTGGCTGTGCCTGGAATACCTCCCTAGGGAGGCGCCCAGGGGGCATCCTTACCAGATGCCCGAACCACCTCAACTGGCTCCTTTCTACGCAAAGGAGCAGCGGTTCTACTCCGAGCTTCTCTCGGATGACTGAACTCCTCACCCTATCTCTAAGGGAGAAGCCAGCCACCCTTCTGAGAAAACCCATTTCGGCCGCTTGTACCCGCGATCTCGTCCTTTCGGTCATGACCCAACCTTCATGACCATAGGTGAGAGTAGGAACGAAGATAGACCGGTAGATCGAGAGCTTTGCCTTCTGGCTCAGCTCTCTTTTCGTCACAACGGTGCGGTAAAGCGAGTGCAATACCGCGCCCGCTGCTCCGATTCTCCGGCCCATCTCCCGCTCCATTTTCCCCTCACTCGTGAACAAGACCCCGAGGTACTTGAACTCCTTCACTTGGGGTAAGGACTCATTCCCTACCCGGAGTAGACAATCCACCGGTTTCCTGCTGAGAACCATGGCCTCAGATTTTGAGGTGCTGATCCTCATTCCAACCGCTTCACACTCGGCTGCGAACCGATCCAGTGAGTGCTGAAGGTCACAGGCTGATGATGCCATCAGGACCACATCGTCTGCAAAGAGCAGCGATGAGACCCCAAGCCCACCAAACTGCAACCCCTCCCCCCGACTACGCCTCGATATCCTGTCCATGAATACCACAAACAGGATTGGTGACAAAGCGCAGCCCTGGCGGAGGCCAACACCCACCGGGAACGAGTCCGACTTACTGCCGAGAACCCGGACACAACTCTTGCTTTGGGCGTACAGGGATTGGATGGCCCTCAAAAGCGCCCCCCTCACCCCATCCTCCCGCAGCACCTCCCACAGTATCTCCCGGGGGACCCGGTCATACGCTTTCTCCAGGTCCACAAAACACATGTAAACCGGATGGGCATACTCCCAGGCCCCCTCCAGGATCCTTGTGAGAGTGAAGAGCTGGTCCGTTGTTCCACGGCCAGAACGGAATCCGCATTGTTCCTCTTCAATCTGAGGTTCGACTATCGGCCGAACCCTCCTTTCCAGCACCTTGGAGTAGACTTTACCCGGGAGGCTGAGCAGTGTGATACCCCTGTAATTGGCACACACTCTCTGGTTCCCCTTTTTATACAGGGGAACCACCACCCCGGTCTGCCACTCCTTAGGCACTGTTCCCGACTTCCACGCAATGTTGAAGAGACGTGTCAGCCACGACAGCCCCTCCACACCCAAAGCCTTCAACATTTCTGGACGGATCTCATCAATCCCCGGGGCCTTGCCACTGTGGAGTTGTTTGACTACCTCAGTGACTTCCACCAGGGAAATTGCTGATGATCCCCCATAATCTTCCAGCCCTGCCTCTATCAAAGAGGGCGTATTAGTCGGATTGAGGAGTTCCTCAAAATGCTCCTTCCACCGCCCGAGTACCTCCTCAGTTGAGGTCAACAGTGTTCCATCCCTGCTGTAAACAGCTTGGATGGTTCCCCGCTTCCCCCTCCTGAGGTGCCGGACAGTACGCCAGAAGCACTTTGGTGCCGACCGAAAGTCCTTCTCCATGGCTTCTCCGAACTCCTCCCACACCCGCTGCTTTGCCTCTGTCACGGCCGAGGCCGCTGCCCTTCGGGCCTGTCGGTACCTTGCAACCGCCTCTGGAGTCCCCCGTGATAACATATCTCGGAAGGACTCCTTCTTCAGTCGGACGGCTTCCCTGACCACCGCGGTCCACCACGGTGTTCGAGGGTTACCGCCCCTTGAGGCACCTAAGACCTTGAGGCCGCAGGCTCCCGCCGCAGCTTCAGCAATGGAAGCTTTGAACATTGACCACTCAGGCTCAATGCCCCCAACCTCCACAGGGATGCCAGAGAAACTCCGCCGGAGGTGTGAGTTAAAGGTCTCTTGGGTATGGGCCTCCTCCAGACGTTCCCAGTTCACCCGCACTACCCGTTTGGGCTTACCAGGTCTGTCCAGACTCTTCCCCCACCCCCTGACCCAACTCACCACCAGATGGTGATCAGTTGACAGCTCCGCCCCTCTCTTTACCCGAGTGTCCAAAACATGCGGCCTCAGATCAGATGATACGATTACAAAATCGATCATCGATCTTCGGCCTAAGGTGCTCTGGTACCATGTACACTTATGAGCATCCTTATGTTCGAACATGGTGTTTGTTATGGACAGCCCATGTCTAGCACAGAAGTCCAATAACAAACAACCACTCGGGTTGAGATCAGGGAGGCCGTTCCTCCCAATCACGCCTCTCCAGGTGTCTCCATCGCTGCCCACGTGCGCGTTGAAGTCTCCCAGTAGAACTATGGAGTCCCCTACTGGAGCCCCCAACAGGACTCCATTCAGGGTCTCCAAGAAGGCCGAATACTCTGAACTGCTGTTCGGTGCATATGCACAGACAACAGTCAGTTTTCCCCCCCATAACCCGTAGGCGTAGGGAGGCGACCCTCTCGTCTACCGGGGTGAACTCCAACGTAACGGCACTCAGCCGGGGATTTATGAGTATCCCCACACCCGCCCGGCGCCTCACACCCTGAGCAACTCCAGAGAAGAATAAGGTCCAACCCCTATCCAGGAGTACGGTTCCAGAACCGAGACTGTGCGTAGAGGAGAGCCCAACTAACTGATCTAACTGGTAGCGCTCCGCCTCCCGCACAAGCTCCGGCTCTTTCCCCCACAGAGAGGTGACGTTCCACGTCCCCAGAGCCAGCCTTTGCCGCCCAGGTCTGGTCCGTCGAGGTCCCCGACCTTCACTGCCACCCGTCTGGCAATGTACCCGACCCCAACGGTTCTTCCTGCGGGTGGTAGGCCCACATGATGGAGAGGGGGGGGGTGCCACGTTGCTTCTTCGGGCTATGCCCGGCCGGGCTCCGTGGCAAACCCGGCCACCAGGCGCTCGTTGACGGGCCCCCCTTCCAGGCCTGGCTCCAGACGGGGGCCCCGGGCTTCCTCCGGGCAGGGTCACACCTCCTCTTTTTTGATCTTGCATTGGGGATCTTGAATTTGAATTGAATTAATTTTAATCATATGTACATTCTAACAGTGAGAGACAGAATCCCAAAGAAAATTCCAGAAAATCACATCATATGAATTTATTAAAATTGATAACCATCTGATGAGGAGAAACAAGTATTTGACCCCCTGGACAAACAGCATGTTAATATTTTGTAGAAAAGCCATTATTGGCCAGCACAGATGTCAAACGGTTTTTATAGTTGGTGACAAGGTTTGTGCACATTTCGGCAGGGATGTTGGCCCACTCCTCCCTGCAGACAGCCTCCAAATCATTCAGGTTCCGAGGTTGTCGCCTGGCAACTCGAATTTTAAGCTCCCTCCAAAGATTTTCAATTGGATTCAGGTCTGGAGACTGGCTAGGCCACTCCAGAACCTTGATGTGCTTCTTCTTCAGCCACTCTTTTGTTGCTTTGGCGGTGTGCTTAGGGTCGTTGTCGTGCTGAAACACCCATCCTCGACCCATCTTCAGCTCTCTCACTGAGGGAAGGAGATGTTGGTCCAGAATTCCACGATACATGGCCCCGTCCATCCTCCCCTCAATACGATGGAGTTGTCCCGTCCCCTTGGCTGAAAAGCACCCCCAAAGCATGATGTTGCCACCACCATGCTTGACTGTGGGGATGGTGTTCTTTGGGTTGTACTCGGTGTTCTTTGCCCTCCAAACACGACGAGTTGAGTTGAGGCCAAAAAGTTCTATTTTGGTCTCATCTGACCACATCACCTTCTTCCAGGCCTCTTCTGAGTCGTCCAGGTGGTGAATGGCGAACTTCATGCGGGCCTGTACATGTTTCTTCTTGAGCAGGGGGACCTTGCGTGCGCTGCAGGATTTCAATCCATGACGGTGTAGTGTGTTACCAACCGTTTCTTTTGTAACTGTGGTCCCAGCTGCCTTCAGTTGATTCATCAGTTCCCCCCTTGTGGTTTTGGGATGATTCCTCACCGTTCGCATGATCAGGGACACCCCACGAGGCGAGATCTTGTGTGGAGGCCCAGACCAAGGGAGGTTGCCGGTGGTGTGGTGCTTCTTCCATTTCCTGATAACTGCACCGACAGTTGATCTTTTCTTTCCAAGTTGCTTTCCGATTCTCTTGTAGCCCATCCCAGCCTTGTGCAGGTCAACAATCTTGTCCCTGATGTCCGTAGAAAGCTCTTTGGTCTTGCCCATGGTGGAGATGTTGGATGCTGGTTGTTTGGGTGTTGACAGGTGTCTTTTATACAGGTAACGAGGTGAGGCAGGTGTATTTGATGTAGATTATTGGTTGGGATTGGGGCTGTGTCTTAAAGAAAGACTAACTGGCTTGTAGGAGCCAGAATACTTGCTGTTTGGTAGGGGGTCAAATACTTGTTTTTCTTCATCAGATGGTTATCAATTTTTATAAATTCATATGATGTGAATTTCTGGAATTTTCTTTGGGATTCTGTCTCTCACTGTTAGAATGTACATATGATTAAAATTGTAGATCGTTGCATTCTTTGTAAGTGGGCAAACCTGCAAAATCAGCAAGGGGTCAAATACTTATTTCCCCCACTGTATGTGAGCAAACATTTTCAATGATGAAGTTTACGAAATCCAGGTATAGATCCTCTCTCACTGATGATCATCTGTCAGCTGTGCTTCGCATCTCCACCTCAGACATTCAACCTGACTTCGATGCACTCGTTAAAGCCCAGCAGAGACTAGATTTCTCTCACTGAACAAGAAAAAAGAACTTAAAAACACCAAATGAGGTGGTTAGACTACAAATGTAGGCATGTAAAGGAACCAACTAGCAGTGAACTGGGACACTTTCTTTGGAAGCCTTTTTCTCAAAATCACAGTTCAGTGATGATCAGTAACAGTTATGATGTATCTTGCTTAATGTTTGGAGCACAAAGACAATATTGTGATGTCTTTAGAAGGCTAAGAACCTTTTTCCAACAGTATATGAAACTCAAAATGTGTTTTGGAGTGAATGTGACTGAAAATGTTCACTAATATGAGTCACAAATGGTGAAAAACGTTCACATTTTGTTTACCATTGTTTTGGGAAATTTGATTGAATAAATGACATTTTTTGTAAGGCAACCTCACTTTTTCATTGTTTAATCATAACATATACTCTTACCAGCTTGTCAAAACAATGCTATTTACTGCTTTTTATAAAGAAATACAATTAATATTATGCAGAATTGAGTTCAGCCTTTTGGCCCGGCCCTCCACAATATTTTCTGTTTCTCATGTGGCCCCATGGAAAAAATAATTGCCCACCCCTAACTGTTAGGGTATAAAATATGTTGTAAACAAGAGATCTGTGAGACAGTCACTACTTAAATGTGGTCTGTGGACAGTGAAATAGATCCTCAGCTGAGTACTTTTGTAATGTTACCATATCATCATGGAATAAATACAGTTAATATGAAGAGAAGTTTTCTGAAATTGATTTCTATGCGTCTCTATTTCAAATTAAAAGAATACAACAGAAGACATGTATTTTTATTCTGAATTTGATAATGGTGTTGTCAAAAATAAATTTATTTTTTAAAATGTATTTTAATGTTTTCCTGAAGAATGTTGAGCTACATGAAACTGCTTTTTATGAACAACCCTCTGCATTTAAAAAAAATGTGTGTGCGCGTGCGCTAACATATACTTCAACTCTACGTCATTTCAGGAGGAAATATTGTACTTCTTTACTCAATTTGACAGTTATACTTACTAATCACTATGCAGAAGTAAGACTTTAAATATACAAAACTATACAATATACAGTATATTTATATATATATAACGTACAGCATTCTTAAAGGGGCCATTCTACATAGTGACGACTTTTGCTTTTCAAACTAGTACATATTAATATAATGGGAACTGTTGTACTTTTACTTAAATATAATTTTCACTTGTAAGTGAAAGAGGTTTAAAACAAACTGCATAGGCAGAAATAAAAAAAAAATGTTTTGTCTGCCAATAAGCAGCTCAAATGAATCATAGTTTTTTTTGCATTAACAATAAATCAAATGCGCTGACATTATAATCTTGATTATTATGTGCAAATGAACCTGAAGATTTATTCAGAGAAGTAAAACAGGTGCTATTTAAAAGGAAAGTGAGTTACGTGCTTATGTCCCTGTGTTGGAAAAAAATCTCAGCTTATAATACTGTCTTTTAATAAAGATGCAAAGGTAGATTTTTTTAGATCACCTCTTTGAGTACCATAGAATGTGGCAATTTAAACAGTGATGTTTAACTGTGTGCAATCTGTCTCTGTACCGTTAGAGTTATTACATCACAGCAGCTTATTGAACAGTGGTATTAAACCGTGACTACAAACCTGAGGGATCACTAGAATCAGCGCTACATACAGCCCAGCTGGTGATCCAGCGCTCGTACGATTAAAGTGATAATGAAACTGCAGTCTCAGAAAGAATACAGGCAACTGACAATTATTCTTAAAGCAGTATTAACATTAGGAAAAGCTAGTGTTGCCATTGCTAAAAAGCACATGTGTCACCCAAAATGTAAGTTGCTGACGAAACTATGTTTGCATCGATTTGTAAATTAAACAATGAGTCTAACATGAAATCTGTAAAGAGATCTAACACAAATGGAGATTTCAACTAACAACTTGAAATCCAACACAATTAAATCAACTCAAGGTGCAATATTTTAACCAAGTTCAGCAATAATGTGTATATGAATAAAACTGATCATCTCCATCACTGAGCACTAAAGTAAATGTCAATCAGCAAAATTGACATTGTGGGTTTTTTTTGTCAAGTTCAGTCAGAGCATGAAAAATATCCTCCCCCATTTCTGGCAGGAGTCTCTCTCTGTTGTTTCTGAGGAAGTCACACATCTGGAGGAGGCTGATAACTGGGTTTGCGAGCCACCCGGCCCAGTCGGTCCACAGCCACACTCTCAAACGCCCTCCTCATAAGAGGGTGCTCCTCCAGGACTTCGTTGAAACTGTCCACACTCAGGGAGTAAAGGCGACAGTAGGTGTCGGCCTTCACGGTGGCTGTGCGTCGTCCTTGGGTTAGCAGGCAGATCTCTGAACCAAAAAGAGAGTCAGTTTAATCTTTAAAGCAGTAAATAAGCTATTTCACTTTCATAATCTTAAAACAAGTCTTAAGCGAGACACCCCAAGCAAAAACATTGTTTTTTCATGCACTGGTCAAGTTTTAGAGTTTGGGATTCTTTGCTTCCATAACCTGTCTTCTTTCAGACTAGTGGATATAAAAACATCCAAAATACACAATCACATTTTTATTTTACTAACTTGCATATTTAAACGTAACATTTCAGAAAACTTGTAATACAAAAAAAAATTGTCTTAATGTAAGTACAGTCATTTTACCTTATTCACCTGTAGTGTGTTGCAAAATGTATTGAAATGTACAATACATATCTTTAAAGACCGTTTTCTCGGAATGAGTCTTCTCTCATACTTGTTTTTACTCTTCATAGCCTGATTTATATAACATTTAATTCCTAAAAACATGGCGACATTTTCTTTTTTTAATGGCTGTTGACTGTTTTTTCTGATTTATAAAGTGATACAAAGAGATATAAAAAAATCCCTCTGTAAAAACCTTACACTCTAATATGTCAACAAAATGAAACAAGAATTTTGAACCTGGTTTTATCTAATAAGATAATGCCTAATTTGCATATCATACATACAATTTTAGAAAAAGAATTGTCTTTCCTGGTGATATCTATGAGTTACATTTTTTTATTCACCTGTAGTGTCTCCCCTTAACAACAGAGAGCAGCAACAAAGTGGAAACAGCCACAGAGCCTCTTACAGATTTGAAAGGGAACTCATTGAAGGCTGGAATGATTTATAAATGATTTACCTCCAAAATATGCTCCATCGTTGAGCGTAATCTCCTTACTGCCACGTGGGACGACAGTGACGGTGCCGTGTTGGATGAAGTACATTTTCCGACCCAGCGTTCCTTCTCGTATAACCAAGTCTGCAGGTTGGAAGACTTCGAAACGCAGTTTGGTCAGGATCACTGTCACAAAATGAGGGTCAGTGTTGGCAAACAGCGGCATGTTGGCTACAAGCCCACGGCAGTTATAGCTGACGATCTCCTGCACAGTGGGAAGAAGAGAGAAGACGTAAAGATAAGTGATACTGAGAAGTTATCTATCTTACTGTGTTATCGTTCAATAAAAGAGGAATGGAGAGAAGGTAAGAAGAAAAAGTCTAATTGAAGGTTTAATGAGCGACACACCTCCTTCAGCGGATCACTGAGCTCTCCGAGGATGCTGTCCTCGTCGAACATCTTGCCTTGGAATCGCTGCTCGTAATAGTCATGGATCCTCTGTCTTACATCCGCCGGCAGTTTATGGAACGACATGTATTGCTCCACTTGCTTATACTGAAAACATTTGCACAAACACACAGAGATTTGACCTTCATGAGGATACCATTAAAATTCAACAGAGATGATGTCAGATGTCATATTCGGTCACATTTTCTACCATGTGTTTGGGGAATTATTTCTGAGCACAATAATTATGCATTTATTCTATTTGTTTAGCAGTTTTTTCCCAATTTTTAAGTGGATTACAAACTAATTTGTAATGGGCATTATGGAACAATGATCCACAACAAAGGTTTGTCTCTCAATGGTGCTGCTTTATCTTGTGAAAATCCCCAGGAAAGGGTCACAGTAAAGCCACAAAATCCATTAGATAATACACATATTCTCTAGGCGTGTTGCACAGTTTCCACGAATGAGGTACACGCAAGTAAGCAAGCCTATGATTCAAATCAGTGCTGTGATATTAAACCTTGCAGCTGGAATCACATTAGCGTCCACGTGAAGCACCTGGGACATATTGTGCACAAATCAACTGTAGATCAAAATGTGTTTGTCTGTTAATCTTTTCCATTCAGTGCAGAGGTGATTACCTTCTCTTGATACTGGCGATGTGATGCATCCAAGGACTGGACCAGGGTAGTTGCATGACCAAGGAACATGGCGTAGCAGGTGGCCCCCACAACCATACTGATCATGGTCAGCCAAACGTCAGTCAAACCTTCTGGAGGGTGGGCGCCGTATCCTATGCACAGCATGTGACTCATGGCCATAAACAGGGCGTAGGAGTACTGTAGGTGCCATGTAGAATTCTGTAAAAAACGATGGGAGAGGACACGGCAATGTTGTCATGAGAAAATACACTTTGCATGGCTATGACCATCATTTTTATATTGTACAGTTTACCCTTAATTAGAATTGCCAATGTAAGCTAATAAGGCTATTAGTCAGTGCACAGCAGGTCAGCTTGACAGGTAAATTATTATTATTATTATTATAGTATGTATTAATGAAGATGTACTCACCACCATGTCATTTTTGGACACCCAGCAGTCTGGGGGGAAGTCTTGCAGCATAGGCACCATGAATGTCAGGCAGCCATCCCAGTGGCACAGCAGCAGCATCATGCCAATCAAGTTGACTATACGCACGGCAGCGCTGGCCAGGTCATAAGTCATGTGGAAAATCTGAGAGATAAAAAGTTGTATGGAGAAAAGAAACAACATTAAACTGGACCAATGTTGAATGTCTGACATGTACTGTTCTGTGTGTCATTATGAGCTTCTTCTCTCATCCTTCCTTCACCTCCTCCCACTGGTGAATGTAGCGGATGAGGCGAGACAGTCTGAGAAGACGCAGCAGACTAAGGATCTTGGTGAAGCGCACAATACGGAGGGCGCGGGCGGTGCGGTACACGTCTGACGACTCGTGCAGGGACTCCAGGTCGACAACGAGGAAGATGTAGTCAACGGGAATGGAGGAGATGAAGTCCACCATGAACCAGGTGCGGAGGTAATGAATGCGGATCTCTTTGGGGTCCAGGGTGATGTGGCTGTCCTCTACCGGGATGCCCGTGCGGAAATTGAAAACCAGGTCCATGAGGAAGAGAGTGTCAGACAGGACGTTGAAGGTGATCCAGGGCATGGTGTTCTGGTCTTCAAAGAAGGTGATTCCCCAGGGCAAAATGACCAGATTGCTCATCATCAACAGGAGCATCACAAGGTCCCAGTAAAACCTGGACAGAACAGAGGTGGTGGAAGGTTTAGGTTGTGCAATGTGTCGCTAGTAGTAGCCTCTGAGGTAAACGTGAAGCGGTTTGCTTGTGTGTGCGTTAACAATAATACCAATTTCTTTTTTACTTTTTGCTCCTTATTTATAAAATAATGAGGGTTTTGTTAACAACCGACCTCACAAGTTGAGGTTTTTGCTCCTAATTTAAGCCATAAATGCAGTCATGTTGACACTTATGTTTATGTTTATAGTTATGAGGGAGGAGTGACTTCAGTTTCTACTGTATGTAAATGAGGTGGGAAGCATGTGTATGGACAGAAACAGTAGTTGATTTTGGTTAAACATATACTGAAATGAAATTGTTCTTAAATTTCTTACCAAATAATAATATTCAGAGAGGGAAATAACAACCAAATAGTTTTATTTTAAATGTTTTAATTTTATCCAAGTCTATTGAGCTGCATAGCTGCATAAAATTAGAAGGTTCAAAAGCAATGAACAAAACATATAGTGCACGGATGGTAATATTTATGTGTGATAAATAATGTGCAAATCAAACACATTACAAACTTGCTGAAAGCTCTGTTAACACAGGACCAAGTCCTCTTACTGGCTCATACATGTGTTCATGGATATGAGCGAATCTTGGTAATAATGGTGGTTGTCAAGTTAATCGTGCGATCCAAACTTCAGAGTTCAGAGTTCAGGAAGAGGCAGCGTGAGCTTTGTGAGGTTAAAGGCCGTATTCCCCTGCAGGCAGCATAAGGCTTATGGTGAAATCTGTTCACATAATGAGTGAATTAATTGTCATGGAGTCTGTTGATGTAACGCAGACAGTGTTTGTTTTGCTGCAGCTGCTGCAGTGTGTCCTTATATTCGGCCATATTTTGCCCAGGATAAATAACAGTTTAAAAAGGAAGTCTGAAACTAAAAGTTACAGAATTTCTATGTAAATAAATATTTTTGGGAAATACGCTTATTTGCTTTTTGACAAAACGTTAGATAAGTAGATTGGTACCAGTCTCACGTCAGCTTGAGAGATGCTTAGCTTAGCTTGGCTAGTTGCCTAGTAGTCGTCACTCCTCGTTAAATAACAACTTATTTTTAAATGCCTACATCATCATGCTCCTTTCGATACGATAAAAAAACACCAGCACTCCAGTGAAGTCAACACACAGACCGATAATAAAAGGTAATTCTCGCATTGAATTAAGCAAAACCTCATTTAGACACTCAGTCTTCTCCGTTAAAGGAGCAAAACTAACTGTCTACCAACTGAACGGAAAATGCACTTTGAATGTTTTTAATAGAGTTATTAAATCATGGCTAAAAGATCATTTTGTATTTTGTGGATATTTCTTTACATATTTCTACCTCTTTGTTCCAGCAGCCATCACTCAGATGAACAAGTCATAGCAACATTGCACTGACGCAATAATAGCAACTTCTATTCATTCATTTTATTTGAGTGGTTTTAGTGATTATTGGAGCCTTGAATATTGTTTTCATGTCTGTTTATTGTCTCTGCAAACCAAATCTACCTAAGGGTACAAATAAAGTAACCAAACCTTTCCAGTCTTTATGATAAGCAAAGCTACTCGCCTCTTAGTTCTAGCTCCATACTCACTGGACAGATATTACAGGGGAGTTGATCTTCTTATCTATTACACTATAAGGAAGAAAGCGAATTAGCCAACAATGTCAAACTATTCCTTTATGTTAGAGAAATCAGGAGGACAGTGTGACTCTCATAACAAGCTCCTGTCACAGGAGGAACCCCCTCTCATCACACATGAATGGTGTCTTTCAGGATGTTGAAGCCCAGATGTCTGTGCTGCACATAGCTGCACTCATCACTCTCTGCTTCATGTCATACAAGTCCCATTTTCCTTTCGGTCTCCAGTGTCTCATTATACACCACGAGTACATAGTCTCAGTTTCAGGTTGTTTCCATCAAGTGTCAATCAATGTGGGTCTCTCTTTCATTACAGAGGCACAGTAACAGAATATGAACCAGACTATTTTTGATCCCCTCACTTGTCAGTGAGCTACAGAAGAGAGGATGGAGATTTTTCTTTTATTTTGCATTTTGAGAATAATGTTGAAATGTCGAGAAGAAAGTTGAACTTTTAGTATTAGTGTAAAGAATAACAGGAAATAAATCAGAGGAGAAAGATTGTTTTCAATTTGAGAGTAAAGTCAAAATGGCGAGAACAAACTGATCATTTCAATATTTAGTTCGACTTTTGAGGATAAACCAAACTACTAGCGTTACTATTAGCATATACTGAAAGTTCAACTTAATTCTCGACATTTAGACTTTTTCTCAAAATGCAAAATAAAATAAAATAGCTCCTAATTTGTTGCATAATACCTGGCTCTAATGACGTTCCGTAGTTCAATATGAACCCTGTGTGAAAACAACCGTCTTTTACAGGCACTAAATTAGTTCCTCATTCTCATTCACGTTTATCCCTCCATCAATCTCTCGCATCCAAGTCCTCAGTGTCTACATGCTGGTTTACATGACTACTTATCATGTCCTCTCATGTTGCAGCGGATTAGTGGTTGCTTGCTGTTAATAACTCCACCAAAGACTCTGGACAGCATTATGGCTGTTGTGTGCATGTATGTGCTTAAGTATGAGCGAGAAGCAGAGTTAATTCTGCTGTATGAAAGCCTTTCAGACATTTTAGCTATAACAGCGGGAGTGGAACAGGAACAGGAATGTGGTTGTAAAGCATTTTATGTTGAATCTAAATCCAGGATTGAATCTGCTTATGAAGTAAATTTTGCTGTTTTTTTTTAATGCAACAAAAGTTATATGTACTGTATGTTACATATTTACTGTTAAGATGAACACTTTTTCATTGTTTACCTATAAACAACTTATTAACTTTAATATAAAATGTCATAAATTCAGTCAGACTAGGAGCCCCGGTGGCTCACCTGGCAGAGTGGACGCCGCGTGTACTAAGGCTTTAGGGTTTAAATCTGACCCCTGCTCCTTTGCTGCATGTCGCCCACTCTCTTTCCTTTAACTGTACGAATAAAGGCAAAAAAGCCCCAAAAACAATGTGCAATATGTTGCTTGTTCTTATCACTGGGTGTGCAATATGTGTAATGTGTGGTTGTGATGTGCTTTAGAACATGTTGCTTTGTTTACATGTTGTTGTTTTTATTATTACTGTCTACTATGGAGACAACTATGTCTGTATGACAACGAGACATGTCATGTGTGCAGCAATTGAGTTCAAGACAGACGTCCCTATGGGTAAAGTGTATAGTATTGTATAATGTTTGCATTTAGCTCATTTGCATCTTGTGAAACCATGTGACAGCGAGTAAGTGGACTTTAAGTTGACAACCTTTATGTTTTGTACATTGATCTTTACTTAAAACAAAAAAGAGAGGGGGAAAAGATTTGACAAGAGGCCTAGTGGTGAAAACACGTACTCTATAATGTGATCGCAACGGCCCCTTTTTTTATTCCAGTGAAGGAACTCTGTCGTGTGCCATTCCCTCTCTCTCCCCTCATTTCCTGTCATTTCACTAGGAGAGCAACAAAAATGTGAAATTATAGCTCATCCATTTGAATGTTGCAGTTGGAGCATAATGTTTAAGGAGAGCAGGCCTTCGGTAATCCCCCCTCAGCTGTTTGTGTATTATTACATAATAGAGCAAGATTGGAATTATAGGGATTCTTATGGGCAATAATCCCTCTGCATGGGTTTATCCTCACTGTCTGGCATTGGCCTGATATTTAAAAATTGTTTAAATTCAATAGCGACTATTATTAGTGCCCGCACAAACGGATTGCTTTGGCCATCACTGCTAAAATGATGCTCTGCCCCAAAAGCTGGATGATCTGATCAATCCTTAAAAAGTGAGGCTAAACTAGAGCAAAAAAATTATAGGATGCTTTTCAAATCTAATACATTCGATCACTTAAATGAACTGGATCAATGAATGTAGTTCTCCCTCCTGGTAAACAGGGAGAAAGGGAGTTACCAGTGATATCATTAATCCAGATGATCTTGTCCTATATACTGTATCAGTAATCAAATCCCTTCATCGCCTTATCATGTGCAAGTGACCATGACATCAGCTGCAGTCTGTCCTTGGAAAAAAATTTGATCTGAGAACAGTCACAGGCTGTTTGTTGATGAAAACAGTTGCTTTCAAGGGAAGTTTATGAAAAATTAATCAGAAAATGGGGAATCTTGTGTTGGCAGAGGGTTACTGACATGTGCGACTTCACCCATTCTGCATTTCTCTCCATTTTAAAGTGGCAATAGACAACTTTTTTGCTTTAACTAAGTAAATGTTGCTTGCACAATATAATGACTGTAGAATAATGACACCATCTGCATTTTGGTTCACTATAAGCCTCGCTTTCACTATGCAATTCTGTCTGCCACCGAGTAACCAACCACCACCCACTGTGCAACCAACCAAAACAGGAAAAGGATAGCGCTTGTGTTTCCCCACGGTAGCTATCCCCCGTTACCAAAGAGAATGTCTTTTACAGCAGACGGTGGAACAACCAAAGTAACTGTGGGGAAAAAATGCAGTACAATCCGGTTGTCTTTGCAAAAGAGGCGCCAACATAATGGGGAAGTGGGGGCGGGGGGGGTTTGTCTGTTTCCACTTTACGGTTGAAATAATGTAGACAAACTTTCTACCTGAAGATAACCTCATCATTACCTGAAGTCACTGTAGGGGTGGATGATCCACACTCCAAAGCTCCTAACCCGGGCCTGCTCAGCAGCAACACCCTTATGGCTGCCAAACATGCGCAGGGAGAACTTGTTGACCCCGGGTTGCAGCATGGACCCAAAATGCTTCTGGAAGTAGGTGGACTGGTCATGTGAGGGTCCTGTGTCATCGCTGCACTCTTCACCCTCCTCGTTGGTCTCCAGCAGGCCATCTGGATCCGCTGTGTAGTCGTCATTATGAGTCTGAACCAAGGAGAAGAGAGTCTTGGTCACATCGGCCCTCTTCTCTACCTTCGGCGAGGGAGAAGCAGGGGGGCTCGCCCTCTGGGAGCCACTTCTCCATCTCGAGAGGCGGAAGCTGCTCCAGCTGCGGTACCTGGATGTCTCCTGTTTGTGAGCCGGGCTCTCGCTGACGTTTCTCTGGTCATCTGTACTCCTGGAGAGGCTGCTCATTTTCATACCTTGCTCCTTAAACTGAACTTTTTTCCTGTGATTTGGCTTGTCGGGATCTGATTGCATGTAAAGTTTACTTACTAATAAAGTTTACTGTAGCCCCCATTTTTATTTGATGCATTCTTTAAATGCTTACTTCCTTCACAAAACAATAACTATCATGAAAGACTTTTAAACAGGATGTAAAAAAAATCTAATTCCATGCAGCTACTGTAATTCAAAAATATAAAACAGGGACACCACAGCACCTAAAAAACACGGTTAAGCACCAGGTCACTTTCAGCTCTCTACAGTAGGAGTAGTAGGTAGCTACCACACACACATTGTGTCAAAATGTTATATAATAGGAACAATGGCTTTCCCCACACGAGTTCTCACAATATAAATCCATAAAAAGTTGCAGTGTCCATAGAAAAGTACTTTCCTGTGATGAAGGAAGCCTCCGCCCGTAAAAAAAAAAAAAAAAATGAATGAAACTTCAGCCTAGGATGTATTGTGTCCGCCTTTGTTTGACCATGACAGGACGGACGCAAATTGATAGAGAGGGCTCAGTAGCTTCAGTAATCGGCTTGTTGGCATAACTGCGTTCACTCACCTCTCTCCTCCTCCCTCCTCCTCCTCCATTCAGAGGAAGAGCCCTCCCTCCTCCGGGACGAGTCCCTAGGTGGTGATGCGGCTGCAGCCACTCACCCCCGGTGCGGAGGGAAACCACAGAGCCTCCGTGCCCGCGAGACGTTTATTGTCACACTCGATATTGATTTGATAGGAAACACTCTCTGCAAAATACAACAGGCGGTTAACCAACGCCAATTCTTTTTTTTTTTTTTTTAGTTAGTTAAGGAAAACTATTCATCGTTTTGATTTATTTTCTGACACCAAACAACCATCTTTGTAAGCTTAAAACTTTCTAATATAAATGTGCTGATAAAACCACCATAGTTTAAAAAGTCCATATTTTTTCATTTAAGAGAATGATGGTTTTGTTAGTTATTACTGTACTTTAAATTGTTATATTTTAAGATGGACTATTATGACAGAGTTTTTAATTTTGATTTAGTACAATCATAAGATATAATGGAGATATGTGAAATGGGACACTATAAGATATGGAGCTTGAGAATTAGGGCCCAGACACTAAACAGGTAATATTTTAAATGTATGTTATGTTAATGACCTTACAAACAATGCACAATTTTAAAATCTCTTATTTTATAGTTAATTAAAGACTTCATGAATCAACCCATAATTCCTTGAAGCTCTGGTTCCCAACCTGTCAACCCGGGAGTCGCGCCCCCTAGTGGGGGTTCACGAGGCCTTCTTGATTTTAAGGGGTGCAAGTTTTTTTTTTTTTTTTTTAATATACATTTGGCTTTTATCTCAGGATTTCATTTCATTTGTTTGAAAAAAACTAAATAAAATTATTATAATTTTAGTTTTGGTTATTATTTAGGATATAATCCACTCACAGGATAGGGGCTCGGTGGAGACCTGAACACAAGGTATATTCACAGAGCCTTCCCTTAAAACAGCCAGAGAGCTAATAGAATAATGGCATCAAAAGCATCAGGGAGAAGAACACTGCATTTGTGCAAAAAAATACCCTATTAAGTATCTATGATTGTAAATGATTGAAAAAAAAAATGATACAGACAGATAATCGTGTTAAAAGTTCCAAAAATAACAGGAAAACTCATCTCAGCTGCAATATTCACAGGGAATAATCTGCTCAAAATTCAACCAAATGGCTCATTTACACAACATTCCTGCAGTCATTGCGTTCACTATTTGGGTTAATGGTACAGTTTATGAGTTGTATTTGCTTTCTTGACAAGAGTTAAATGAGAAGAGAGATAGAATACAACTAAGATGCAGGCAACAGCCGGTTAGTTTAGTTTAGCATAAAGACTGGAGACAGGGGGAAACAGCCTGGATCCGTCCAAACAGGTAACACAATTTGCCTACCAGCACCTCAAAATGATGTTTAATTACACGACATACTCAATCCGGCGTACACGCTTGTAAACATGCTCAGTGCGGCACACAACATGTTCTATCTCCTGTCTGTGACCAGGTCAATCTTCATTATATCTTCATTTTCCCTGTATTACATCACATTTCCCCTTTGTTGGTCCACGCACACTCTAAAGTGGCAGGTGTCATGTTCACACTGATGTTTTGACCCTGTTTGCACCCAAGGCCACATCAATGAGAGATGTATAGAGGACAATACTCTCCTGATGAAGATGCTTTATGTCAAACAATGGGGGGGGGGGACATTTTGGAACAGGAATCACATTTGGTCTGAAAAATCCTACACTGATGTCTGGACGTGATACACAAACGCAGCTGAAAACTCGGCTGTTTTGTCTTAGTTCATGAAAAGTTGACGGTTTGGAGAAAGAAGTTTTTTTACAACGAAGTGACAATATGTGCATTTATTGACAGATAAAAAAAAATTCTGTGTGTTAAGACAGCCTTTCATGAAATATCACAAATTACAAACCAATGTCGTAATGTCAGCATTTGCATTGTAAAGTGAAGATGTGAGAATATTTGCATGTTGTACGGCAAGAAACCAGATAAGGTGGAGTGAACTGCTGGACATGTATTTACATTGTCCCCTGTTTGAGTCCAGCAGGGGACTTTTGTTGCTTGTCAACCAATCAAGAGCCATACACAATCATTTACAATCAATTAAGGAGACAGATTATCTGACTTCACTAGAATTCTTCATACATTTTCTTGACCTGAAATCTATTCATACAAGATTATCCATACTTTATAAGTCGTATGGTATTCATTTTAGCTCAAAAACATATTACCATTTCAAAACATCAGTAACTGGAATGGCACAAATAATATCAGAAATATAAAACAATCTGATACTTAGAACAAATGTTAATTACTGGCATCATGGAGAGCTGAGATGTTATTCCTTTCTTTCACCTTTGGTGCCACATAATTTCCTAAAAAAGACACAATCATATGAATATTATTGCACTCTGTCCACTCCATTTCTACAAATGTTTAATAGATACTGTACTTGTGACTTACGTAACAATTGTGTCCTTATTCACAAAATCACATATTGGCCTGTACCCCACCGTTTGTGCTTTCAGATTTTGAATCTCTTGCTTCCAAGCATCCGACTCTGATTTTATATTTTCTATGTGACAAAAAAAAGAGAAGGAACAATTCAACCCTAAACAGTAATTCTTGTAGTTCACCACTTGATGGCAATAGCGGCTGAGCAGAAGTTGTAAACTGTGTTATACCTTCGGTTTCTGAGAGGATTCTCTCGATGTTGTCCAACTCATCAGCTCTTGTTTTCTACAATGGTGTGGGAGAAATGTCAATGAAAATGAAGAATAATTACACAAACACTGAATACTTGTGGTTTTAATACCCTATATGTTCCTCAAACCTGTAAGACTACTGGGCAGGTGTCAACAGGAGGATGTGTTATTCCACAAGGTGGAAGAAGAAATACTTAAAAGCATCAAAAATATTACTTGTTCTGTGGCTCATGTGACTGATGTATTATTGTATATTTCATCGGTAGATAGACAGTCTGAGGTGTAGCCAGCTTTACACGGTCACAAGAGAAATTGAAGGGAGTGTGAGATGATTAATGAGGCAGGAAAGAAGAAAAATCTAAGTTCTGCTACACAAATTTGCATTAATATTTTGCTTTTTTTTTGTAAAATATTTGATCATTTGGCCTCCGTTATTTAAATGAAACCATACAATAAAGGAAACTGCTTACAACTCATAGACATCTGAAACATGACAAGGAACTCAAACTATACCTCCAATAAATGTAATGCAGTAAAAAGTAAAACATTTGACTCTCTACTGAAGTGTAGTAGAAGTATAAAGTGGCATAAAACTTGTCAAGTTTAGTGCAACTACCTTAAAATTGTACTCTAGTAGCATTACATGTACTTACTTGTATTGTACTTGTATGTACGTAATGTGTCCACAAAGCACTTGGTATTTTATAATATATAGTTATTATATTCTCAAATCTTTTCTGTATGGTTCCCTGTTTCATAAAACAAAAAAACACATGTGCACCCTGAGTGAAGATTAGTTCCTCGACTCCACCCTCCTCTGCAGCTCACAGAGCGGATGAAGAGCCACACTTTCTAATCCTGTCACATTGCTAAGATGTATTTCCTTTTTAGGAGTGAAAGGGAGATGATGAAGCAAAAACAAACCAAAAAAAGAAAAATATTCACCTTTTCTGCTCGACAGGCGTCAATTTCTGTTTTCTTCTTCCTTCTGTCTGGACCGGCTTTGGCCTCCAGATCCTGCACTTGTTTCTCCCCATTAGCCAGCATATCCACCAGCAGGACTTTAATGGCCTCTAAACTTGAAAGTTGTTCATCGAGTTTCTCAAATACCATTGTAAACTTTTTATTTCCCTCATTCAGCCTGTTCAGCGTTCGCTGTTGTCCCGCGTTAAACACCTGCAGTCCCATGGACATCAAGGTGCATAAAAAAACCACGATCCAGTGAAACCACATTGTTGCTGTTTGGTTCGCTGTGATGCAGAGAGAGTGAAAACAAAGAGATAGATAAACGTATCTGCAGAAACAGGACAACAGGTTTCACACAATGTGCGTTAAAGCTCTCATCATTAGCAGCGTGATAACAAAAGTCAGCTGACTTTACACTTGTGTCATATTTCGCCTTACTTCCCTCTCTGTGTTCAGTCCACTTTAGTTCCTACTTTCTTCTGTTCACCAGTTTTTCAGGTTGATTTTTTCTCCCTAGGCAGCAAACAGTGTCACCTGATCTGCTGACTGTCAGTTAATGCTCTTCACACTTCAGCCTCCTCCTTCTTTCTCAACAGACTGGTTGTCTGATTGAGTTCCACACTGCAAACACGAACACCTCACATAACATTCAGTTTAGCTGATGTGAGAAAAATAATAATCTGATAAAGCACAAAGGATTACTTTGCCCTCAATAAGTAAAGTGGTTTTATTGTGATGGGGAGAGGACCTGTGCTTTCCCAAGAGAGAATCTGACGAGCAAGAGGTCACGGCTGTAACTAATCAGTGATTCTGGGATTTTAAAAGAAAGTGCACGATACATAACAAAAACAGTTTTAGTATTAAAATAATGTTTAAGGATTTAACTCACAGTCTTCGGTTGTTGTGTTATGTATATTTATATTTTGTACTTATCCATTTGTACTTAACCTTTTATCTGCACTGTCCCTTTGCTGTTGTAGCGCTGTAAATTTCCCCGCTGTGGGACGAATAAAGGTTTTGTGATTCTGATTGTGATTCTGATTCAAAAAGCAAACCTAAACAGTGCAGCCTAGGGGTGGAAAATCCAGGCAGGTGTTTTGATACAGATGACTCTTGCTGGAAAGGTCACTGAAGACTCTGAAATGGGATTTACCTTCTGTACAGGGTGGGTTTAACCGGCCCATCAGGAATCAGGAAGTGTTATATATCCTTGTGAAGAGGCATATTGTTATAAAATGTAAGCAGCAGATTAGGAGGGATGCACCCATGGCCTAGATTGGTGCATTTGAAGGATCTGTACATCAGTAACGTTGGAAGTTTAAAGCAGCTTATTGTCAGTGGTGGACTATAACTAAGTATATTTACTCAAGTACTGTGCTTAAGAAGAATTTTGAGATATTTGTACTTTACTTGACTATTTCCATCTCCAGCTACTTTTAACTTTCTACACTTCAGAGGAAAATATTGTACTTTTTACTCCACTGCATTTATTTGACAGCTTTAGTTCATTTGAAGATTCAGATTCAGATTAATTATACAAAATATAATCAATAAAATAATGCATCATGTATTGTTATGGGGTAAGATAAAGCTTTATTGTTCCCTTGGTGAATTCACAAACTACCAGACAGTTTACGTATATAATAAAAAAAAAGCTCTTCAAGCAGAAATGTTTTTTTAGCCTTATCGTCTTGTAGGGGAATCCTGACCCTCAGGTGGGGAACCACCGTGTAGCTTTACTTTTCCATGCACATACTATAGACTAGTTACCTCAAGGAGTAAATGTCTGAAACCCTGCCCAGATACTTAACTATCCAGCTTTGTCAACTCACCAGCCTGACTGGTTTTACTAGAATGGAGTAAAAATATGTGTCACAGCCCTGGGGATCCCTGAAGTCCATGTTGTGAGTTGTTAGTTTACAAGTTAATTGTTGAACACATTTGTAGTGAAGTTATCTTCCATGCTGACACGAGACTGTTCAAATCTGGAAACATTAAAATATTTTTTTATTTCATTGCCATTATTTGTCTCATATTTTCTCTCTCCCCATGATAAAAAGCTTCAATATCACAATAAGACAATAAGTGTTCCTTTATGGGTTGAGAAATTTCTCCTGCATGTTAAATTAAATACACCATTTAAAAACCCATTGTATTATCTGACATACACATTGTCATAAAAACAGAATTGTTTTTATGAAATAAAACACTGGCACATCTGTGAGGTGTGCATGACTATATAACAACTGCTATTGATACACAGTATATACATGTGCAAACAAAGAAGCTTTGACCTTTTGCATTATGTTGCTGCAGATTAAATAAAACGATCAGATAAAATCTTTATCTCTTTATCTTACACGAAACATAGCGGTGGTATAGTTATGAAACTACCCGGCAGGACAGCTGAAACTTCATTCATGTGAAGGTAGTCACGATAGCGTTGAGAATTATATATTTAAACATCTCACACCCACTCATTATTCTTGAAGGTGGTGACCAAACAGCTACTGTGTCAACTAATAAATCATGTTTGTTGAATGCTTTACAGTAACACTGTAAAGTCAAATCGATGGGCACAAAGCCAGTGATTACATATGACAAAGGTCAAACAGTTTTAGATTTATCTGTATAATAATTTAATGATAATAATCTGCAATAGGTTTTTTTCACTGCAATGCACTCCTTTGTAACCTGGTAAAATACTGTAAAAAGCTAACATTCAAAGCTGATATTCAGTTATCATCCATCTCCCAGTCACATCAACACAAAGACCTTACAAGAAATGTGTCACGTGAGGCTGTGTTTGCTCACTCTGGGCCATTAGTTGAGATCAGTAAGTATTTAAGCGTCTTTAAATCCTGCACCTGAACCCCTCAGAACCAGCTCAGGTGAGAACTATTAAGGTATTTGAATACTTGAAGGACTATTCTACTATACTACTAATTCTGTTATTTCAGTGAAAGGTTTTTGTGGAAGCATTTTTCTGTTATTTTTTCTTGTAATTAAATATTACAAATATTTGTATTACACATTTCTACTGAATGTAACAAGAAAAAAAGATAAGACATTGAGTCCAGAGTGCAGTGTTTATATGTGTGTACATGCATGACATGTGTCTAATGGAAATATAATCAGAAGCTTGAAGACCAAAAGTTAAAAAGTGTATAATTTTCCTGACTAATTGGTTTTCATATCTCTTTTTGATAGGTCTGATAGGTCCTCTCCACTGACAAACATGGGGCTGTTTGTTGTAATCCTTTCAGCTCTTCTGCTGAGTGGTAAGTTATCAAGAACAACAACAAAAAAAGCTTAATAAATATTAAAAAATATTCCTTAATATGACTCCTGAAACGATACATTTATGACAAGACTCTGGACATTAATTCTAGGACCTTTAACGGCTTAAAGTAATTTAAATAAACCTTTTCCACTTATAAAACACATTATTCAAACATCTCAATAGTAGAATTGGTTTGTTATTGTCATACATTGAATGATATCACAGAAATGAATTTACGTATATGTTCAATTGTGAACATGCATGCTCATTTTATTCTTGGCAACAGTTACAAAACATTCTGACTCTGCTTGATGCATACTGAGCTTATTTATTTAATCCAATAGAAAACAGCCGTGGGGATAAAAAGACATTTAAAACTTATTTTTCAGGATTTTGCAGAGGAGGACCAACGACTTCCACACCACAGTCAGGCACCTGCTGGGTGATGGGAACTCTCCTCGACACCTTCGATAGCTATAATTACATGTTCACGGGCAACTGCACCTACACCTTCGCCAAGAACTGCCATGTTGATGAGTCCCTCCCGGCCTTTGAGGTGGAGACCAAGAACTTGAACGAGGGCCACGTACAGGTCCCATCGGTGGAGACGGTCACTGTCAACGTTCACGGGTTCAACATCCAGATAGTTCGCTCTGAGCTTGGTATTGTCCGGGTGAGTCAGTCACTAGTGTTAAAGGCTTTCATGTTTCTTGTGTTGGCATTGTGTGAATGCTGACTATTGTGATCTTTGTTGTACTAATAGAAAAATGTTTTGAATTTTTAATGATGTGGGATGCATAGGCTTTATATGTGTATTCATTTAAGTGCAGTAGAGGTTACGTCTTTGTTATTTTTGTGGCAATTCGGGGGTTTTAGCAACCTGGGAGAAGTTTCCATTCCAATTATTTTTTAAATCAACACATGGTGGGGGTTTAGGTGGCAGATTAAAGTATTTTAAAAGTATATTTAAATTTGACTCCATTAAGGCCAACAAATAAATACATAAAGGACAGCATTTTCAGACCATAGAAGGTAGCTGAAATGGTAGATTATTATAATCTTAATTATAATATTATAATGAGACTTTTTTTGTGGACGTCTCTTAAAAAAGGTTCTTCTTTTATGACTACTTTGAGGCCAACAAAATAATATACCACCTAAATATTGTTTGTTTTCTGTGAAAAAATGAATAAATTATTACCTGTATTCATGTAACTGAATTAATAAAATATGAAAAATCCAAATAATTGAAACATTTTTGGAGACCTTCTTTTTGGTTTCTGGTCAAAATGTAATTATGTTGAGGGTGTCAGTGTTTCCAGGAGTCTGGCTACAGTGCTAAAACTAAAATCTATAAAGTTTTTGATATATTTTTTATTGAAAAAACAATCAACCAAAAAAAGAAGAAGCAAACAGCAATAAAAACATCTTAGGCTGGTGTAATGTGGTGACATGTGGTGTGACCTTGTTCGCTGCCTCTATTGATTTATTTACAGGTGAACTATCAACAATGGAAGCTCCCGATCAACTTGAACAACGGCCAGGTGAAGCTTTTCCAAAAAGGTCTGTACGTCGTCATGGAGACGGACTTTGGCCTTAACGTGCAGTACGACTGGAACGAGTACCTCGCCATCACAGTGCCGGGCAGTTTTTCCGGCAGTGTGTGCGGCCTGTGTGGCAACTTCAACCACAAAAAGGAGGATGACCTCATGACCCCCAGCGGCTCGGTGGCCAGCAGCATTGCAGCGCTGGGACAGAGCTGGAGAGTTCCCGGCGTCGAAGCCAGTTGCTTAAATGGATGTGATGGCCAGTGTGGAAACTGTCCACTCAGCATGACTCAGAAACTAGAGAAACAAATCTTCTGTAGCGCCCTTATACAAAATTTTGTAGAACTTCTAGGTTGTCAACCTCCCATTGAGTCCAGCGTCTCGAAAAGCACCTGCATGCTTGACCTCTGTCGGGGTGAAGCTGTGAACACGTATCTTTGCAGCACTCTTCAAGGCTTGGCTGATATCTGTCAGAGGTCCGGGGCCAAAGCAGCTTCCAACTGGAGGATTTCTACTCAATGCCGTGAGTAATCCAAAGTTTAGAGATCACACTGTAAATACATGTTAATAAAATAGTTAAGTTAATTTACTCAAGAGATACTTGCGCTTTAATTCAGTCTTTTCAAGTCTTTTCATTACATTTCAGAGGGAAATATTGTTAGTTAACAAACTAAAATTGTTTGCATACAAAACATAGGAAATAGGGATGAAAAATGTCCATCCCAGTTTCTTCCTTATTTTTCTGCCGATTGACTAATCGATACAGCTTTAATATGAAAAGGTTATAAAATATAATACTTAGTTATAAATTATTAAGTAAGTATCCAAGAGTATACGCAGCTATAACAATGTTGATTCATCAATTAGTTGATTAGTTAGAACAGAAAATGAATTGGTAAATAATCTGAATAATCATTTAAGTCATTATTAATGCAAATATGCAAAAACATTTCATGATTCCAGCAAGTATGTTCACAAGTCCCATTTTTCTGTATGTAAAAAAATATATATTATATTAACATACTTTTACTTAAGTAATATTTTCAAAGCAGGACTTTTACTTGTACCACAGTATTTCTGCAGTGTGGTATTAGTACTTTTATGTGGTAAAGCATCGGAACACTACTTTCACCACTGATTAAATGTGAATAACTGAATTTAAACTGAGGCTCTGTCTTTTCTTTGACCACACAGCTATACCCAAGTGCCCAGAAAACAGCAACTATGAGTTCTGTGGGAGTGGCTGTCCTGCTACATGTGCAAACCCAAACCTTCCTACAAAATGCAACGCCACCTGTGTGGAGACGTGTGCCTGTAAAGACGGCTTTGTGCTCAGTGGCATGAAGTGTGTCCCCAAGGCTCAGTGCGGCTGCATGTACGAGGGTCACTATGTGGAAGCCGGAGCCTCTTTCTGGGGCGATGAGACCTGCATGAAACGCTACACATGCTCCGCTGGTGGAAATTTGTCTTCCAGTGGGGCTAGATGTCCCGTTGGGCAGCAGTGCCAAGTGGTGAAGGGGCTCAGAGGTTGCTATCCTGTCAACACCGCCACGTGTATGGTATCTGGTGACCCACATTTTGTGACGTTTGATGGGGAGCGCTACAACTTCCAGGGCACTTGTGCATATCAGATGGCTGGCGTCTCCTCAAATCAAACCGGCCTGGAACATTTTAGTGTTGTGTTGCAGAATAGTGGTCAAGATAAGAAGATCGGGTCTGTTGTCAAGCTGGTGGAGGTCAAAGTGTACGGGTACACCATCATCATCAGTAAAGATAACCCTGGTGCTGTTGTGGTAACGTATTTTCCAAAAAAATATCAAGCTTGTAGGGCTGCAACTAACGATTGTTAATAATCAGTTACTGGCCACATTATTTTCTCCATTAATTGTTCAGTCTTTAAAACACCAGAAAACAATGAAATATGTCCATTCAAACTTCCTAAAGCCCAACATGACATCAATGTCTTAAAGTTTTCATGGCCTTTAATTTAGTAAGAACAATTGTTGCAGCTCTACATACATGTGTTTATGTACTAATTCTATGCAAATTACATTATGAACCTTTTTCTTTTTCATTATTATTTTTTTTAAGGTTAATGGTGAGCTCTCCAACATCCCTATGACTCTTAACAGCAATAAGCTACAGCTTTACACGAACGGCTGGTTTGCTGTAATCGAGATAGAGTCCGGAGTGAAAGTGTACTACGACTGGAACAGTGTAGCGTTCATCACCGTTCCCAATGTGTACATGGGCGCGATGCAAGGTCTTTGTGGCAATTACAACCTCAACCCCAAAGACGACATGCAGATGAGAGATGGGAAACAAGCCACCACTTCTGAGGAGCTCGGTCAAAGCTGGAAAGTCGCCACGATCCCCGGCTGTGTAGACGGCTGCAGCGGCCCCTGCCCCGGCTGTAACTCCACTCAGAAGGAAACCTACAACACCAACAGTTACTGTGGCATCATCAGCGACCCTGCAGGCCCGTTCCGTGACTGCCATGCTGTGGTCGACCCTTCGGGTTTCCTCAATGATTGCGTGTATGATGTCTGTCTTTACAAGGGAAGTAGGAACATGCAGTGCAAGACTTTGACCGCCTACACAGCCGCCTGCCAGCTAAAAGGTATCACAGTGTACCCCTGGAGGTCAGCTCAGTTCTGTGGTAAGCACATTTACTATTTATCAAGTCAAATTCTTGGGAATTTCATGAACCATTATGGTGTTAAAATAATTGTGATCTTGCCTACTTCCTAGATGCCCAGTGTCCATCAAATAGCCAGTATGAGCTATGCAGCAGCATCTGTGTCAAGTCATGTCAGAAAGTCTCAAACTGTGGAGCTCAGTGCATGGAAGGATGTGCCTGTGGTGAGGGTTACCTGCTGAGTGGTGGCAAATGTGTGCCTGCCAACCAGTGTGGCTGCATATATGAGGGGCAATACTACCAGCAAGGACAAGTCTTCTACCCTGATGCCCTGTGCCAGAAGGAATGCACCTGTAACAACACAGTAAGGATGACATGAACGGAGAGTATGAAGGAGTTATCAGGGTTTATTTCATTGCATTTTAACGCACAACATTTTCACAATTATCAATTGGGTATGTCTTTCATATTAGGTGCAGTGTAAGCAGTCCTCTTGTGGTCCATTTGAGAAGTGTGAGATGAAGAATTACGTGCGATCATGTCAGCCTTTAAGAAAAGGACTGTGCTCCATCTCTGGAGATCCACATTACAACACCTTTGACAACACCACCTTTGACTTCCAAGGCACCTGCACCTACACCGCAGCTGAAAGCTGCCACCTAAACGGCACCCAGCTCCCCTACTTCTCGGTGGCGGTAGAGAATGAGAAGTGGTATGGTTTGTCCCACAATCCCAAGGTGTCAGTGACCAAACTTGTAGCGGTAGAGGTTTACGGATCCGTCTTGATCCTTCGCAATAACGACGATAAAATGGTTTGGGTACGTAACTAATATCGTCATTGTTTAAAGAGTCCATAACCCACATTTTACACTAACAATTTATCAAATGTCAAAGTGAAAAGAATGTTACAACGTAAAATCGGTGGAAGTGGTGAACCTACAGAGAATTACTGTATCTCCTGAATCTGCAGCTCCTCTCGGCTTTATGGAGTTCTGACAGGGTTTCTCTTATGGTTCACTCTCACCGCTCTATTAGTATTACTGTGGCAGAATATATGTGTCAAGAATAATTGATGGATAATTTAAACAAATGAATTATTCTCTGCAGATAAATGGGACCCTACATCACCTTCCACAAACCCTCCACAACGGTGCAGTGAAGGTTTATCAGCAGGGAGCAAATGACATCATTTCGACCGACTTTGGCCTGAGGGTCACGTATGATCTCGTCTACCACGTCACAGTCACGGTCCCCGGAAGCTACAGTGGCAGAACTTGTGGTCTGTGTGGCAATTTTAACGATGACAAAGCAGATGAGTTCCAGCTGCCAGATGGAAAAGTGACCAAGGACGTCCAGACCTTTGGAGCAGCGTGGAAAGTGCCCGTGCCTGGAGCGGTCTGTGAAGATGGCTGCAGAAGCGACCAGTGCCCCAAATGTGACGATTCTAAAAGGGCTGCGATAGAGACAGAATGCGCAGTTATCACTGATCGCAAAGGTCCATTTGCCGCTTGCCATGATGTAATTGATCCAACCTCCTACTTCAGAGATTGTGTTTATGATGTTTGCATGTCCCAAAATGATCAAAGCATACTGTGTCACAGTATTTCTGCATATATGTTAGACTGCCAAGACTTTGGCGCAAAGATTCAGAACTGGAGAAGTGCTTCCTTCTGCCGTGAGTATGCACATCTATTCAACACGTTTAAATTTACTATAAAAAAAACAAAACAACTCCTCACTCCTATTATTTGTTTACAGCTTTTACATGCAGTGCTGGCAGCCATTATGAAACCTGTGTTCTGCCTTGTGCCGCTCCATGTCCTGGTCTGGTTGACACCCTCACATGCACCACGACTTGTGTTGAGGGCTGTGCCTGTGATAAAGACTCCTACTACAATGGAACTGGATGTGTGCACTCTGACCAGTGCAGCTGCTATTACAATGGCCAAACTTACAAGGTGAGAAGATAATATATTATTAATGTATTTCAGGTAGATCTGATAAACTACAGCTGCGGTTTTAAGATTACATTATTAATGAATTAATGAACCCGGATGTTTTTTCTAACAAAAGTGTGTTACAATCCTTATGGAAAACAGCAACACGCAACTTTAAATTACATTTATTAATGCATCCATAATAACATTTAAAACATTTTAGTTTTGAAACATTTTTGTACATTTGGAAAACAAATGCACACTGCTAGTGTAATTCAACACAAAGCTGATGTCCAAAATAAACCAGGTTCATTTGAAAATGCACCTTTTTTTCTCTGCATTTATGCTATCTGTCTACAGTAAGCGTTTTGCCCCCTGCAAGTGCAGGGTTTTTATTTACAGGGCATCCCATTTGTTACACCATTCCAATACTAGGTTTGGATGCCACAGTGTCACATGACAGGGTGCGTAGTGTATAGATTTGTGTCACAATCATTTAAAAAAAATTTTTACGGCTCTGGGTTTGACCCATCTGTGTCCTCCTGGAGGCATAACTATCAAAAAGTAATAACATTTTGGATGATAAGGTCATTTAATTTGGACTAACTTTAGCAATTATGAGCTAAACTTATCTATGCAACCACGACAGTAAAACATTTCTCCAGAGGTCAAATGGGCTGTTTCTGGGAAATCTTTCCTCGGCCTTATGTACGTCCTTATTGTCCATTTTAGCATTAACCTAGCCATGTGTTTTGTTCCAGGTTGGAGAATCTGTTATCACTGATGACTGTCACAGGAATCACATCTGCCAGGCCTCTGGAGTAGTTCTGTCCAAAAACATGACATGTGACCCCAACAAGAGCTGCTTGGTCAAAAAAGGCGTGATGAGCTGCCACATTCAGCAATGCTTTTTGGACGCCAATGGGACACTTACTACATTTAATGGTGAAGATGGTGTCATAACAGCGCCAGGAGCCTATGAGATAATCCAGAGCTGCAACATCACTCAGACATCTTCCTGGTTCAGGGTGGTGGCGAAGTTGGAGATGTGCTCTCCGGGTGTCAACACAATTGTGGCTGTGTATGTGTTCTTCAATAAAGTGATGATCACAATCAACAACAAACATGACATCTGGGTAAGTGTGTAGATAAAGATATAACATTAAAATGACCGTAAAAAACTAATGTCTGACTAGAAAGTGTTCAATCTGTGTTCACAGATAAACGGAAGGGCGATGACGCAAACCAAGTTCACCCAGAGCGATGTAGAAGTGGTGGTTTCTGACAATACAGTGAGAATTAACAGCCCTTCCACTCTTCAGGTGACCTTTAGTTCAACAAATGAAGTCGCCGTTAGTACCAGTGACAAAGTAGCTGACAATGTATGTGGGGCATGTGGGCCGATCAAGCCCACTCACACAACACCACGAAATCTGAGAGAGAGACTGCTACTCTCTCTTCACGGGCCGAGTACTGCCTTCACCTCACTGAACATTGGGCAGTGGACGGCTCCTGATTTCCCCCAATGGTAAGTCACATGAATCACCTCAAAGTTATGACTGTTGGTAGAGTAAAGAGTAGATATAGGCAACACTGCTCAGATTTACATCGAAAACCCAAGAGAACAGGAATCTTCCTATTTTTCTACAAACAAAATCTTAAAAAACTAAATCATACAAATCCACCAAATATCAGACATCAAACTGCACATATATGTTGCTTTTGGAGATTTCTTGCAAATTAGATTATTATTATCGTTATCATTATTTCTTCCTCCTGGAATATACTATATGCAGATGATATGATTAGTATTTATTTACATTTGGCTTATTTTTCTGTTTCTTTTTCAGTGCTTTGTGAATTTCTGCAAAAACTGGATTGATTAAAATCCTTCAGCGGTCACCATATCCATGTAGACCCCCATTCCTTTCTACGTTTCAATTGTTAATTGTTCGATTCTGAAAAATGTGTTGGCCTTGTCAAACATCTGTAATAAAACAGCTCCAACTGATTTGATATTTTGGTTGGGAATAAATATAAATGCATCAACCACTTGAAATGATAATGATATGCATTTGACTGTGTACTCAATAAACAATTTGTTTAATATCTGTCTCTTATGTGTAACTGTCTGTGTGATAATCTGATCAAACCATTGCATCAAGTTGCAATAGCAATTTCCCTTAAAGTGCATCTGAAATCACATCCAGTCATCCATTTATGCCATCAATAATAATGTAAACAATTGTTTATGTAATTTCAATAGTTTCAATAGCTGGGTGTGTGTCGGTGTCTGTGTTTGGTTGACCATGCCATGGTAGGGGAACAAGAACAAGTATGCAAACTTGTGTCTGTCAACGGCAGACAGTGTTTTCTAAGCAGAAGTATTGAAGAATAGGGGACCACAACAGCATCTAAATACACAGAAGTGATTTAAAAAAGGTAGTTATAGAAAAGTGATACTGTTTAGGAAAAACAACACGATTTCCCCAATAAAATCATCACATTTGCAATCAAATTAATCTTCATGTCTTTACATTCTAATATGACATATTTACCAGAAAGACTAAAATTGTGTTTATAATGTTGGAAATGAGAACTAAAAAGATGAATGAGTTATTCAGGTTCTTTTTTTCTTTTCTTTTTTTTTACAAAAGTACAGTTAACATCAGTGAAACGTGACACAAAGACATGTTAGTCAGTGCGACTGTCTGCTTATAATACAAAGCTGACATTACTGCTTTATTCAACAAATGGTATAAATACGGTTTAAAATAAAGTGATTCCATTGTTGGCTGTTTGGAAACGAGACAAATTAACGCATTTTTTCTCAAAGAGGAACGCAGGACATGTGATTAACAGAGCAGATATGTATGCTGTAGCATAAAGAAAAATAACTGAATTTTATTTCAGTTGGAAATTAGATTTAAAAACTGAGGCACTGTTTTTGGTCTTTAAATAATGAACAATATGTCATATGATGAACCAGATGTATTTGGGATAATTGGACAGATTTACAGTATATACTGTAGGTTATTGAACCTTACAAGATGAAATATTCACCATAATAAATTCTACGAGTCACACTACTAATTAATGCAGTTTTCTAAATTTGCTTGTCATTTCATCAACCCAAAGACATTTTTGTTGTTTGATTCTTTATATTATTTGATGCATTTATATGCAAACTCCAATTGTTTTCTGAAACTCATACTCTAAACCTTTTAGAAATAAACTACAATTGTATTTACTGTTGAACATGAAGTTTATTATGCAATTGTTTTACAAATCATTTCATTAAAAGCTTAAGAACTGTAATTAACACAAATACCATATTTAAAATAAATCTTTTAGTGCTGATTTATTGTTGAATTTCTTGCAGATCCTGTTGCGTTGATCTCTGGGTGTTGAGTAGATGATCTTTCTTTCACAACTCACTGCAAAAAGCAAACAAGTTAAATTTTCACATATTCTTTAATTTGTGGATCCACCAGACCTCACATTGTAATAGTATTCAGAAATGTCTTATTGTTTCTTTCCTACATGGATTGCTTAATATGTTGATAATCTCAGAGAAATATACTATTTCCAAAAGTTGTTCTGACATTGAGTCCACTGTCACATGTGTAAACGTGTAAATCAGTACAGCCTTATTTCTGGTATTCAAACCAGCCTGTATCTTACTCACCAAGTGGGGAAGTCCTGTGCAGAAAATGAGGCCATCCACTCCTGTATGATATCCTGCGAGAAGCTCATGGTGTCTCTCAAGGGCACGAATGTGCCACATGCTCCGCACAACTTGCCTACCATGCTGTCACTTACAGTTACAATGAGCTCCTGGGAGTTGCTGTAAGACAGCTGGAAGTGTGACGTCTGCTCGATAATCACGGTTTTCTCATTGCGTCTAACAAAGATATTATTTCCGGGCAGGCTGGTGGGATTCACCTTTTTACCATTGACCTGTAGACAGCATGAGATTCATATTTTTAACTGTATAATGTGATGTTCAGATACCAAGAACATCTCGAATAGTTTGTATAATATTTGGGAATTTGCAAAATAGGATCATTTGCTTTCTTGCAGAGAATTAGATGAGAAGATCGACCAACCCTTGAGTTCAATATGAGGCTGGAAGTAGGAGACGGTTAGCTTAGCTTAGTGTAAAGACTTGAAACAGGGGGAAACAACTAGCCTGGCTTTAAAATCTGCCTACCAGCACCTCTAAAACAAATTAATAAACGCATTGTATCTTGTTTGTTTAATCCATACAAAAACAGGATAAAAGTGTGATGGACAATTTTTTGACTACAGTGAGATCTGAGACCTGCTAGAGTCTCTGCAACCTCACAGTGACTATAAACCTCCAGGAAGTCCCTTCTCCCAACCAAGAAATGTTCCCGCACACACCCCGAGTACCAATCTTCTCATCAAACTCTCGACAAGAAAGCAAACAAGCGTATTTCCCAAAAATGTTGATCCACTCTTTTAAAAATACCCACCCAGGTCTCCTGTCGGTCAGTAACGGTGATACTCAGGTTATTAAAGTAGATGTAAACAGCGACAACGTTCTTCACACCGGTCAGAGTGCACTCTTGGAGCTTGGCCACAACTCTGAACCAGTCAGCAGCTGATTCATCACAGTGTGTGATGATCTCATAACCCCCCATGACAGAGATAATACCGGTCATGCCACCAAAGATTGTAATGGAGCCTCCGGTCTCCATCCGACACTGTTTGGGTTGGCAGCCAAGGACACCATTGTTGAGCTGGCAGTTCTCTGTAACAGTGCATGAATAGTGCTCGCACTCGACTTCACCAGATGTTGTACATTTGCAGATCTTCTGGCAGTCGTCAGATACCACAGACTCGCCAATCTAAAGAAGAGAGTAAAGCAATTAACAGTATATTAGTCTGAGCATAGTACAACCCAATATTATTGTACATTTACAACATTTCAATGCTGGTCAGACAACTTTACATAAAGCATATTCTTTTTTTTTACTAGATACATTGCGCTGACAGTGTGTGATATACTAAAGAGAAAGTTTAATTTTAAATAGTGACATTACTATATGTAAACCTCTCTGATATTGTACATATTTAGTTGGTGTAAACATCATGCGATGCTTGTATATGTAGATAAATGGAAGGTATGGGTGCGTTGAGTCCACTTGCAAATTGAACATAATTTAATTGCTAGTTTCTGGCAAATGCATCAACACAAAAAAACTTGATCCCTAGTTAAATAAATATAATCTCAGACTTTAAGTTTCTGAAATGAGTGCAGACCAACAGCTGCCTGGTAAGCAGTATGCTTTGGAAACTGGACAGAGGGTTACCTCACCTTATAGGTGCGTCCATTGTAGTAACAACTGCAATCCTCTAAGGCAACGCAGCCAGTCCCATTGAAGTAGTGTCCTTCATTACAGGCGCAGCCTTCAGCACAAGTGGTGGGGCAGGTGATAATGTCGGTGAGACCAGGACATGGAGAGCCACAGGTTTCAGAGCAGATCTGATAGTGGCTGTTTTCAGAACATTTAAGAGCTGCAAAAGAAGCATATTAAGATTAACTGAAGCCACAATAGCATAAAACTAAATTGCTGTACTGTAAAGATAAAACTAGACAATGTGTGTATGTACTAAAAAGTGGCGTAGTTGTATAGGCAAATATATAGGTTCTTAAAGGTGAGGTTTTCTGGTAAATAAACTTCTGGCGTATGTGACCCACTGAATGTGCGCAGTAGTGTTTCAGATTCATAATATAAAGAGTCATAATTGACCTTGTTTGCAGTTTGAGGTGTCCTGTCAACAGTGTCAGTCTATGGGGAAAATGCCTTTAGGGCTGCATGGGGATTTTTTGCTGCAGTACCGTGAGTGGCCTTTGGTGAAAATTGGAATCAAGGCTGAGCGTCGGTGCCGTGTCCAGGTCTTATTATACATCTATGGTCTATCCTTGACCTCTAAAAAACATGCTCAGTGCTTTTCCTTCCTCATTAAATATCTGAAAACATGATTTTTTTTTTGTTGTTTTAATTGTGTATTGTTTACATCCATGTTGACTAGCTAGCTGTCCTCATCTTCACCGCCTTTGTTTCATTGTAGAAATATTGTAATGTTTCTTGGCGCATTACTGCCATGAACTTTCAATAAGCAGGATAGCGTGAAACCACATACAAGCAAAACGGACACGCACTCGTAAAGACAGGGCTCCATATTGCTAGTAGGGGTAGCTAGTACCTTTAATGATTTTTTGGGTCCCTATGACGATAATGTGAGATAGAAAAGTGCAAGATGAAGATATTAAGATCATAACATTTAGCATCTGAACATCATTCATCACACAGACAACAGTACTTACGGCAGAAATCAGGCGTCCTCCAGTTGTCAGTTTTTACTCCAATGACCTGACAGTCAGTCAAGTATGCTGAGATGCTGTTGCAGAGAACGTCACGGCTTCCTTGAGACATACAGACGTCGTAGACACAATCTCTGTAGTAAGACTCAGGGCTTATTTGTTTGTGGCAGGCAGCAAAAGGACCAGTAGTATTTGTGATACTTCTACAATCGTTCTCAAAGATTTTCTTTAGCGTGCTGTTACATTTGGGGCACTGGTTGCCACTGCAGCCATCTTCACACACCACCCCTGGGACGGACACTTTCCAGGCTTCTCCAAAGGTCTGGAGGTCCTTGGTAATACTTCCATCAGGTAGCTTGAACGCATCTGGCTCTGTGTCATTATAATTGCCACACAAACCACAGGTTTTGCCCTTGTAGTTTCCAGGAACAGTGACAGTGACTTTGTAGATCATGTCATAAGTCACTTTCAGGCCAAAGTCAGTTGAGATAACATAGTAAGAGCCGTGTTGGAAGACCTCCACTTGTCCGTCATTGAGGTTAAAAGGAATGGTTGCCAAAGTGCCATTCACCTGGAGAACACAAAGAAAAAAGACCAGCTGTGTTAGGCTTTAATTTTATAGATTTTGTTTGAGTAAATTATGCTATTTTTAGTAATAAAGATCCTTTCCATTATCAATAGAAAGTCAGGGTTTTAATAAATGAATAGAGAAAAAACAGTCTATGAACAAAGTTACTAACCATGATCCTGTAAAGTTGATTCATTCGGAGGACCAGGGTGGTGTCGTACACCTTCACAGCAACAAGCTTGGCTACAGACAAATTTGGCTGGTCTGTCTGTGTCCACTTCTCATTCTCCACTACCACAGAGAAGGCTCTGAGCCGTGAGCCCTCCAGGTGGCAGGATTTAGCTGCGGTGTAGGTGCATGTGCCTTGGAAGTCATAGGTATGGTTGTCAAAGGTTTTGTAATGTGGATCACCTGCGATTGTGCAGGTTTTATTTCCCACGGGATGACATGATCGAACATTCTTGATCAGCGCACACGTCTCAAATGGCCCACAAGAGTGTGATTCATGATGCATCTAAAGCAACAGAGATATTTTAGAACAGCTGAAAGGTAAATTGTTGTAAGCAAGTTAATTGCTACTGAATAGCTCCTTTCCTACTGGACAAAACAACCTAATACATTTTGGCTTTTGTGTTTAGTGGGAAAAGTGACAAATTACTCTTCAATAGTCATGGGTATTTATCGGCTGCAGCTCTGATCAGCAGTGATAAAAACATGACACCTGGGAAGATACACTAATTTCAACAGGGATTTTGACAATTATGATAATTTATTATGGTACAAAACATACAACTCTGGTTTGGTCTGAAATAAACCTTTAATTCACTGATTGGGTTGTGAAAGAAACAGCCGTTATATGCTCTCCTCTAAGCCACCAGACTCCAGTCAGACAACAGTCATTTTACCTCACTGATCTCCATAAACACACTCATTTTGGTGGAAAAATAGTATATATAAAGCTTACCGTGCCATTGCCACTGCAGGTGAGGTTTTGCTGACAGTCTGATGACAGAACACTCTGTCCCTTCTTATAGGTTTGGCCTTTGTACATGCAACCACACTGTTCAGAAGGCACACACTTGTGGTCACTGAGTATGAAGCCATCTTTGCACACCCATCCTTCCTGGCAGGGCCTCTTGCAGCTAGTGGGAGCTAACCTGTTGTCACAGGTTGCATGGCAAACATTGCCACAGTGTTTATATTGACTGTTGAGAGGAAGAGTCATACCAGATACGGGACAGAAGTCTACATTTCTCCACTGGGACACATTGACTCCTTTGCTTTGGCATTCTATGGTGTAACTGTGGAGGTGGTCACACCAGGAGCCTTTTTTGCCATTGTAAAGGCACACATCATACACGCAACTCTGAAAAAATCTTTCAGGATGTCTGATAGAATGGCATCCACTGAAGGGGCCTGTGGAGTTTCGTATTAAACCGCAGTACTTATCCGTCTCATATTTCTCTTTCTGGGTGATGTCACAGCTGGGACAGTCACTGCTGTTCTTGCAGCCATCAACACAGCCTGGGATCTCGGCAACCCTCCAATCTTTTCCTAATTCCTCTGCCGACGCCGCCTCTGTGCCATTTTTCAACTGCAGATCATCTCTGGGGTTGTCATTGTAATTGCCACACAGACCACACATGGAATCTGCATATGTATTGGGTACTTTGACATGTACTGTCGAATGCCAGTCATAGGAGACTTGCAGGCCAAATTCAGTCTTGATCTCAACAAAGTCACCAAACTCGTGGACTGTGAACTTGCGTTTGAGGTTAGCAGGCAGGTGTGTAAGTTCTCCATTTATCTGCAACACAAGATTGATTCATTCAAGACTGGAAAAGTTGAAAAAAAGCAATCATACTGTGATAAATTTGTTACAATGTATCTCACCAGGACGAAGCCTTTGTGCTTTCTTGTAACAACAATGGAAGTTCCATCAAATTTGACCTCCACCAGCTTTGCACCAGAGCCAACTCTTTTACCATGGGCATCATTTTGCACAAAAACCTCAAAATGTTTCAGGGAAGGATCTTTCGAGCAGACCCCAGCCAGTTGATACACACAGGTGCCCTGGAAGTTGTAATCATGCCCATCAAAGGTCTCGAAGTGAGGGCCACCAATCATGCTGCACTCAGCGTAAGCTCTTGGGTGACATTCGATAAGGTCATCAACCACGCACTCATACCCCTGGGGACAGCCTGGTTTCACACAATCGACTTCCTTGGTAGTTCCGTTGCATGTGCACTTCTCGGTACAGTGGTCATCAGAGAAGACAGAGGCTCCAGCCTCTATGTAGAGGCTCTTATCTTTGTACAAGCATCCACAATGGGCCTTATTGACACACTCGGTGCCGCTAAGCAGGAAGCCCTCGTCACAGGTGCATGTCTCCACACAGCTTTTGTTGCAATTTGTGGCAGCATCTGGGTTTTCACAGGTGGCAGGGCAGGCCTTTCCACAGAACTCATAATGGCTGTTCTCTGGGCATGAGGGTGGAGCTATTTCAGACAAAATCACAAAATGTTACAGTCACAGAATGAGGGTGAAACTCAAAAAGTAAGAGATTTCTCGAACTCTTTAGTTACTCACAGCATTGGGCGAGGTGCCGCCAGTCGGTAATTTTGATACCGGCCCTCTGACAGGCATCAGCGTACACCTGCAAGGTGCTACACAGGAAGTTCTTCATCCCCTCACCCATGCACACATCAAACAAACAGATCTCATGAAGGGCTTTGGGGTCAATGACAGCATTACATTCACTGAGCGGTCCATCCATGACGTGGCTGAGAAAACTGCAAAACATCCTGGCAGTTAGGCTGTGAAAAAAGCTGTCCTGATCACAGGTCTCACACTGGCCCGAGCATTCGTCTTGACACTGAGCATCATCTGTCACATTAGGAACTCTCCAGCTCTTTCCCAGGGCCTCTACACTGCTGTTCTGTGAGCCAGTAGGAGTCACCAAATCGTCCTCCTTTTTGTTGTTGAAGTTACCACACAGGCCACACACCTTGCCAGAAAAACTGCCCGGCACTGTAATGACAAGATACTCCTTCCAGTCATACTGCACGGTCAGGCCAAAGTCTGTCTCAACAATGACAGACAGGCCGCTCTGGGATAACTTCACCTTGCCATTTCCCAGGTTGATGGGGAGATTCCATAATGTGTTGTTCATCTAAAACATATGCACAGACATTTTTTTAATTAAGTGAATAAATAACATTTCCTCTTCACAGAGTAAAAAGAGTAGACCAGACCTTACTAAAAGACCTTACTCACCCTGACAAGGCCGAACTCTGATCGCACAATGGTCACAGTGTACGCATACACCTTGATGATCACCCTGCCAACAGATGTGACCTTTGAATCCGCATATTTTTCATTCTTAGCATCAACCTCAAAAGCTGGGTGGTCTTCATCAACATGGCAGTTCTTGGCCATTGTGTAGGTGCAGCTGCCCATGAAGTTGTAGTAGTTGTTGTCAAATGTGCGGTAGTGAGGATCTCCCATAGCCCAGCAGGTACCGGATTTGATGGCTGGTTTTTTGAAACATGTCGGGGATTTTCCTTTCATCTTGCACACTTCATCTTCTGAACATTTTATGGTGCTGCAGTCATGTCTCTCTGAAGAATAGAGGACAAATTAACCACTACATGTACTTCCATATTATGCTATACCAGGCTATGCTATGCTATATCATGTTGTGCTATACACAGTAGGTGAATTGAGGGGGGATGCCATCTTCCTTGTTAGCAAAAATACATCCCCCTTTTTAACCTGCCTGTTATGTTATGTATTGTCACGATCATCAAGCTCATCATCCTGCAGTATATCTCTTTGCCAGATCGTTGTTTCAGCTACAGTGGTAGTAAACGCTTCAGCCCTCTCTGGTGTTCTTAATGATTGTTTCCTCTTGCTATATTGCAAGCTTATCACTGTCTCTCTTTCCTGTTCTCCAGGATCATTACCTGCCGGCCTGCCTGCTCTCCAACCCACTTACCACCTGCCAGCCCACACCATTCTGCCGGTCCCACCATACCTCACAGCCCGCTTGCAGCTACCTCCCTGCTACCCTTCCAAAAAATCATCTTCATTCATCTTACTCCTGAGTCTGTGTCTCTATTTGGCTCCACAGTACACTGCAAAATCATGACAATGATATGCTATTCTGAACTATGGTATGCTGTGACCATATCACCCTTTCCCTCCAACTACGATGAATATTTGAACTAATATTGTTATATACTAATTGTAATCTCGAGAAATCAGCCCTTTGTTTTTTCGTGATAACGGTGCTGATTATCGCATTGATGATCTCCAGATAACAAAGCTCGAATTCTCGAGATAACAAAATACTTATGCATTATTTTGTGACTCATTCTTTACCTGGTGTGTCAGCAGCTGCAGGGGATCCATAACCATTAGCATAAGCATCACCAAAACTGTAGACTCCAAATGGAGAGTCGGGGTGAGACATCTGATAGAAGCTGTCTCCGGTGCTATAGTACATCTCAGCCCAGGAGAAATCAGTCCCTTCTACTTTTTGCCAGTTGAAGTTAATGGACTGGGGCTTGGGGTCAATTTTGATGCCATCCAGGTGTTTGTTCTGAGCCACAACTATGATATTATTGTAGAAACCACTCTGTCCCTCCAGGGCATAGGAAGTGCTGAAATCACTTGTGGGTAGTATTGTCATCAGAAAGGGATCAACATACTCCAGTGAATCATCAACACCACCGTTGAATTCAAATAGGACCTGGATACCTTTGTCAGATGTCAAATATATAGCATGTGGCCACTGAGAGTGGAGCTCGAGAGTTTGTCCCGCAAACATACGGTGAGTCTCGACCTTTCCATTGAAATTCACGGTTATTTGGGTGCGCTGGGACGCTTGGACAAAAACACTGTTATATGAAGAGGAGAAGGAGTTATGATAATTCAGGGGTGCAACGATGAATTCTTTCCCCCAGCTGTTTACAGGAAGAAGTTGTTCATAGACGTGGTTGCAGGAGGTGAACTTCTGAAAACAACTATGTCCCGAAGAGACGGCAACAGGGAGGCGTGAGACTACATTAGTACCACTCAGGTTATCCTGACTCTGAATCTGAATGGTCTCAAACGCCTCTAGCTTTAAGGTCATCTTGCTTCCTCTCCTGTAATATTTCCCCTGGAATCTGACAGAGCCCTGTAGTAGAATCTCAACTGAGTTGGGCTCCTTGTGGTTGGTGATAGAAAATTCTTTGAAGGTGCCTTCCCGATTGCTAGAAGGAGTGAATATGAAGTACTCAGTCCCCCACTCCATCACTGGGTAAACCACAGAGGTGTCTGCCGTGTACCGCTTAAAGTTGAGAGACATCACAGTGACTTCTTGACTAGCCTCGATCAGCACAGTCTGACGGGACTTTTTATCACCTATCATCTCCACGCTGTCAGGTAGCTTGAAGGATACTCTCTTACCAGGATACACTTCCTTCTCAAATACCTCACCCACAGCAGACACCTTGACCTTGGTGCTGCCTTGTGAAGAGGGCAGAGCTGCAACCTCAACCACGAAGCGAGTATCGCGATCATCAGCGCCAAAGTTTTGCATGAAAGATGTGGCAAACTCTCTTCCTGCTGGTGAAGCAGAACAGAGTCCTGGAAAAGTTCACAAGAATGAAGAGAGTAGAGTATGAAAAATGCAAAAGTATAACATCATCTGTTGGTCAATAAATACCAGTGATAGAAAAAGTACTCAAATATTTAAGTAGCTTATAGTAGTAGATATAAAAGTAGCAATACCACAGTGTATAAAAATCATGCATTTAGAACATTCAGAAATTCATTATGCAGAATGGCCAATTTCCGAATAATGTATATTATATTACTGAATTATTGATGCATTAATGATGTGGTTATCACTTTACGGTGTTGATTTTAATGACTTTAAATACCTTATAATTTGATTAGATTTTGTATTAATTATCTGATTCTGCAGTAATTAGTAACTAAAGTTATCAAGCAAATGTAATGGAGTAAAACATACAATATTTGCCTCTGCTTGTAGGGTAGAAGTATAAAATGACAGAAAATGGAAATACTTAAGTAAAGTACCTTAAAATTCTACTTAAGTACAGTATTTTAGTAAGTATTTAGTTTGTTCTGACAGTCTGTAAATGTAAATATAGGAATAGTATGTACTAGTATTAAGTGGAGTGGAGTTTTTAAACATATTAGGAATGGATAGCAGTAATAAGTTGCCTTCTTTTGTAGACTTACCACCCAGCAGTAAACCCACCAGACAGAAGACCAGCCCTTCCATTGTTAAACCTAAAATAATGCAAACACATTGCCAAAATGAACCATCGAATAGTATGAAGACAACAGGACACATTCATAGACACAATAGACCAATAGATCACTGTTCAAATTGAAAAAGAAATCTATATCTTTACTTGGAAGAATATACAAAATGATGGCCGTCTGGATCAACTCCATAAACTGTTTTTTGTAGAAAGTTTGTGTTTGTGTTATTTAGAAATCCAGTTCTAATAAATCTGTGAAAGCATTACCTCATGTCTGGAAACGTTTTGGCGAATTTACTTTTACAAGAGGCAGTGCAGGCATTTCTGGCACAACTTCACCCACTTCCAAAGTGCATGGAGAAGTGAAAAGACTGAAGAGGTGAAAACTCCAGCAAGTCTTGTAATATAAATACAATTATTAAAATTAAATAATATATAAATGAGAAGTTACTGGAGTTTTTACCTATTCAGACTTTCATTTACAAATAATAGACTAACCGATAATTTGTTTGTTTTTTCCTTCAATAAAGCATCTTGTGATAAATAAAGCATCCGAGTCTGCCTCTAAGCCAACACTAAAATCATTGTAAATTGTTACAGACATATTTACCATTAAACATTTCTTTTAGAGATTCCTTTCAGGATATCAATCCTTCTGTAATATTTGCAAATCAACCTTACCTGGATCGGAAAAACTAGGATCTGGATAAATGGTGTTTCGAATGATGTCCTTTTATTTGTCTTGGTGATGCAGAGAAAGCCAAACAGAGAGGAGGTGTCATACTGCAGCACGGACGCTAATCATCAACCAAATCTATAATCACATGGCAGCATTTTCTCTTGGCACCCATAGTGAAAAGCAAAGTGCCAACTGGTCAGGATCTTGTTTAAAGCTGGTTCAGAGAGTTTTGGGAGAATGGATGGAAATAAAGTATTAGTTTGTCACCTGACAGTGATGCTAAATTAAGGGGATTTAATATCATTAGTCCCTGTGTGGGATTGCATTTTTCAAGCCAAATATAAAACATTCACAGGTAAGTAAAGGCAAGGTCACATTTCAATCTAGTCTATACATTAGATGTGTGAGAGAGTCTCTATTGTCCAAGGACCATGGATACCGGATAACAAAACAAATCAAATTTGGATAACAGTAGAGCAACACCGAGATGAGAAAGATATAAATCTAACGAGCATTTGACAGTTGCAGATTGGTGATAACAGGACTTATCTAGAGTCACACCCCAACAAACACCTGGAACACAAAACAGACCAATCAAATACTGATGGACACTTATTCATGTTGTCGAAATAAATTGATATTACATATTAAACAAAGATTTAAAAATGGCTCTAATATTAGCTGGACAAAAAGGCAGTGATTCATTTAATCGACACTTCTTCAACAGCACAATGCAGACAGCAGAACTAATCGTGTGTGAATTGTTTGAATTTTAGGAAGGAAAGAAACTATTAAAGTGATTCATTGATTTTCCAGCAAAAATCCTTCACTCCCCTCACATGTAGCGAGGTTGAGGCCTTCTGGTGAGTGTGGACCATCCCTTGATAACAGAGAGCACACTCAGCCTGTTTTGGAAAACAGGGTTTAAGGGAGTTAACTGTAGAGTCTGTTGGTTTCTGGGAAAGACATCAGAATTGTTTTGATAAACGTGTCAGTCTGTGTCATGTTACTTTCTTATTTTGTCCGGTCAGCAAAGCATCACCGACTTGTCAAACAACAAAGAGTGCTCAAGATTTTAATTCATTAAAAGCACAAAAATCCACCATATTAATTCAATAATGTGCATTACATGCGGTATGAAAAGAGTTGCTTGCACATGGGAATTACACTTTTTTCCATTGTCCTTTTACAGGGAAGACATTTTGACATCTGTTGCTCACAGTTCAGGTGGACTGCAACTTTAGTTTTTGTAGCTTAGAAGCAAACTTGTGCGCGTCATCTATCACAATCCTAAAATGTGGTTTATCACAGTATGTCTCAAACTTGATGATGCTGTGATGAAGTCTTTATGCTCAATCAATCTATGACGGGGCCTTTTTACACAGGAAATTCGATAGTGTTTGTTCAGTAGGAGATTTGTGTGTAAACAACACTTTTGCCACTTTTCAGCAGCTCCGAGGAAAAACACAACTTACCTACATCCAATTTCTTCAGGTACCTACAAGTAAGAAACTATACCAAACAACACTTGCTGACTCTACCACCTCAGATACATTCTCTATAAGCGCCAGACAATGTGTAATTCAATATGAGGTGCTGCACAGGCCGTATTACTCAAAAAGTAAACACCACAGCAGCATTTTTCCTGAGCTATCATCACAGTGTGATGAATGTAATACTGCAGAGGGCACCTTGATACATAGCTTGGCCTGCTGTCGGAAGCTGAGCAAATACTGGGAGGACATTTTAAGCTTTTTTCCAAAGTGGTAGGTCTGACATTGTATCCTGACCCCAAGCTGACTTATCTTTGACACAACAGACCACTGAGCACAAATTGTTTTGCGTGTTGCATGCATCAGCAGATAACACAAATGTTCAAACTCATTTTGTTTTTCATCTTGAAAGCTTTCCAAGATGATGTTATCCCCAACACACACACACACACACACACCATTTCCCCCCACCTCTTCCACCCCCACTTCCAAGCATTTCATGCCCACAGACTCACTCCCCTCGGCCATATAAGCTCGTTGCAGATCCAGTCACAATATCTTTGAGCAACTCGTTGGAGAGAACCTTCAAGATTAACGCTCCAGCTACCAGACAGCTATGATTTCGACTGGAGGCCTCGTAGGATTTTGGATACTTGCACTGCTGACTCTTCACAGTGCAGATGTGGGAGGTAATTTCTTCTAGATTCTTGGAGCATGCATGCTTAATGTGCTCTTCAAATTGCAAAGCTGTTAACTTCTGTGCTGCTTTTCCCACAGAGACCAAAAAAAACTCTCTGAATGAGCCTGACGTGCCTTTCCCGCCTGCCTATCCCACTTCTCAAAACCTCGCTGCCCTCTGCAATCAAAGTCAGGGTCGTCCCAGATACCCATCCAGCTTCTTCCCGAGATCCATGGCCAGTCACTTCCGCCGCCGTGGAAACGCCATCAACCGTCTGGAGTCGTGGTACAGTTCATGTTGCAGTGGACAGCAGAGCGACCAGATCCTCTGCTGCACCCAGCAAGCTGTGAGTCTCTGTTCGTGCGTGAGGGGGATAAATTATATTACACTGTTATTTATTCATAATAAATGTAAGATTTGTTATAGCTAGATACATACGTTTTTGTATAAACTATGTAGTATAATGCATATTCCAATGATAATCTCATAAAATATTCCAACCACCACCAAAGGTACTAGTATAAATAGATTTTGTACATGTTTTTACTCGCTTCACCACGCACAAATACAATCAAAAATGGTTTTATATCATTTAAAAATATATATATTTTGGCATTTAGTTTTTTGTAGGTAACTCAACATAAAATAATATATTAAATGTATAATTTTCTTCATGTACATACTTTTTTTGTGATTTTCTTTTTCAAAAAACAAATACTTTCTGTAATTAATAATAATTCAGAAGATTTCACAAATCTCCAAAAAAGGAGATTTGTTGCAAGATTAGATTCAAGAAAGTTGTTTAGGAAATATACAAAGCATTTTAACATAAAATGGAAATGGACGATTTGAATCCAATCAACCTTTAATCGTCACACATGCACACATAAATAAATATAATTGATATAATTTAACAATGAAAATGACAAGATCAATTCAATTTATGGCTTTGGATAGATTAATGGACCTCAGTGCCTCAGTTCTTACAGAATCAGCATGAGTAGATAGGTTAGATTAAAAAACAAATGACAATATACATTTTGAAGTTATTTCTGTATCGTTTTTAGTAGTCTAGTCCTCTGCACACATATACAAAGTCACATATTTAACTGAGTGAAAAAAGAGTGATGAGAATTTATGAGGCTGAAATGTGCTTTTCATGGGGAGTTGAAATACAGCAGTGTGACATTAAGTATATTTTCTTTACAGTGGAAACAAGCCCTGTCCCAGTTCTGTGTGGAGGAGTTTTCCACCATGACTAAGGCATATGAGTGCTGTGCAGATCAAGGAGACGCACGCTGGACATGCTTTGACAGCGAGCTGCCAAACCCAAACTATGATCCAACACCAGGCTACACTGCACCCCCAGTCCCGAACGAGTCAGGATTCACCTTCAATGCAAATACTTGCTAAAGGTGAAAAAATATCTAAATATATACAGTATAAAACTAAATAATAATAACAGAAAGGTTAGGTTAAAGCATCTATAAGTGAAGTGATAAAAATAAAGATTTTTGTGTAACTTTTGAGGAGTGAGAATAGGTTAATGTGCTAAAACCTGCATCAGAAACATTTATAAAATAATTCTAATCTATAATGCTATGTATCCTGCAGATCTTTGTCACCGAGGAGGACGGGGCATGCTGGTTGTGTTCATGCTGAGTAAGGATGATAACAGCTATTATTAAGTCAGTTATTATTTTGACAACTCTGTATTTTAACCATGCTTTGTCACGACAACATGAACACTTCTTTTATTGTTCTCCCTGCTAATTTTCACAGTTGCAACTCAAATAAATTGTATCCTGAGTAGATTTCACAGTTTCTGATATTTACTGTATTCTATGTTGGAGAAATAAAGGATGAAATGAAGACATATATGTTCTCACGTGCGTTTAGTCACTGAACAAGCTACTGATAGTAGACTTGACATAAGTTTGGAGAAAGAGAAGGTTGTAAGCTTCAAATAAGAAATAAATGTTGAGTAATAGTAAAAGTCTTATACAACACATGTCCACCAGGGGTCGCCACTGGCTGTCATAATTGGGTGTGTGACATTTACAGATCAGTGATCAATAAGAAACGTTTGCTGCCCAGCCTGACTAGCAATGTGAATTAAATGTCACAGAATAAAATTAAAAAACAATGTTTAACTGAGATAGTTTAAATTGTACGTGTGAACGCGTCATTTGCTTCAAACCATAACAACTAACGAAAGACATTTCCTGTTTGACTTCAAAATAAAAGTGGAACATTCAAAATCTAAATCAGAACTACAGTCCATATTAATGTCATACTTAAGAGAAGATCAGAGTAACATTTGTGACAATAGAAATAAAAAGAAACATTTTGTGGACTCCAAATGCAATACAATTTTGCATTTGGAGTCCACTAATGGCACACGTTTTTGTTACAGGCAGTCAACAATAAAAAAAATGTTACTGTCTGAAAGAAAGTGTGGAGTTAGTTTAAAATGTGCAAAGTATCAAGAGTATTGCAATGGTGGAATCTAACCAAGCACATTCACTCTACTTAAGGACAATTTGAGGTAGTTATACTTTATCTGAGTACTTGCACACCTCACACTTAATTATATTTCAGATGCAAATATGGTACTTTTTATTCCACTGCATTTGTGTAACAGTTATAGTTACTACAAATTATAGTTTAAGGTTTTAAATACACAGTCTATGATGAACTTAAAAAAAAAAAAAGTTTGTTATAGATTAACTTACCTAAAGTAAATAAAGAAAAGAAGGTAAAAAATTACCTTGGCTTCAACCAACTACAAATGCTCATTAGTAATAATTACTACAATAATATAATCTATGATAATATAAGATTTATTTATTATTATTATTATTTATTTTTATTTATTTAGAGCTATTCTCCTGCTTAATGAGTACTTTTGATGCCTCAAGTCCATTTTGCAGTTAATATTTCTGAACATTTACATTCATGTTTAATACAGGGATTGAAATAAAGTATGCTTACATTGTGGTATTGCTACTAGAGCTGCAAAATATCTAACGATTTTTTAAAATGATCAATTAATCTGTAATCTGTAATAATAAATAAAGCTCCTTTGTTTTTCTCTTCGGTTTTCTTGTGACATTGTATTTTATTCTGAAAGACATTTTTACCGGAAGTTTTGTTGTTGCTCTGGATTGCAGAGAGCAAACTGCTGCTTCCGCACTGCTTCCTTGTTTATTAGTTTTAGGGGAAACAGTGCCTTAAAAGTTTAAAAGAAGAACGTTTATTTCTTCTTCCTCTGGAAACAGCGAGGACTCCTCCACTTTGTCGAGTGAGTTGTCTGTTCGTCTGTGTTGTTGTTAGTTTGTTATTCGCGTGATTATCTTGGCTAAAGTTAGAACATTTGAAGTGAAAAGTTAGCAGCTAACTTAGCTTTCTCCTTTCGTTAAATGTCGCAATCCAGACACCTCGGGAAATTACCGTGCTAGCCTGTTACAACATACACTAGTCCTACTATTTACTCGCATTTCCCCAATTTAAGTTCCATTATTCAGCAGACAGTTATTAGAAAGTTACTGTCAGTCTCTATTCCTGTTTATTTTCAATTCGGCTCCTCCATCAGCAGTCAACGTGGCTGTTGTCAATATTTGTGGCATGAAGTCATCTGAGGTGTTTGCTGTTAATGAGCTATTTTTCGTCTGAACGCAGATCACCAGCTAACTGGAGTGCTTACACAGAGAAAGCTGACAACGTTTCATATCCAGGAGGGAATCAGGGTTCAGGTTCTGGTCTGAATGGCCACAGCTGCAGAGGAGCCTCCAGGGCTGCAGGGCCTCTCTGGCAGTAAGTACTGCATTATTATTATTATTATTATTATTAGAGACCACCTTTTCCTGGAATGCATAGCTCAGATTAACATGGGAGCACATCTATGTTCCCCAGCTCAATATCTTCGTAAAAAGGATTTTATGTTCTCAGCCATGTTTATTCTCATAGGTGCTGTGCAATGTATGTCTGTATGGGTCAATATGTCGAAATCACCCACCTACAGCTTAAAGCCTTTTGATGTCATCCTCCTTGAAACCTACCTACGCCCTCAAATTTGCAGGCATGATAGTTTTCTTCTATTGCAATTTAAACTTGGAAGCTGGCTCTTACAATCTCCAATCAATATCTGACAATGTTAGTTTATATCAAGAGACATGCATGCTCATAAATCAACACAAGGCTTGACCAACTCAAAACAGAAAAGAGCAACAGAAGAACTTTGAGAGGACGTAGCTCTGGAATGGTACAACGCCATTTCACAAGGTTCAACTTACCGTGATTGCGCGAGTTTCCTCTTTCAAAACTTAATTAGAAACTCTATGCAGGACCCTGTGAGCATTGGACCTTGGTAACATAAAGATGAGACCTTCAGAGATAAGTTATTCACTTAGGTGATACAGATACATGGACATTGGCTCAGGTTATGGATCCTGTAGATGGACATGTCTCAGCATGACAGCAGCTCGTTAGACAGTAAGTTGGTTAGTTGGTTAATTAACCTTAATAAAATAAAATAAAAAGACTGTTCAAAATCGATACAACTAAGGCAAAAGCATCCTGACTTCTAGTCCCTGGTATGTGTCAAGCTCTAAAATATTTCCCATAATGCAACAAAAAGTATCTTTGTATTAGATCTTCCTAGCTGCAGTTTGTAAGACGTGCTTGTTGTTTTAAATGTGTCTTGATGACATCACCACAGAGTTGTTTTTTCTCCTTTAAGTGTACAATCGGTGGAGTATTGCTGTTAATAATTAACTAAAGCAAACAGTCACACCATTTAGTCTTTTTACTTTCTCTTGTGTGTTTCTTAAATGATCAGAGTAAACTATTTAGGTCTAATGTTGACTTTGGACTCCCAGGAACAACATTTCTATTGTAGAGATCCGGACATTCATTAGCTCTGTATGAACTCACTTTGATGGTAATAGCATACTTATCTAATTCCTCCCATTGCACTCAAAGACCTGCAGTGTCAGTTCTGGAGGAGACTGTCTTCTCTCAGAGGTAATAAACAAGGTGCGTCTGCATGCTTGTTTCAAAGCTGCATTCTTTCATTTCAACATTAGTTGAAATGGTGGAAACGGTTTCAAGCTGTGCTGTGTGATATTTATGCATCCAGTGTGAGAATGCATTTGTCTGATTAAACCATTTCTTTTCCTCCTTGTGTATTATTTTCTAACTTGTATGTTACTTCTCCTTTTCACCGCAGATTCGGCTGCGACTCGAAAAAATGTTTCTCCCGAGGTAGGAAATAATTGATTTGTTAATAGGAAATGTGTAATCTAGCTCTGTGTCAGTGAGGACACGCACATTACGTTCATCTTCAAAGAATTCACAGATATTGACACACTGACACATCCTCTATTCCTTCCTCTTTGAGGATATTTGATGAGAAGACTGCAGACTTGCAATGAGTTGTTTTCCTCTTGTAATTTTCTCTTCCACAACGTTGTACTGACAGAGTCCAAGCACCAGTATGTCCCCGGCCATGAAAAAAACCATTGGCCATCGTGGAATTGATCCCACTGGGGAGACGACGTACAAGAAGGTAGGAGCCATCATTGAATGACTCACATTCACTCACTTAGAGCTGCAACTAATGATTATTTTCATTATGTATTAATCTGCCAATTAATTTCTTGAGTATTAGCATAGTATATCCCATAGTATTAATCAATTATCAACATTTCTGTTGATCGATTAATCAAGTAATTGTTGCAGCTCTTCACCCACTGTTAATGTATAAAAAATGCAAATTAGAACAGGATATTTTTTTCTCTTTTATGGGGATTTCTTATGATTGATAATAATGTATCAACTAAAGACGGATTTGAAATGTATTTGTCATTTGATACATGTCTGTTTGTTGTGTTATCCAGACAACATCATCTGCCCTGCAAGGCGCTATCCAGTTAGGCATCACGCACACGGTGGGCAGCTTAAGCCAGAAACCTGAGAGAGACGTGCTGCTGCAGGACTTTGAAGTGGTCGAAAGCATCTTCTTTCCCAGGCGAGTCTTTTAAAAGCGCAATATGTAACTTTCAGCCACTAAGGAGTCTCTCAATCAAAACAATAACAAATGACAGAGTTCGATGGCGTTGTGAAATAGCGTGGGATCATGGGAGTCGGTGTCTTAACCACCATTGTCGTCATTGCAATCAGCTTGTCCCGACTTAAGATTCCTTCAGTGTCAATCGTTCAGGGAGTTTTTACCGAGGAGGTGTCCTCCTCTCCAAAACAAATGGACCGGGTGATTTAAATCCGGTAAAAACATTGAATAAAGTAGTTTCTCGTAATAAAAAAATGAAATGAATAAGAAATGGACCTTTTACCTTGATTAAAATGAGGGATTTCTCTGGGTTGGAAAAATGTTGGATAATGTAAGTTCACAACTCAACAAAATATGAAACGTAGATCTAACCGGTTTTAGACATGTTAATGCGGAAATGTTACATTTTGAAGTTAGAATATGTTGTAAAGGTGCTGATGTTTTGTCTGTACTACATTATTACCTCTTACTTAACCACTTATGCTGTCTAATCCTCTGCCTCTTGTGTCTTTTACTGGCAGTGAGGGCAGCAACATAACACCGGGCCACCACAATGGAGACTTCAGGTTCAAGACGTACGCCCCAATGGCCTTCCGCTACTTCAGGGAGATGTTTGGCATCCGGCCTGATGACTACATGGTATTCTTGTTTACTCAGCATCTCATATGTTAGTCAGAAAATTTGCTAGAACAGTAAAGCTCTGAAGAAACAGAGAGAGCAGTGAGAAAGACAGGCGTGGTTGAGGAACTGCAAAGTGTGAAACTAGGGAAGTGAAGTAATCTAACCTGTTTTGCCCCCCCGCGCCCCTCTCAATTTGCTTATTTGTTTTTTAGTGCATAGTGTCAGTTATATGATAATCAACACTATTCCTGTTTACGAAAATAAAATGAAATGGATTAATAAAATGGAATAAATAGAAATAAAAATCACAATTAAAAAAAAAAAAATAACCAAGGGTTGACAACAACACACAACACTAACAAAGGCGGATTCGATAGAAGGTCATCTTCAGGTTGAATATGAAAAAAGAGCTGTGAGGTTGCACAGCTGACCTGTTTTTAACCTGTAAGTCTGTGTTGTTTGTCTGGTTGCAGTACTCTCTGTGTAATGAGTCGCTGATTGAGCTTTCAAACTCCGGAGCCAGTGGATCTCTGTTCTACGTCTCCAGGGATGATGAGTTCATTATCAAGACAGTGCAGCACAAAGAGGCGGAGTTTCTGCAGAAACTTCTTCCAGGATACTTCATGGTAAGATTTGATGAATGGCTTTAGGTACAAGATTTTATTTGCAGAGAAATTAAACTATGGATCGACTCCTAATCAATATCTTCTTGTTCATTTATCCATCAAAAGTCTCTTAGATACCACTGGTGCTGTGACAATGAAACTTTATGAATGAAAATGAGTGTAGTCTAATTTTAGTCATTTTTCACGCAAAATGTTTCAAACGTTAACTGATTCTAGCTTCTCGGATGTTAGGATTTGATGATTTCTTTATCATATATTGTATGAAAGTAAACCGAACACCGAAGACAAAACAAACTATTGGAATACGTCACCTTGGGAATTTAAAAAAATATATAGGATCTTTTCTGACATATTGTAGACAACATGATAAATCAAGAGAATAATTATCAATGACTACTGATAAAGAAAACAATTATTAGATGCTGCTTTAAAGGCATCTAACAATTTAGATTTTATTTTGAAATAACACCCTTTGGCTCTACATTATTTGCTTGTCCGTGCCTTATGTGCAACGTGTAAGAATGTTTGGATTTTGTCAGAAACTGGTGAAATGATGCAGTTATTTGCATTTCTAAAATTATACTGACTGGCTCAAGAAGTCTTAACAATTTGATATCAAAATAAGGGGGCATATTTGTGACTGACTGCATCACTTGTGTGGGACAATGCGTTTACTTTTACTTATTTGTTTCATCATTTATTTATTTTTCAGTGTTTTCGTCAACCACTCATTTCACTTTCTGGTGAGTTGCATCGGTACTTGTTGTTATTTTGTTTTAATATTTTACTTTCCTCCTTCCATCCTCTCTGTTCTCCTCAGAACCTGAACCAGAACAAACGCACCTTATTACCAAAGTTTTATGGACTGTACTGTGTCCAGGCAGCGGGTAAGAACATCCGTATTGCAGTCATGAACAATCTGCTCCCGAGCGCCGTGCGAATGCACCTAAAATTTGATCTGAAGGGCTCCACCTACAAGCGACGAGCTTCAGCTAAAGAGAAGGAAAAGGCTGTGCCCACATTCAAAGACCTGGATTTCATGCAGGACATGCAGGAGGGGCTATTGCTGGAGGGGGACAAGTACAATGCTGTTTGCAAGACCCTCCAGAGAGACTGTCTGGTAAGAGCTACACAGTAACGCCCGTCTAAACATGAGGCTACAAGTGCTTTTTAGTAAATTAGTAATAAAAACAAAAGTCGGCATTTTTCTCATGTGTTTTTCTTTTAAATTCATTTGTAATCACTGGTCTGGTGTGTTCCTTTCATTTCCGTTCAGCTTTTGCAAAGTTTTAAGATTATGGACTACAGCCTTCTGGTGGGAATCCACAATGTGAATCAGGCGTGTCGAGAGCAGGCCAGCGAAGAGGCGGTGGCCGGGGCAGTGGACCAAAGGAGGCCACAGGGTCAAAAGTCCCTGTACAGCACTGCTATCGAGGCCATCCAGGCTGAGGCGGGGAGCATGGGACCACTGGACACAGAGGACAAGTGAGTGAAGGCGTTTCAGTGACCGTACAGTGGTCATGTTTACTGAGAGTATTGACGGAGCACTGAATTATATTTCTTTTTGTTTTATTTTACAGAACTGGAGGAATCCCTGCACGGAACGTAAAAGGCGAGAGGCTGCTGGTGTATATTGGCATTATCGACATTCTGCAATCCTATAGGTAAACGGCACGCATTTATTTAGCTCTGCAAACCCCTCGTGCAGTCAGTGACACTCACACAATGTCTACACAGCCTGGTTAGCAGAGCGGCAGCTTCAGTGCCCTCTCTGTGTCAACACAGGATGTGTTCAGGCACAGTACCGTGTGTAATCCAGGCTCTATGTGTTGTTTTTCAGATTAGTAAAGAAGCTTGAACACTCGTGGAAAGCTCTGGTTCACGACGGGGTAAGGTACCTCCACTGGCCTCAGATAATTGTGTTTTGAATTCAAATATATACAGTACATGTAACCCATGTAATCATTCCTCTTCTGTAGGATACTGTATCGGTACACAGGCCGAGTTTCTACGCAGAGCGATTTCAGAAGTTCATGTCCAATATAGTCTTCAGGAAGATCTTATGTAAGTATAAATTGTATCTATGTGGGATAAGTATGAATACTGTGAACCCTGCGCCGTGGCACAAACTGCACCCACACACCATGGCCAAGCACATTTATTGCTTTTATTTCCCCGTCTTGGTGCATTGACTGTTTGGTAAACTCTGTGAGGAGCTTTCCTCAGAGGAAACTTATTGTTGTCTTGGACATGCAGAGTTTCAAATGTGAAAGCTAAAATATCCTGCCAAGCGGTGATGATGAATCTTGTTGAAATCATTATTTGTTTTTAAAATGTTTTGTAACATCACTTCAATTAGAGACTGCGGATGAAACCGATATCTGCTGCCTTCAGACGGATAAAAAGTATAGACAACTAACTCATGGATTACAGAGCTAGTAAAAATCGTCGCACTTGTGCCGCGACACCAAAATTGAGCCCATAATGTCAGTCTCACTTTATAGCCTCTTGATTAACACTTTTCCCTTCTTGTATCTAGTAAAGACCTCGCCATCTAAGAAGCGCCGAGCAGTGACACATGCTCCTCTGAGAAAGACGGCCGGCGCTGGGCCTTCACTGTCGACCCAAACCAGCAGCAACAGCCAGCACGCTTTTCTCCAAAGTCAAGTCAGCTCTGAGAACAAAGAAGAAACTGAAGAAGACAAAGGTATGTACTGCAATTTTCAGGTTTCAGCTGGAGTGCTGAGAACTAATTATGCTCTCTGCAGAAATTATGTCTTCCAGCATGTTGCGGCATGTGAAGTGCTTCTTTCACAACCCAGTATTAACAGTTTCCCCTCCCGTGACACCCAGTCCTGCAGTTAGGTCGTCCTGACCTCCTTCCAAAGACCTTACCGCCCAGCGACGCTGTCGGCAACGCAGTTGGCAACGTTAAAGAAACCGCCTTCTCCTCCTCCTTGGGAAACCCTGGATTTGCAACAACAAGTCAGCCTCCACCTCACTCTCAGGATGCCTACATGTCAGTGGGAGTGGACTTAAAAAACACCTTGAGCAAAGACCATGAGCAAAGCACCCCCAAGAGGTAAGAGGGAAAAATACACATGAAGGTTGGTATTTTAATATGAGAGTTTGCCTCATAAAATATTAAAATAATTTGAACACGTTCAAAATGTTTGCATATAAAAAGATATTTGGAAGGGAAGGAGTGTTGGTGGCATTTTATGCAACTGAATGCTTCCATTCACATGGTGGGTATCAAATGAAGTAGAAAAACAAAGTTATCAAATGAAATACTCTGTTGGTATTTCGCTATCACTTTGAGAGCACTGGTATTGATACTGGTATCATTGAAAAGAAATGACAAGCCCAATATTAATCTCACCTCTCACACGGCTGTTGGCTGTAACTAACCCGGAGCTTCTTTAACTGAGTGTAGCTTCACTGGTAGACCTGCTGTGGTGGGAGTGAAGGCTGCCTGAGAGATTGAACTAAAGGCAAAAATGTCACTTAAGCAGAACCATAGGAAAGTGTTAAGTATGTGTTGCGGTGTCTTTAGCGTCTAGTGGCAAACATCTACATCATCCTAATCTCAAGTAAATCTTTTTTTCTTTTCTTTTTTTAAATAAAAAAACATGAACACTTGGCTTAAAAACTTATTTTGTATATATTTTTAAAAGGATTTAGAGTGTTTTTTATTATATCACAAACATTTTTTTTTAAAAATGTATATTCAATTGTTGTTGTTTTTTCACATACGAAAACACAGTTTTTCATATTGTCTGAACGTTTGATTCACTTACGTTCACCTTTGTTGTTTACAGAATTCAGTACGAAGAAAGTATCAGTTCCGAGGACGTGATCTCCCTCGGTGACATTGTTCCTAACGCAAGCAAATGCGCTGTAAGTTGTAAAAAAATCTTAAATTTCTTGTGACACTTTTTGCGTATTCTGAGTGTTTTTTGTTTTTTTCAAACTCTGTTCATTGCTTTTGGTTTACAGGTGTAGAGAAATGAACTTGAATGAACCGAGACAAACTTGGAGGATGAAATGTTACAACCTCCCAGTTGGTGTGATTTGAGGTAAAGTTATACAGTGTATCAGCGCGGCCAAGTGGGACATTAAATGTGTTGTTGTGGTTTTTGCACTTTGATTTCCAAATCTCAACATGGTGGCTGTGTTCTGACACTAGTGACTGCGGGTACATTAATGCAATGGTGGTTATTGAACACTACGGTGGTTATTGAACACTATTATTCATCTAATAGGAATGCTTCTCTATGCACAACCAAAGACTATTATTGGCACTGATGTGCTCAACTCAATGTAGAGTGTAACAAGAAGACTTTGCCTTATTTGAGAACGTCTTAATTTAAGCATTGTTATTTCAAATTAAATGTCTCCTTTTTTAAATGACTTCTTCGTTGGTGCATAACAAATGCTGTCACACATCCTCATTCATACTTTGCTCTGTAAGTGTCCCACCACCCAAAAGCCTGAGCCCTGAGTATTATTCCTGCTACATGTTTGACTTGCATGCTTTAACAGCAAAACCAGGTTATATGGGTTGTGCACACAGTTTTAAATAAGTTTTTTAATTTTTTTTAAAAGGAATTACTGTATTCATACTGGGTAAGCTGTTGTTTTTTTTTGTTTTTTTTAAGCCTACCCTGAATGCAAATCATGCTGGAAAAACATGTGATCCTCAGCTTGCTGTTTCTATTTAACCAGCTACTCTAATAATGGACTGTGAATCCTGAATGCCTCGTCATATTTCAGGTCAAAGGGTTATATTAAAAGGTGTTTTTATTTTTTTTTAGACTTATACACTGTACGATCTGATATCCGCTTCAGGTGTAGTGTGTAGACAGGCTTATGTCCAAATGTGACCAAAGAAACTTGTACTCAGATGGCATTGGACAAAGCACCACAACAAACGGTGACCTGGGGCCTGTCTCATGAAGTAAGACTAGTGTTAGTCGGGTGGATTTTATAGAACCACCTCCTCACATATCGGGTGTGAGGGGCAAATCCAGTCACCATTCTTACAGGAGCTCAAAAGCAAAAACACAGCATTCACTTTAAAGTGCTGTGTACCAAAAAGCACAACATTATTACAAATGTGGTACAATCACTTTGTTTTTCTTTCATGATTTATGATATTGGAAATAGTCCTATAGTAAATGTTTGCAGTATGAGCAGGCGTCCCACTGTGGCTATGAAACAGAACTTTGTAAAAGAGCAGAGCGAAGCGAACTCTTAAATGTACATAAAATGTACTATTTCATAGTATTCCTATTGGTTTATTGTAGTATGTACATATTCTAACACTGCATCCCTGGAGAACGTAACGTGACTTTGAAAGTAGGAATAGTTTTATATAATCATTAATAACAACAGGTCATTGGCACTAATATCATCCGGTGCCACCTAAAGGCAAAAAGTAACAGCAGCAGCAGCCGTTTAGACCTGAAGCTGTAGTGATGTCCACCACCTGCAGGCAAAGAAAGTGACAGCTTCAGCAACTGTATCATAGGTGCTACCTTACAGCCAATGAGTGTAAGAACATTTGTGTTTGTTTACTTTTAGATGGTGTTTGTATGTGTGCATGTTTGCCTTTTTTTTTTTTTTTTTTTTTTTTTACATTTTAACCACAGAAAAAGTTTTGCTTGAGTGTTATTGTTTATCTAAAAAACAGGGTGGGATCCACTAACCAAAGAAAACTAGCAATTTGGTAGGAGTTTGACTTTGCTGCTGAATATTTCAAACTAAAAAACATGGATGGTACTGCAGTATTTTTATTTACACTTTTCCACTATTTGCAGTAGTTCGTTGCTACAAGTAAAAAAAAAAAATTAAAAAAAAAGCTATGTATAAACTCAATATGGATTATTCAAATTTAAGTAATCTACTACAGTCCACATATTAAAGCCTATATATTTCCACACTGGTTCATGATGTTTGATTGTTATATTATTTTCAGTGTTTTGTATCTCTGTTCCTGCTTTTTATATTCCAGTGGTGCATCTTGTATTTCCTAATTATTACTCATATTAACTGGTTATATTAACTATGATGTTAATATAAACTTTGTTGCTGCAACTTCAACCGCAGGGATATTTTCACACCATCTGTTATTAAATTCACTTTGAATAAATTGACAGGGTCGGTTGTGTAAACTTTACGAGATGGGGGTTATTTAGAATTGACAATGTTATGTGTGGTGAGGCTGATGATTTAAAGGGATTTTATGAGACAGGCCCCAACTAAGATGTAGCTGTAGTTTGTATTCTTTTTTTTTTTTTTTTTTTTTTTTTTTTTTTTGGGGGGTGATTGCTGCCTTGTGTGTAAAAGTACAAAAGACACACTTTGTAGAAAAGGTAGAAATTGGTTTTAGCACTCAAAATGGGTGTGCAATGATTTAATGTTTATAATCGGATTCAGAAATGTACTAGAATTATTTCTTAGTCTGACAGCATAAAATAAATCGGTAGTTTAAAAGGTGCTTCAACCATGCTAAAAAGTCTTTGTTTACAGCATGTATATTCCTCAATGAATAGACGATGCAATACATTAAATGAATTGACAATTTACCAACCAAGATGAGATGAACAAGCATCATTTTGATTTATTTATAATTCCTATATATGGTATTTCATTCTTCTGGTTGTTGTATCAAACTGACAGACAATGCTCTGTCCCTATATTTAAAGTGAAACTATCTATTCTTGTATAAACTCCAAATCGGTTACACATGCAGCCTATGAACCTAACATGTACATAGTAATATGTATTATAGTATTTATTACTGTATGTATTGCTCTGGTGTCCAAAACGTTTATTAATGGTGATTATGGATTGAAAATGTGCCTTTTTTCTAGCACAACAAGCCTGTATATAAGGCTGTTTTACTGTTACAGAATAAAACCTTTGTTCTTCGAGATGATTTTGATTATTATCATAACAACTATTAAATGATGTATCTTTTTCTTTATACTTTGTTAATTAGTCTTCACTTGCCTAAGAATTGTGTACAATAAATGTGTGCGCATCTGTATGCAAGAATCACATCAACGCCTTTTCACAGAATATGCATTTAGAAGGGAAGTCTTGTTTTTGTACACTTATTCCTGAAGTTATTAAAGAGAAAAGATGCTTGCAAAATGCTTTTGTTTGATTATATTGCACTATACAGATCAACTTCATATGTACTCTACTAGTGTTATGCAATATGATTGCGATACATACTGTGAGATGATATTAATATTGAGGTAGCTATCCCCTTTATATGTCTTGGTGTATGACATCCTTTATGGAAACATCGGTAAACAGCATATCAATTCCCATTTCCAGAAATACTAAATATTAAGGTATACTTAATATGGATATTGCAATACAAAATGACATTTACCATGACATATTTTATCCATATTGCCTCATCTTAGTCTGTATATCCACAATAAATACAATTATAAATGGTCCTTCTCTTATATTCTGAGCTATCAATAACATATGCTTATTTACAACAAGGCAATTCAAAGTGCTCAACCCAAGGCATAACAATTTATAGACAGGATTTTAAGAGTGAAATAAAATATATAAACGTAGAATAAAACTGAAAAATGACCATGAGATGCACTTGAAAGCTAATGACAAAAATTGACATTGAGTTAAGAGTTTTATTGTCAAACTATTCTACTCTATTCTGTGCTGTTCATCAAGAAATTACCATTGGAACTACAGATTACAGAACTGGCCAATCAAATTAGGTTTTGTTCAGCGTTTGTCCAATAGCCTGTGAGCTTGTAAGGTTACGACAGAGAGCAACAAGAAGTTTCCAAAATGGGGCTCGAAAGTACTATGGTCTGGTAAGAACTCTACAAATATCTTTTTTTTGTGTTGTTGTTGATCTGTTAGCGGTTCATACGAAGACATAATAAATAATTATTCGACCAAGTAGTTCTTTGACCTGATTTTGTAGGAAATGTCCCGGTTAGCTGGGCTGAAAATGGTTCGTTGACGGTTAGCCGGCTAACGCAGGGTCGACCGGGCTGAGTCATTGTAGCTAAAGTTAGCTTAGATTTGCTTCGATTTAAAGTATTTGTTTAGCTGCAACATATACAACCACATTCACAAATGTTAGTCCTTACACTTTAATGCTTTCTATCGAAACTGACAACCCCGATGATCTGATTATTTCGACCAGAGACTTATGTTGTGTCACCTTTTGCTATCGTTAGCCAACCATGCTAAATCTGATTTTATATTGTGACGGCAGCTGTTTAACGCTATTTAACTAACTAGCTACTTCCGCGGTGAATAATACAGACTTTTCCACAGGGAGCTGATAGTGAAGAGCAATTGAGATGTCTTACCAATGTAAACTAGCTACTAGGCCTATGCTAACTAGCTAGGTCTCAGTTGATCTGGGAATGACATGTCAGATGCTAACGTTAGCTGGTTAGCTAAGTGATGCTATCAGTGCCACTTTAACCTGATATTTTGCCTACAGTGTGGACAACAGTGAATACATGAGAAATGGAGACTTTCTACCGACGAGGCTACAGGCTCAACAAGATGCTGTCAACATTGTTTGCCACTCAAAAACACGAAGCAATCCAGAGAACAACGTGGGCCTCATCACAATGGCAAAGTAAGTTATTCTCTCAAATATGGTCAGACGTTGTGATGATCCTCATATCACTGGAACAACA
>CALSCE010010855.1:14958200-14987309 GCA_943593645.1 Bovichtus variegatus | reverse complement strand
CAGCTTGTCAAGTTGGCAAAGCGCTTGAAAAAAGAGAAAGTGAATGTGGATATTATCAACTTTGGAGAAGAGGTGAGGAATTCTTAGTTTATCTTCCATTGCACTGCTATTAGACAAAGTGAATTAAACTATAATATTGAGTTTTATTGATTTCCATTACTGACATTTCTTCCCATATATAAATTGAGTTTTCAACTGGCCTTGCCATCTGTCTCCAACTGTTTATTCAGGAGCTGAACACAGAGAAGCTGACAGCTTTTATAAACACTTTAAATGGGAAGGAGGGGACAGGCTCTCACCTGGTCACAGTCCCTCCAGGGCCCAGCCTGGCTGATGCGCTGCTCTCCTCTCCCATCCTGGCTGGTGAAGGAGGCTCTATGATGGGTCTTGGTGCCAGCGACTTTGAGTTTGGTGTAGATCCCAGTGCTGATCCAGAACTCGCCCTGGTAAGCAATATATACACGTGTGTCAACTGTCTGCAAACATTATATACTAGTACTCTGCATAAATATTGGATAAAATGTTTAGACTTGAGAGAGAAGTTCAATGGTTCTTTTAAAGCAAACATTATTGTTAGTTAAAAACTATAAACATGGCACTTATTAACTGATGATATACAGTAGTTGTACAAATAGTGGGGAAAACTATAAGATATTCCATTAAAGATGTGTCTACGCTAACACCAATGTGTGAGATGCTGTTTACAAAGCAAATACATGTGTATGAGCTCCTTGGAACCAGTATGAGGTTAGAAACTCAACCACACGTAAAAAGCCAATGTGATGCTGCATTCTTAAAAATGGCAACAAGGAATACGTGAATTTATGGGCATCCTTAAAACAGGCCAAGAATGCAGAGCAACTTGCTATTTTAAGTGCTCAGTGGCTTTGTTACAATTAAAAAGTGTAACAGTTAAGAGTAAGAAGAGGTGGCCTTTGCCTTTTATTTCTCACTGTGCATTCCTTTAGGCTCTGCGTGTATCTATGGAGGAGCAGCGACAGAGGCAAGAGGAAGAGGCCCGCAGAGTTGCTGCTGCTTCTGCCTCTGAGGCAGGCATGCCCACACCCAGCGCAGACGGTAATTGGAGGTTGAATTTGCTTTCACTTATGAGACAGAGCTGATTATAATGACTGCTAAGGTATGATAGAATGACACTAAGTTTGGATGGATTTTCTCACAGAATCCGAGGAGGCTTTATTGAAGATGTCAGTATCTCAGCCTGAGAGCGGTGCAGCAGTGCTTCCTGACTTCAGCAGCATGACAGAGGAGGAGCAGATAGCTTACGCCATGCAGATGTCTCTTGCTGGAGGAGGTGAATTCCGTTTTGATTGTCACTTACGATCTGTCTTATAATTAATGTTATGTCTGTTAAGATAATAAGTTATTTTTACTTGTTCTGTAAACAGAGTATGGAGAAATGGACACAGGAGCCCCCATGGACACTGCAGAATCAGCTAAGGTGAGTCATCATGTGATATTTTAAAGTAGCAATTGTTAAATGGGGCTCATCTGGCCCTTGTGTATTCTCAAGAGTTGCAAAGTGCGGAGGAGTTATTTCTGGTATCCAAGGTCCGGAAAGTGAAAGTGAATCATCAGTATTAAGAAATGAGTAACCGCTTTAGAAAACATCTGGCTCTTTGATTTAAAAGAATAGGTCAAAGGTTCCCTTGGTAGAGTCGGTATAAACATCTTGTATATCATATTTATTTATTTATATATATATATATTTTTTTTCAGTTATTTTCTTACATGTTTAAAATAAATCTAAATCCTGTTATAAGGTTATGCATAGTCGAAGCCAAAAAATATATTTGTTCCCAATTGCAACAACAAAGTTGGGACAGTGGGACATTTTTAATTGGAAAAGAAAACCTTACAACGCTTTACATACAAGATAGGCAGGCATTGTTTTGGGATCTTAAATGAAGACCTAATCCATCCTAATCGATTGTATCCTCTATTGTAATTGAATAGGAGGAAGATGACTATGATGTAATGCAAGACCCGGAGTTCCTTCAGAGCGTCTTGGAGAACCTGCCTGGCGTCGACCCGAACAACGAGGCTATCCGCAATGCCATGGGCTCCCTCGCCTCCCAGACAGGAAACAAGCCAGAAGGCAAAAAGGATGAAGAGAAGAAGAAGTGAGGAACAAAAGAGATGGACACAGTCTTCAGGCAGCGACTATTAAAAAAAATAATAAAATAAAAAAAAATAAACGAACAATTACAGACTAATGCAGGATTACTTTAATATACGAAAATATTGCTGATGCATGTCAGACTGACAGCCCAGCATGAAACCTGACTGACATTTTAATACCATCGTTTTCTGTCAGACACTCAAAAGCACCAACGTAACGGTGAAAAAGAAAATCCTACAGTAATGAAAGACTATTTAGTGTAAAATCTGACTGCCCTGTAACATAAATTTCTTCTAAAAATGTAATATGGCCCTACTCTCAAATTGCCTTGTACCCTACATGTATACTCTACATGCTATAATTTACTTAACAGAAGAGATAAGAATTTGTGATGACAGGCTTTTAAACTAAACGGTTATCCCACTCCTGTCATATCTTTGTGTTTTTTGCAATAAAAGCTATATGTACATATGTTGCCTTTTGGTGTTTTTGCTGCCCTCAAATCCTCTTACTGCTGACAGTGCTGTGAGCAGAATGGGAAGACAAAAATTGTGCTTTATGCAGAAACCACCACCAACTTTTAAATGGCTTTGCACGGTGTTTAGAACTAGTCTGGTGAGCACATTAATAAATGTTTAATGTCACTCACAGTAGAAACAAATGTACGTGTCGTTTTGCAGCATCCTCCGTGCATTTTTCCAGCTCTATCTCAGCCTGATAGGATGTCTCGGGTCATGTGACGGGAAGCACTGCATTTTCAGCTGAAAACGAGCTAGGATAGTCGGGATTCGCATATCCAGGTAAACAATCAAAATACATAAAATATTAAACACAAATCCCCATCCCAACCATCCTCTTTTGTGACATCGTCGACCCTACGATCACCGGGTTGTTCTCGCTGTCCAACCATACCTCAGCAAACCGCCTTTAGTTGTTTTTTAATGGCGAACGCTAGCTAGTTAGCTAAATGACCCCTCTCTGTCTTGGCTGGAGCTCATCGGCCAGCTAGCCAGCATCAGCCCGGAGGAACACCGTTAGCTCAAAATAGCCGAGGTCGCTGCTACCAAACGCTGTCCCGGTTGAACTGTTTCTCAAAGGGTCTCCAGCGCAGAGCTTTGCATGAACTGAAGGCATGATTGAAGCAGTGTTTCCCATTCATAGCACAGTGGTGCTGGACCTGCTACCGGAGGAGGGTTTGGTTGCAGAGATGCCGTCGCTAGCAGCGCGCTAGCTGGCTAACACAAATGCTAGTGCAGGATGCTGATGGCTAGCTTCGCTGATTAAAAAAAGCTAAAACAGCTGCAGCTTGTTAGTTTGTGGAAAACGAAAGGTGCATGAAATAAATTTTATGCGCGGAATTAACATCGAAAATATAAACATTTTAAGACCATTAACGATTTTAATCATTTGCATGTAGCAGGTATTATGCTAGCAAGGTAGAGCAGACATTGATGGACAACAACACAGGCAGATTCGTGCTATCTTGTTGCCTGCTGCTACTATGTCTGTGCATTTTGTGTTTTTACAGGAGTTAATCCCGGTATGGGGGACATGAAGACCCCAGATTTTGATGACCTGTTGGCAGCATTTGACATTCCTGACATAGATGCCAAAGAGGCCATCCAGTCTGCCCCAGATGAGGCAGAGGGACCCCATGGAGCTGCAGGTGCACCTCTGGGAAAGTCGGATAACGTGGTGGGCGTTGGGTCATCCTTGAGACCACCGAGCCCCTCAGACCCCCAGGCAGACACCTCAATTGTTAGTGTTATTGTGAAGAATAAAGTGCGTGTTGAGACCGCGGATGGAGGGGAGGGAGACACAGACCAGGACCCTATCGATGTGATCGCAGGGGTAGATGTGGGTCCCAGGCTAGGTGCATGTGCCCCTGGTATGGCCGAATCTGAGGCTCTCAACCACAACGGTTTTGGGACGTCTGGTGTCTCCACGCCCCTTCCCCTCAGCCAGACCCAGTCTAATGGAGGGCCATGGTCAATAAACACCCCTAAAGTGTCTTCAGAAGCAGCAGGTGCTGGTGCAGCCAAGTCTCACAAGCAGGGAGGGAACATTTTCAACAGACTTAAACCGCTTGTGGCGCAGGGGTCTGGAGATCCAGTGGGCCGGGCCCGGAAGATGCAGCTCCTACAGCAGCAACACCAGCAGCAGCAGGATACAGGCCAGGAGAGAGCAGATGGTATCAAAGCATCATTACCTTCATCTTCCTCTCTGTCAGCTGGGTCGTCTCCGCTGGCTGCAGGTGGGGCCGTCGGACTAGCCTCGCCTTTCTTTCCCCCTTCCAAGCCTCTGCTTCCCACTCCACCCTCTGCCCTATCATCACACCCGCTGCTCTCGTCTCAGCCTTTTAACGGAGCGCCCAAAGGTGGCCCTGCTGGATTTCAGCACCAGCAGATGGAGGAGGAGGATTCTGACCCTGATTTGGGGAGTCCGCTGGTGATCCAAGAGAGCCCAGACTCCCCGACTTGCACTCAGCTGACCCGACGTTACAAGTCTGACTCTGTCTCAACACAGCCCACATCCTCTATTGCATCTCACCCTAAACCTGGAGACACTCCTTCAGGGGCATCTCTGACTTCATCAACACCCCAGTGTGGCTCAACAGAGAGTCCCCAGCTGGAGGACAGGCATCCAGAACACGTCATAGAAGAGAGAGACTCACCAGAGAGTCCTGAACCTGAGATGCCAAAATCAACTGCTCAAGTCGCAGCCAAAAGGTGCGCCAGCCCTGCAGTGGCCCCCAATGCACTACCTCCTGAACTGCGGGAGCCCAAAGAGGAGGACGAAGAGATGGAAGTGGGGAATAGGATAGAGAAGGCCGCCGATGGCAAGGCTGACAAGGGAGAAAATGGAAGAACAAGTGAGGAGAAGATGGAGGTAGATGACGGCAAGGCTAAACCTCTGTCCACTGACGGAGGAGAAGCAGCTGTTGCTGCACCTGCTGCTTCTGGAGCTCCAGCCCGACCCCTCAAAGTCAGAATAAAAACAATTAAAACCTCCACAGGTGGAATCACTAGAACTGTCACGAGGGTAGCGCCCAAAGGGGGCGCTGCGGGAAAAGGCTTGGACCCTAAAGCTGGGGAACGTAAGGTGTTAGGAAACAAAGCCCAAAAACTCGAATCGTCCCCTGGTCACATGACGACAACTTCCCAGAAAGTAAGTGCTCTCAATGCTCTGCCTGTGTCTACTCTCGCAGCCAGCAGCGTCATGCTAGCTGCAGCCACAAAGGTCCAAAACAAAATGGCTGCATCTGACAAGGCCAAGGTTTCTGCCACTGCGGTTAGCATCACTAAATCTGCTGCCCTGCCTGCGACTCCCGCTGTGGCCTCCTCTCCCAAGTTCTCAGTGGCTGCAGGTGGGATCAGTGTACGTACATCCACTAATAAGACAGCTAATGGAGGCAGCGGCACCATCATAGGTGGCACCCTTCAGCCAAACAAACCAGCCTCCATCGTCAACAGTACAGGCGCCGTCATCTCCCGCAGTCAGTCGAGCCTGGTGGAGGCTTTTAACAAAATCCTGAACAGTAAGAACCTTTTGCCGAGCTACAAGCCCGACCTCTCAGCACCTCCACCTCCTGAGTGGGGTCTCCCGCTCCCAGCCACAGGGTACCGCTGCCTCGAGTGCGGAGACGCTTTCGCCCTTGAGCGCAGCCTGGCTCGACATTACGACAGGCGATCACTCCGCATCGAGGTGACCTGCAACCATTGTGCTAAGAGGCTGGCCTTCTTTAATAAGTGCAGCCTGCTGCTGCATGCCAGGGAGCATAAGGAGCGTGGGCTGGTCATGCAGTGCTCGCACCTTGTGATGAGGCCCGTCACTGTCGAGCAGATGATTGGACAGCAGGACATAACGCCCATCGGTGGTAAGTAGGGTTATAGCTAACGATTATTTAAACTGTGAATTGTTTTTTTGTTGTTTTTTTTTTACATTTCATCCATTAATCATTTAGTCAATAAAATGTCAGAAAATTGCGAAAAATTGCGAAAAATGGACAAAAGGACGTCATTAAATGTTCTCACTGAAATACATTTTTTTTTAAGATAAAACGCAGAAAAGCATTACATGTTGACATTTTGAGGAATAGGAAACAGAGGATTTGATTATCAAAATTGTTGATTAATTTTTTGTCGATCGCCGAAATCGACGATTTGTTGCAGCCCTAGTAGGAGTTCTAAAGGTGCTTCTATCGATCGGCCACTGAACATTATCCACTGATATTCGTTCTAAATAGTTTGATCGGTGGTCTCTATGAAGACCGATCCGAGGACCCAATCATATGGCGCAAAACGCGGGGAAATCTCTTCATGCAACTTGAAAATGGCTTCACTGGAGTTGTGTGCTTTGTCCCTGCGAGAGAGTGGAAGGCGTTGCCTGCCAAAAAAATAAATGGTTGTCAATTAATGATATATCTCATCTTTTAAAATAAATACTTAATATACAATTTTGTTAAGAATAGTAAATAAATCACGCTACACGACAAATAGAAGGCTTCAAATAAACCCTGTGAGTGATGATCGTTATCGGTCGAAACTACTTCCAGCTTTGATAGGTTGTACATAAATTGTGTTAGATGCTTTGGAGTCCAAATTTAATTATGCAACGTAATCTACGTCATTCTAGGGCTGCAAGCTGACAAATCTATCAAAAAAAATCTTTAAAATGTCAGAAAATAGTGAAAATATCCATCACAATTTCTTCAAATTGCTTGTTTTGGCCGGCAGTCCAAAACCCAAAGATAATTAATTTACTATCATAGAAGACCTCAAAGAAACAGGCAAATATTGAAACAGGAGGAACTGGAATCAGACAATTTTTGCCTTTTTAAAAAAAAAAAAAAAATTTATCAATATAACTTCTTGCTGATTAATTTTATGTTTAATTGTTTCAGATCGACATCATACATTTTTATTTCAATTAGTGGAGAAAGTTGTTTAAGAACCATAAAAATAAGTTAGTCTGATAATATTTCCTGAAAAACAAAAAAGGGTAATTCATTTGTGATTCATCTCCATCTGTCTCTTTGGACATCCACCTTTGGCTGACCAGGCCTGCTCTCCTCTTCGTCCTCCTCTCCTCCAGTCTCCTCCTCTTCTACCACACCCGGCGGCCCCGCCGTCTCGGCCAACTCCAGCCCAATGAAGGATGCTTCATCTCCAGCAGCAGCTCAGCCTCGACCAGTCCGCCGAGCACCTCAGGGCCCCCAAGCACTGATGCCTCTGCCTTGCAAGAAGGCCGAGGGGCTGCAGTACAACAGCTTCAAATGTCCAGAGTGCCAAACACAATTCTCCGGCAAGGCTGAGCTGGTCACCCACTTTCAGCAGATCAGAGCTGCTCCCAACTCTGTGAGTCTTTGTCTCGTGCCACTGATACCTGCTGTTATGGAACGCTGGGGGTCACCGTTTAATTGCGCTTTTCTTCTGTTTCAGACATGTACGCAATGCTCGCCTCCCATGATGCTCCCTAACTCGTGTGCGGTGTCCGCCCACCAGAGGATCCATAAACACAGAGCGCCTCATGTCTGTCCTGAGTGTGGGGGGATCGCCCGGCAGGCCAGCTTCCAGACTCATCTGGAGGAGGCCTGTCTGCACTTTGCTAGACGCATTGGATACAGGTGTGGAGACACTTCCCAAAACCATCATTAAGACCTGAAACTATTTGCTAAATGATCCTGTAATACAACTTCAACTCATGTCTAGACCTTGACAAGAAAGAGCACCTGTTGTTTATCTCAGGCCACCCTTTTTTTTTTTTTCAAGAGTACCAAGGGAAGAGAGCCAATCAGTGCAATTGAAAATGTCAAATTGTAGCAACTTTCGTGTTACAGAAGTAAAATTTTTGTATGAAATGACAAATTTAGCAGTTTGTCAATTGCTTGGATTGTGCTACTTATTGGATGCCACATTTCAAATACACATAACAAAAACTTCCTGTGTGGTGATTTGAGATTGTGTCTATAGTGGATGTTTTATACACATCTAAGACCATATTGAAAATGTTTTCGTATTAGAGCCATAACACGTCATACTGTGTATCGTGGTCTTGTCCAGGTGCTCGAGCTGCCAGGTCGTGTTCGGTGGTTTGAACTCCATTAAGTCCCACATACAGACCGCTCACTGCGAGGTCTTTCACAAGTGCCCCAGCTGCCCCATGGCCTTCAAGTCTTCACCCAGCGCCCAGAGCCACATCAGCACCCAACACCCAACGCTCACTGGAGGACAGGCCAAGTACGTGGAATATTTCTTCCTAAACAGTGGGAAATGTTCAACCCACATGTTAAGAAATATCTTGTTTGAAAATTATGATCAGAAATTTGGAAATAGATCCCTAAAATATGAATCATTTTGTCTGTTTTTTTCTATTTTTGTAGAATGATCTACAAGTGTGTGATGTGTGATACGGTTTTTACCCAAAAACCCCTGCTGTACATGCACTTTGACACTCACTTAGCCAAGCAAAAAGTGCATGTGTTCAAGTGTCCTGACTGCACCAAGCTCTACGCCCAGAAAGGATCCATGATGGAGCATATTAAGGTGTGTTTTCTGATGAGGAAATAACCCAGAGATCATAGATTTTAGATATTATGTTGAAGAGATTCAGCCTGATGTCACTGCAAATCGTGAATTAGCCTTTTGCCTTTATGTGTTGCCCATTCGTTGCTTTCTATAGTGAATGTGGTGTCAACAAAGGCATACAGCAATTTCTTGGATCGGCCTTAGCAAGGTTCTTCCCCGGTGACCTTGTCTTAAGTTCTATACCAAGTACAGTTTTAGTATCAGAAATTAGTTTTAGTGAGTCAGATTATCTTTAAAAATGAATGTAAATGAATTTATTTTGAATGCTCTGTATGCCTCCCTCTCCTCACACTCTTCACTGTCGTCCCTCTCAGACCGCTCACAGAGGACCATCAGCCAAACAGACAGAGTCTCAGTCCGACGCCTCTAACCCTGCCTCGGCCCCGGCCAACACATCCGGTCCCTCTGGCCTCAAATCAAAATCCTCTGGAAAACCTGACAACTCTGATGGAGAGGACTGGGGGCGGGAACAGGAGGAAGAAGAGGAGGAGGAAGACGACGAAGATGACGATGCGGACGAAGACTATGAGGCTCCAGGCGGTAACTCGACCGCCGCTGGGGGCAGCAACCACCCCCCCCCACAGACTGAGTGGACCTGCCCTCAGTGTCAAACCACCTTCACTGACAACGAAGACTATCTGAGTCACGTGAAGATGGAGCACGGCAAGGTATAGCATACTACTTCCACTATTCACTCAGATCTGATTGTACTGAACAGTTGAATCAGAGGTTAGAGCAGAAAAAGACACGTGGACTTGGAAGGGATGCTGTTAATTTCCTGTCTGCACTGCAGCACATTTGACTGACTCAATATCTTTTTATCTTTTCTCCATCTGCTTCTGTGTGTGCGCGTGTGTGTGCAACTCCAAAGTTCCCATGTCGTATTTGTGGAGGCACGTTCAGCACGTCTTCCAGCCTGAGACGTCACGAGCGTGTCATTCATGAGGGCAACAAGAGAGTCTTCCATTGCCAGTGAGTTACCGTAGCTTTCATTATTGTTCGTCTGCCACAAGCTGACCCACAACTATGATTTTAAATGTTTAATCAATTACATTACATTGCATTTTTTCCGTAAAGAAAATCCCCGATTGATCTACTATTTAGACATGTTAATTAGTAGAGCTAGACTGATGAATCGGCCATATATTAATGTATTGCAGATAAATCGGAATTGTGTATGTATTGGCCGATAAGTGATCAGAAATTGCAGAACAGAAATGCTAAACTAGGTTATAGGTAATTCAGAAACTGTGTCACCATCACATCGTTTGTCCACCAGAGAGCACTGGTAAATTGATTTACACTGTAAAATGCCTTAGTATGCATCTAGTTTACATTTCTTCAACAAAAAATAAATAAATCTAAGGGATCTGTATTAATATAGGTTATGTTTTTATGATTTTTGACCAATATATTGTAATCAGAATTTTAAAAACCGGTTACAGCAATAACCTTATTTAACCCCGTTTATTTTTCAGATATTGCACAGAAGGCAAACGCACCTTTGGTAGTCGGTTCTTACTGGACAAGCATATTCGGCTCCACCACAGAACCACAGATGGACAGGTGAGTCAGACGTTCTGTTTCTGGACATAAATAGGCTAAAAGCTGTGTCCCAATTCCATACTACCACACACATCATTTCCTGTTATCACAAAACAGTAAAGTCTGTTATACAAACAGTATACTATGATTTGTATGTACAGTAGTACATACTCTATACAAATAGTATTTTTTAGATTCTTTGCGTTTGCTTTTGGGTGGGTGCACTATGTAGATGTTGACAAGTTGTCTTTATTAATTATGTAGTATGGAATTGGGATACAGCAATCATGTTTATCAAAATATAAATTCCTTTTGCACTTGTTTGCCTTGTGTATCAATACTGCAAACGTTTAGCCTCCCTCTGCCTTTTTGTGTCCTCAGGACAGACCCATGACCAGGAAGCGAGCAGCTACAGGGGGAGAAGGACCCGGTAGCTCTTCAGAGCAGGATGGCGAGGGCGGACCTCCTGGTGGCAGGGCAGGGGACGAGGAAGAAAACGCCACAGAGGACGGCGAGGAGGTCGCTGCTGGTCCTGCAGGTCCTGCAGGTCCTGCAGGTCCTGCAAAGAGAACCAGGCAGTCCATTGCATCGACATCGTTGGCAGCCAACGAGCCGGAGGAGGAAGACAACATTTTCCGTTGCGTGCCCTGCGGCTTCTCCACCGAGGACGGGGCGGAGTTTCAGCGCCACATCCCCCAGCATCGGGCCGACACCGCCTCCTTCCAGTGCCTGCAGTGCGGCGTCTGCTTTGCGTCAGCCGGCTCTCTCAGCAGGCACCGCTTCATTACTCACCGCGTGCGGGACACCCAGGGCGACGCAGACCGCAGCACCCCGCGCACTCACGGCTCTCCCGACGGCTCGCCCGGCGGCTCCCCTCAGGCGCAGGGCGAGGACGGAGAGGGGAATCTTAGCTGCAAGGTGTGCGGCCGCCGTTTCGACAAGGCCTCGGACCTCAACACCCACTTCAGGACCCACGGCATGGCCTTCCTCACCGCACACAAGACAGACAAGCCCCAATAAAGGGGGTGTGGGGGGGCGGGGGGGTCCTCTGAGATTGACAGGTCATCTACGAGGAGTCGACTGTTATGACGCAGGAGACAGGCTGTAGAATATGAATGTTAATCCTGAGATGAAACGGCTGCTTCCTGTGCAGTTTTTTTTAGTCACCATAAACAGTTTTACTCTAATCTATGGCACCTCTTCTGTGCGATTGTAACTGCATGTTTGATCATGTTACTGAACACACCCGTGATGGACTCAAACAGCCCCAAGTAAAGCATTTATATATCAGCCATACTGTGTTTAATACGTCTTGTCCTTCCATTTCAATCACTGTAGCCACATGCCTGTTTTTCCATGTAACACTAATATTCATATGTCTCCCACTGATATTTTTGTACCCGACATTGTTCGTTGTATTCATACTTGTTTGCCTCAAGTCCATGTTCATTTTTCCAGCACGAGGTCATTTTTAAGGGCTTAAAACTGATCTCACGACGCATGAAATGGGGTGTTTGGAGAATTTAACACTTATTTTTATGTTGCTATAATATTTATTTATACGAAACACATTACTGCTGTTGGTATTTGTATGAGTCGGATATGGCACGATTTACCTGCAACAGAGACATGATGAGAATCTCTGAAGGAATTTTATTAGAGCGAGCCGAGGTTACTGGAGGTCTGTAACCTGTGTAGTGTGAATAATGTGTGATGTTGTTAATCGTTAAGCTAGAAGAAGAAGAAGAGAGGTCAGGCTTCCTGCCAGTAGTATATGTGTACGTTTTGCAATGTAAATACATATTACACTAAAAGAAAGCGTTCTGGTTTTAGTAACTTGCTATGATAATGTGAATACGTATAGTATTTGTACGTGTACTGTTCCCTTTCTTTTCAAAACCATTTCAAGTTTAAAAGAATTCCCCACCAGAGGTAGCTGTACATTGTAATTACAAAGCCGAGAGAGCGCGTGGGGGTTGTGTCGTCTTAATGTGTATGAATACAAACGTTTATCTCTTTGAGACGGTTCTTTTTTATCTACAGAATCAGTGCTTGCTGTACTCATGTTTCTTTTGTATGTTTCAAAAAACAGCCTTCATGGTCACGTGATGGAGGCCTTCTTTTGTTTGTATCTTTTATATGTCATGATATCATATTTATATAGCTCAATAGTGGAAATCTTATGTCTTTCTTTTCCATGGTTGTGGTCTGCTTGCTGAAATGCCATACACTTTTGTGCTGTTTCGAAATAAATGTGTAAAAGAGACGATTGACTGGTGCAGCAGCAGGTTCACCTGCAGAGTTGAGGGTAGCGTTCAGAGCAGTGTCTGCAGCTTCTTTGTTTACCAATGGGACTGTTTTCATGTTGCATTCACCTAGAATTCATATTATCAGAACCAAAATACTTGTTCCAATAAATCAGTCAGAAATTACAAAGACAGCTTCAATGGGCATCACACCATAAATAGCATTTACTGCATATTGAAAGTTGTTTTCCCTCTTTAACGTGGATTCATTTACCACTAAGTGGCTTTTTCACAGTCCAGCTCCAGCCCCGTCTTGCCCTCTGTGGCCTCCAGACATGAGGTCTGGAGCTCAGACTGACTGAGAGGATGGTGGACTTCAATCATCAGCTCGTAGATCAGTGTTCCCAGCAGCGCCCCGACACAGGGAGCCACTATGGGCACCCACCACCAACCACCTCCAGCACTGTAAAGACAGGAGGGTCAATTCATTCATTTCACAGTTTAAATACACAGATGAAATGAATGTCCCGAGTCAAACTACTTACTTGAAAACATCAACTCCCCAGCCGGCGATGTACGTGAAGAGTCGAGGTCCAAAATCCCTGGCTGGGTTGAGGGCGTAGCCGCTGTTGGAGCCCATCGAGATGCCAATAACCAGCACTGCTGCTCCCACCAGGACAGGCTGAAGACAATCAGGGAGGGAGCTGTTCCTCCGGTCCCCAAGAGCCAGGACGCACAGCAGCAGTGCAGCCGTGCCTATCACCTGGGTGACACAGGAATTGTTACATCCTGCAGGAAGGCAGAGGTGTGCACATGCTGGCCTATATTTAGACCAGGTGCAGAAGGACAGTTTCAAAGAAGGAAAAATGCTCTTAAGTCACCCTGATGAGTGACAGTATCTGACCTGGTCCATGACTCCTCCCCACACACTGAGGTAGTCAGCTGGGTAGGTGGCGAATATGCCTGCTGTGGCAGTGGGACCCGTCACTGTCAGCTGACCTCCGCTGTACGCATGGATGGCATCTGTAAACACAAAAAACATGTACCATTAACAGACTTTTATTCATACTAAAACGGCAAAAGATAAAGTCTTCCCAGGTAAAAAAAAAAAAAAAGTACACTCAAAAATATACTTTCATGTGCAATTGATTGATGCACTAAAAGTATGGTTGATATAATAATGTCCTCAGTACACTAATGATACATCATTATGGCTACTAAAGATGTACTAAGTGCATCCTAATGGTGTCTCAATCAAGTACACTTAAGTGCTTTAGTAGATACAAGATAGTCCCTAACAAATGTACCAATTATTCTTTCAGCAACATTTGCTTAAAACTACAATGCCCAGTTGTTTTTGGAAATTATTTTGCCTTTTGAGAAGGAAACTCCCAATTATTAAGAGACGGACTAATGTGCTATTGGAGATTTGTTGACGAGAAAAAAACAGACGTACCTATAGAGCATTTCTTGTAATTCAACTGTACCGTTTAGCAGATTCTGATGCAGGGATCATTGTTGAAACTCACCGTAGTACTGCAGGCCAACGGTGGCTGCAGCCAGAAAGCCTCCGAGCACTTGGAAGAAGGCGTAGAAAGGCAGTTTCATCCAGGGATGTCTGCCCAAAATGCACAAGCTCAGAGATACAGCAGGGTTCAGATGGGCACCTGTGGATAAATATAATCTAAAATTAAACATTTCAGATTTTAAAAACAGATTTGTGTCTCCTGAAATTTACAAAGATATTTTGTAAATACCATTTGCATGCACATATAATCTACCATCAAGATGTGTTGACCTGCATAATGAATAAAGGTGATATTATTATTATTATTATTATTATTATTATAATATGCAATACAGGCATTTCTGTTGTGCACAATGTAGGGACTGTAGAAAGATTATTAGGGACAGAAAAGAGGAAGGTTTTGATCATTTTTCTTTTGGCTGAAGGCAGGGCATACATAATGTTTTGAGACTTATTTTTTAACCCAACCTGGGGGACTTGTGTTTTTACAAAGTGAAACTGAAGGTTCATACGGTCCCTTACCTGAGACCCCACGAGACACAAAGACCCCAAATGTTACTCCGAGAGCAAAACCCAGATTGATTGACAGATACTGCCCCTTCTTATCTTCAGTTGTGGTCACCTGGGCAACAGAGCCACATCCAAACAGCTGCAATTACATGAGACGAAGTGAATTAGAAGAAATCAACCTCACTGCAACAAAAACATACAGAAAAAATAAAAATAAACTTAATCTGCATGACTTTACGTTTATTTTTAAACTGCAGTATTACGTGTGATGAGGCTTAAGTACTTAAAACTGACTTGCATTCATACAGATAAGCACAGCAGGTCCTGGCACAGACAAGCCAACACACATTGTTGCCTTTGGTATAATTTCCTTTTTTTTTTTTTTTTTATGAACCTTATCGCTAAGGAACTTGCTTTATGATTTGTGTTGTAAACATTAATTGCCCTGACAGGTGAGACAGCGAGCAGAGACAAACAAACATCACCGCTTCATTCCAAATCACTGATGCACCACCCTCGCGCTTTCTCCTCCCCTGTCCCCTGTCCCCCGTCCCCTGTCCCGTCCCCCGTCCCCTGTCCCCTGACCCAACCTCCCCCATCCTCACTCACTGGCGCTCTCTTTCATTCTGTCTGTATTTCTTTCAGGCCAAAGTCCTTCGTTATCCATTGTGTGGATTCACTAGCTGCTTCAAAAAAAAAAAGCAAGTAAGCACATTATTGCTTTAGACTTTTTTTTTTTTTTTTCCCCTCTAATACTCGATGTTGAGTTTACTGATCAAGTGATGTTTGGATGAACTAGTAGAGAAGAAATTCATTGTTTTCTGCATTTTACAGCTCATTCGATTAAATGCAAAAGGCTGCAGCTACTTTAAAAACACAAAGATGAAAAGAAACAGTCTCGAGTATTGAAATTGATTTTTAAAAAAAAAGAGAATTATTTGCTGTACTTTGACATCTTTATGCTTTAGAAAAAGATCCACTTGTGGTTGATCTCGCCGACCCTTTGCCTCATGCAACTCACTTAAGTTTAGATCCATAAAATTAAAACTCACAATCAGGATATAGACTCCTAGGCATTCAGCCATGCACTCTCTGACCAGCTGGTTTCTGATCTGACATTTCCTCAGCAGCCTCTCCATCCTCGAGGTTTCCTCTGCACAGTTTGGCCACAGGTGAGCTTTCAGAGCCGGGACTCTGGCATCAGGTAGATCTGACCGGCACAGCACTGCATGGTCTGCCCGACTGAGCAGAGTTTGCCCTTTCATACTGGAGCTGTAGGCGACGTCACACACTTTATGGCATGGCTTAGAGTGTGTGCACGCAGGAGAGGAGAGTAGGTCACTTTGTAGGACATCGTTATACCTAAATCACACCTGACATGATTTAAAATACTTACAAACTTCAATTCTGCAAACAGGCCTGACTCTGGCTCACTTGGTTGCTTTGCTGTGATCTCACCTGACTGGAATTAGTTCTGATTGTTCCTCTTGTTTGATTGGTTGTTACATTTCTTCTTCTCTGGCTGCAAACAGGATCTGACCCTTTTTGTCCCCCTCCAGCATTCTTCATCCAAAACAAAAAAAAGTGAGACAATTGACCGAGCGTACGCTGTAGATTTAAGGTGTATTTGTCATATGGTGCATATCAAATGTAGCTATTTTGTACCCCTCTGTTTAGTGGGCTTTGCGGCTGGTGCCCACAGTGAAGTAAATCCCTGCAAACGACACATATCAGTGTAGGAGATAAGATGAATGTTGAGATGACACTAATTATAGCATAACATGACAATCTATTGAAGCATTAGATAGTGGAATTCAAGAGAAGCAAAGTTTAGTAGAATATAATCACATGAGATATTTCACCTCTATTTTATGGTATAATAACATCTGTAAAATAAGTTTTAAAGTCCATCGGTTTCCCGTGAAGATAAACTTCCATCGAAAATATAAATGAAGATCACGTTATCTAATCTTATCTTTTGATGCTATTGCTTTTTTTATATATTGCTTTTGAGTTTTTATTTCAATTTAATTTGTATTGTCAACTGATTTTGTCATTGCTGTCCTGAAATGTTGTGTTACTATTTCAACCATGAAAAAAACTTAATAAATGTGTTTAGAAATTGCTGTATAAATAAAGTGTATTGTAATTATTAATGTTATTATTATAAAGGACTTCAAAGGGCATGGATATACTACACATTAGTGCATCCTGAATGATCTCTTGCACCTTTTTTTTTACTTGATCATTGAAACGGCAGGAAGCACTTTGCTAGAAAAAATGTAAATGTTTTTAAGCTTTTGATGTGCATAAATCAACAAAAGTGATCGTAGAGAAATAGATGGATATTGTAAAATAAAATTGGAAAATGGGCTTCCAAAAGGTACAAAGAGAAATGATAACATTGGAAGGAATTTGCAAACATTACATTATTTTAGTTGAGTTTATCTGCATGTATCACTAAAACCCCTTAGGTTCATATTTCCTTCTGATTGCACTTTTGGTGTTTTCTGCACATTATAAGTTTAAAAAAAACACACAAATGTTCTTTATGTTGTTTTTTGGAGCAGTTTTATGTAACATTGGTTAGATGAGCGAGAAAATTATAGGAAGCTTTGCTTGCTTCATTAACTTTCAGGACTCCATAATGATATCTAGATACAGTACACAAATCAAAAATATATCGTTGGACAAAGACACGCGAGGCCTGAAATCATTGATAACATGATGCATGATATAGATCTGTAGAGTCAGGACAGGGAAAGAAAAGGACTTCAAACTTTACTTTTTAAAACCTGTAAAAAAAAATTGGACACTCCATTATTAGCAAATGATGACTTTAAGTGCTTTAGGGTCCAAACAGGAACACAAACATTAGTATCTGAAGGAAGATACCGGAGTGACCCCCACACTATGTCATTCCTGTATGCTTCTGAAAATGCTTCAAAAGGACAGTTCCCTCAGAAGTTGGGAGTACTGCCCATTTTCAAAGGAAAACTCCAAGGTCCCACCATCTCCACTCCCCTCAGAGGCAGATTTGCCAGAACATGAAAAGAGCAATGAAACCTTTTGATATTTCACTCATGAAAGAGCATGTTGAATCTTTTTTTATTTTAACTGAACATGAATGATCATTCTTTCTGTATCTGAAGAACGTGGAAACCACAAACCTGACGGAGGTCACACTGACATGTTCAGAATGACTGTGAAATGAGAAAGAGGGCAGTGGAGAGGAAGAAGAAGAAGAAGAAGAAGAGGAAGAAGAAGAAGAGGAAGAAGAAGAAGAGTTAAGGTGGAATAAGCTAAATGACATGGGGAGATGAGAATAGGTGGATTGCAGTCATCCATATCAAGCTGTGAGAAAAATTAAAGGGCACAACTTTGAATACATTTTAGCTTGCAGTAGACAGTGATGGCAGGTATTTACATCAAAATGTGAAGGTTCGTGGGCTGTGACTTTACATGTCTCTGAGAGTACATACTCTTGTCTCCCCTTTTTTTAATTTACTCGATGCAAGTGGCCTTTAACATCCAGGGGGACACTAAAGAAATAACAGAATGATGTTAATGTAAAGAATAAAGGCTTCAGGTGGAGAAAAGACACCTAGATAATGCAGTCAAAGCTGCCAAAGTAAGTCTACAAAAATGCCATGAATATAAAGTAAACTCAAGGAGGTTGACCTTTTTGGACTATTTGAGTTTATGCAAAAGTAAAAATAACAATAATTGACATATAAATATAAAAGCAGGATCTGCAGTAATCATTTATGCGGAACACACAGAATAATATATGCAGGTCAGAAACTCTCTCCTTTAGAATGTATTGTTTGCTAGAAACCAGTTGATTAACAAAACAAATGGTGAAATACATTTCCAATACACTAGTATTATATTAACTGTACTATATAAACTATATTTTGCTAAACAGCAACCAGTGAAGTCATAAAGTCTGCAAATAGACTCCAGATCAAATAATACTGAAGCATAAAATGGTTCTAAACGCTTTAAATGAATGTGTTTTTATTGCAAATGAATTCAACCTTTTCTTTTAAGATGGTGGTTTCTTGTTAAAAAAGTTATAATCTTATTTTAAAGTGGGTAACCTAAACTGACTAAAGCAAAAAACAACAGGCAAGTAACAACAATGTAAATATATTAATACTCTTTATTTGACATATGTCACACACTCATAGCCATACAAGCTTATCCTACAGGAAAATTCCAAAAATAAAATATGTAATTAGGAATTGTTAACCTGATGCGTCTGGATTTGTTAAAATCACTAGTCTTTGGGATTGGCAGGTTTCTAGTCTACAGTGGAAACCCTTAAACAGTCCAGAGACGCAGATCCAACACATTCATTTTGGCAATTGACGGTCATGCAAGTGTTCTGTCTATATATAGAAAAATCATATACGTATGCAAACTCACAGCTCTGGACTGAAACACTCATAGACTGAAGCTAGAGAATACACTCCACTTCATATTTCATTTTACATGTTATTTAAACCCTCCAAATAACTTTGAGAATAATGAGTCATCATCCCGCAAGTCCGAAAGTGGATTTTGACCAGCTGAAATAAAAACGAGAATGCATTAGAACTAGATCAAGCTACTACATTAGTCAAATATTGAATTAAAAACAACCCCTATGTTTAGACTGACCTGATATGGCAGGTCCAGCTTGACAGTCTGGTCCCTCCAGGCTGCCAGGACCTCCTGAGCGGGTCACCGTGGTCTCTTCTTTGCCTTGGCTGTCTCGAACTGTTCGCCTCTCCTCTACAGTCTGACATCAAAGCAGTAAAAAACTCAAATTGAAATTCACATTCAAGTGGTAACTCAAAAAGAGAGGATTACAAACTGAAGATATAAATAGTCATAATAGTAGTTTCTGGGATGTTTTCCCCAGCAACTATCATTTCTCAGACCCCGGCATTATTACTAAACCGCTCGCTATCATGGTGAAGAAGTGAAAAATAGAGCCTGGTTTAAAAATACAGGAATTATCATGCAAGACAGAACAAAATCAGACAATGTTGCTATTTTCTTTATCTTTTTGTATCCTTTACTTATGCAGGAGGATCTTATGACTTATGATTACCTTATTTAAGATTTTGTTTTGCACTAAAAAAAGATAAGTCCCATCTGTGATGCAATATAAATATTTGTTTCTTAACAAAATGTCAGGTAAAGTGATTCCAGTATGTTTTTAGTTACATTTTGAAAAGTTTTAAGCATATTTTGATGATTATCGGGATAACATTGAGAACTGCAATTATTTTTGGACAGGTTAATTGATACAGGAACGTGTCATATTGTCCCGTGCCAAAATAAAATCAAGATAAACTCTCACCCCATCAGGTTTCACCACCTTGGTGACGATGACTGATTGGAAGAATGAACGGACCCTGGGTTGGTTCGGTGCCTGGCCAGCAGGTGGCGTCAGAATCTGATCCAAGCCCCCAGAAGACACTGCCGAGTCCAGATCTGGATGGGAAGGATAGGAACAGGAAGTCAGTTTGAACACAGAGCAATGACATGTACTTCATTTGTTTTACTGAAGGATTCGAAATATCACCCACCTCGGTCTTCTTTACGCTCCTCCCCTGGAGCTCTCTGTGGCCCTCTTTTCCAAATATCATTAAACTATTAAGACACCAAAACAAAGTTGATACATGACAGTTACCCTTCATGTTGCAACAGAAACAAAGCATTGATGGAGAAATTAAAGCAAATATCTTATTCACCTTTGAAAAGGGGGTCCAGCCATGAAATGGCGAGCTGGGAAATTCTGGTGACTCATAAGAAGGGTGGCCATCATTTCTGGGCTCTCTGGACGGCCCTGCTTGGGGTCGTTGTGGGTCGTTGTTGGAAGATTTGAGCATAAAGTCTCTGAGGGGGTTCCCACTGGATCCCCCTCCACCTCTTTCAGCTCTGTCTCGAGGTAGCGATGGCATGATACTGGGAACACCTTGAACATAAGGGGACACAGACTGAATCTACAACTGAGAATTGCAATAGATTATTAATTACTTTTAACATTGTGTCCTGGGTCGAGCAGGTGTTAAAACCAAGACAAAGCTTTCCAAAATAGTTAAACTGGGGGAGTACAATTAGAGGCTGCAAACATACCCCACTGTCCTATCACCATGGCCAAGCAGTCCAACGCCAAATCACGACCACAACCAACCCCTAAATCACCTCTAAGGTACAGAGTCCCCTGCACAAAAAAAACATCTAGAAAAGTGTTTGTCCCTGTTGCCATAACATTTCTTTATCAGTAAGGACAGTCACTTTTTGAAGAAAGTTTGCTACCTGGCACACAGGATTTGAAATCTCTTTAATTAACCTTGACTCAGTCCTCACACTCAAGCACGTTGAACTCCTTTTAATGTAGCTTGAATTGTGTATTGTGTTGAATTGTGTATTGTGTTTAACGTGTACTGCCTTGAGGCAATATAGATTTTAATGTACCCTTTTTAATAGCAGATTTTACAAATGCAAACGAAAGACAAATGTCTGTGTTTTGTACTAAAGTATTTTCTATTATGTTCTATACTGAGATGAGCAGTAAAGTACTGGATCACATGGAAGTTTTCATACCAAAGTGTCCAGATTCTGGCTGTCCGTCCCAGCGGCCCAGCTGGGAGAATATCTCCTCCATCTCCCTGAGGACCTGGCCAAACACCGGCGGCTCCTGGATCCTCATCCCGTCAGGGCCAACGCTGAAGCCAAACCTCAAGGCACTGTCAAAGGGGTCCTGCTGGTCCCCTCGGAACCCATCATAGTAGGGTCCATCTTCTTCCTCATCATCATCTTCGTCATCGTCATGAGTCATAGCATCGAAGAAGGGGTCCCTGATCCATTACAGTAAGTAAAATGGATGAGTATCTGTGGCATTAATGTGCATTGACTTTCAAATCTTGCTTATTTATCAGTAACATTCATTTAGTGTCATGTCAACTGAGTCTAAAGGCTAAAATTATCTAAAATTTTGATTGTAGCTTGTTTTTTCCCCATTATCTTGTGTTTCTTTTCTACTTTATCTTTCTTGTGTTATGGAAACACGAAGCCATATCACATGAGTCCATGCTCTTAGTCTGTTAATGATAGTTTGTCTTTACTCATGTATTATGATTGTTGTTGATGTGCGTGTGTCTACACGACAACGTGTGACTGATGCATTATACTTGTGAAACAGATGGTATTTATGGGATGCATTGTTGTTAACTACTATACTAAAACATGTCTCCGTTTTTTTTACTACGTCTAAAAATATTGATAGACATATACACATTTTAACATTATTTACTTTTATATGCTGCCTGGAGAATGCTACTTTTCCTGGAAGATTTTCAAGTAATTGTCCTTCAGATTCCCTTGCAAATTATATATTGCATCTTTTTTTAATGACATGCACAAACAAACAAACAACGGTTACTTTAATAGACTTTAAAAGTACGCAATCGTATTAATCCCGAGGTCAATCTCAACCTAAATAAAACAGCAACCATGCTAGCTGAGGGACCCCTGTGGTCATCCTGGCAGAGAAACACTAATCTTGTCATTAAAGCTGTTTAATTACTTAACTAACAAATAGCGTGCAATGCAGGCACCAAGTTAGCGAAATCATGTTAGCTTAGCTTAGAGTGGCAGCTGTGTACTTGACTTTAACTCCATAAACTTACCTTTGGCTTCGATAATGGCCTCCAGGTACTCCAAAGAACCCGCGAAATAAGTCAAAAACACTCATTTAATCGCAGCTTTTGTGTAAAACTAAATCATGACTAAACGCTGTACCAACAGCAGACAGGCGCCGACCAACACGAACTCGTCGGTTGTCAACAGTGTCGTAAAGTGTTCTCGATAGTTCAGAATGACGCAACCACACGTAATGCTACGTTACCGTAAACAACGAAATGAATGCGCAGCAGAAATAACAGAACCCTCGAAGAAGAAATTAATAAAAGCACACTTTCAGTATCAGGCCCGATGTGAAGTTTGAAACGCTCGTGTTTGAGTTAATGTTTGAATTACAAGACGTTGAGAGGGAAAACAATTAAAAAAGGCTCGGGTTCATTAATGTGGTCAATGATGGAAAGTTTAAGTACATAAATTGAGGAACGTCTACTTTACTTGAGTACTTTAGTGTTGTGCTAACGTAACATTTACTCCACATGTTAAATGGAAAATGCTGCTACATTTCAATGTATCCGCACAATATATGACACTGGCAGAGGCCAGTCTGCTGCTCGTACTATTAACACTTTAAAATACATTTAGCCAATAATATTTGACTTCTTAAACAAAACATTTAATGCATGAATTTGACTTGTAATGGAGTATTTCTACAGTATGGTATTACCACTTATATCAGAGTAAATAAGTACTTACTCCACGACTGCCCGTTCAAGTGTTTGCCGAGTTAAAGCAGGTGCCGTTTCCTAGCAACGCGTTCCATCACCAAGAGACGGTAACGTCTCATCAGTGAGAAACATTCCAACGAGCATTATGACGCCATCGGTCACCAGGGTTACAGAGTTTTGACAGTATAAATCGAATGCAATCCATTGGCAACTTCTCCAAAAGGCTGGGCAGTATAAAGGCGCAGGTTATTTTAAGAGTCGTCAGTTGTGAAATGAATGACCGAAGGGATTCATTAGGCATCTGGAAGTCCTTTTCGCCACAAAACAGCTGATCAGTTTTCTTGACATCCTGTCAGCAGTTTGACTACTGGTCAGTCACCCAAAATGCAGTAAAGCCCATGAAATAGAGAAAAGTCCTGCTAAAGTAACTAGGAAGTTAATTAAATGTACTAGATTAAATCCGTTGTTTCCCCTCTGAATGGTGAAGTAGCATAAAGTAGCACAAACCAAATAAATGTGGTCCGCTTTCCACCACTGTGTCACTTTACACATCTGATATTGTAACGCCTTAGCTGCAACCAGACATTATGTTAATATCCTGTCAGGATCAGCAACATGACTGCATGTTGACATGACTAATAATACATTTGAAAGAAAAAGCTTGTAGAAGTAAATGGCAAGATTGCGATGCATTTAGATGTCATCCTAGATGTTTAGCTAAATCAACCGTTCAGCAGCTAGCTTTCAATCACATACTGCACAACAAGTTATTAGATGCAAAAACAATGCCTGGAGAAGTACTGTTTGGAGTTTAATTTGGCACTGCTTATCCCCTGGAGTCTGTTAGATAACTCTTAACACCAACCCTCCGGCCTCGGAGTCAGATGGTGTGTTGTGCCAAACACTTTATGGCACAAGTTCTTACAGCGTTTGTAAATTCATTGTTCCCCTGATATCAGTGACATTGACGTTTCAATCCGTCAGATTAATTAAGGCCAGCCTTCAGCAGCACAAACACTGGGCCTCATTGTCAAACTGTTGGAAGAAGAGATGCTGCTACATTTACAAGCCACATGAGAAACAAATAGTTTCTTAAAAGACATTCACATCCAAAATGATGAAAATGTCTTTTTCTTGTTTATTTAATTAATATTTATATATTTTTACAAAATAAAAAAAATATGAAACAAAAAGCTAACAAGTCTGCAAGGATTTAAGAAGGAAAAGGAGAAAGCCATCGAACAAACAGGGACTACAGTACTTGTTTTTTTTTTATATGTACAAGACAAGTTTATCCATTTAAATTGTTTTTAAAACGCACAGTACAAAAAGAAAAAATAAATCACTGACAAAAAAAACCCATAGTACAATTCTGTCCATCAGTATTCAATGCTGCAGGTTTCCTTACAATGGGGGACAGGTGGTGAAACAGGGAGGAGGTGGGGGGCCTCAAAAAACAAAATAAAATAAAAACACACTGGAAGGCAGATTGGGTGTGTATTGGCCTTGGAAATCATTCAACATCTCTTGCAGAATAGGTGGGGCCTTTATGCAACATATTTATAGTTTGTGGGAACGATAACTGTACAAGTGTTGGATAATGAAAAATTCTGTGCTAGGCAAAAAACAAAGCACAGTACACAACCACGGCCCCCGTGTGTACAAACATGCACGCAGTCACATGACGAACACACTTTCCTCACAGTCCAAGCCAGTGAGCTCGCTTATATGTCTTTATATATAATATATCTATATTTGGTAAAAAATAAACTTCACAACTCTACCAATTTAGAGAATTGTTTCTTCAAACCTAAAATGACAAAAAAAAAAAAAAAAAAAAAAAACATTTAACAGCAATCAAGCAAATTATTGTGTTTGGGCATTTTGTGTGGGAGGGAAGAGTTTCCACCAAAATTAAAGAGTGGGGAGTAGAGGGTGAGAAATAGAAAACCAGCCTGTCCCCCCACCTTCAGATATTACTCCATTCCTCCCCATCTGCAAGAAAAAAAGGGGGGAGGGGGAAGACTAAAAAAAACCCAAAAAAAAAAAAAAAAAACAGGAAACGTTCATTCTTTTAGAAAACAGTTCTATGTTACATACAAGTCAAAGAAAAAGAGGGTGGGGCAGGGGATTAACACGATACAAATTCCCAACACTCAATATTTCACCTCTTGACGGTGTATTTCTATGACCATTTAGCTCCGACCTCCTCTCTCTTCTAAGCCGCTCTTGTCCCTCCCGCCCATCCATGCATCTTTACAGTGCTCGTTCTCTCGGCACAGCACCTCCTCTGACCGCAGTCAGAGCTGCAGGAGTGCTGGGCCAAGAGACTGGGGAGGGAATCTCTGCAGGAGGAAGAGGGAGTTTATATGTGGAGACTGTTTGCGGAAGGAGTGATGAGCCCCCTTCTATCTTCGGTCAACAGCGTGGGGGCCCGACAGTGGATGTTAGTTTGCCCCCCAGTTGTAGCTGTTGTATGCCGGCTTGTTGATCTGAGACTTCTGCTGAATGGAGGCGTTCTGGCTGCGCTGTCCAGTGCCACTCTGTGGAGAGAAGAGTTTCTGTGAGCAGTCGAGTCATGCCAAATGTTAACGCAAATATTGTGTAGCTTAGTGATAAACACGCACGCACGCGTTTCCCCTCGGTTGACTGCTTTGCAGCTCACCAATTAAACTCAATCTACCACCAGACCAAATTCTGTTCTTAAATTTAAAGTTACTTTTTGAAATCAACATGAACCACTCTTCACATCGGCATAAATTAGATCCATTGCACTAATTTGAAAAGAAAAGTCACTTTTAAAGCTGGTTCGCCTGCTATTGTGTTTGCTCCAACAGTGTTCATTTTATAAATCAATACAGCAAAGCAAATTTATTGTATTTGAAAATCCTACTTGGCAATAAACCAGACTGTTATCTTGCTTCACCAATGCTAAATAAGAATCAGTGACTAAAACTGCCTGGTGAATGAAAAAGCAAGCAGCATCAATTAAAATGATAAATGATAAAAAGGCATGTACAGTACCTGTCCGTCCTGCTGCAGGTGGTGATGCAGAATCTGAGAGTGGGGTTGTTGGTGTGGTGCCAGGATGTGCATGAAGGGGGCCGGGGCGTAGGCCGCGGCAGCCGGGGGGTTGATGGGTCCCCCGCTCCCCAGAGCCGAGGGCAGGCTGAACGAAGCTGCTGGCGTGCCAGCGTGGAAACCCTGCTTCTCAAACGACTGCAGGAGTAAGCGAGACAAAAAACAGACATGACATTTTTGCTCGATTGAAACTGCATGGAGGGGGGGAAATCTTTTCCTGTGAAGGGCTTGAAATATTTATGATCTGCAATCACCTGAGTCTTTGTGTAAACGGACCCTGAAATATCTGGTACCCCCGTGTTGCTTGATGTCACAGAGACTCCTGCAGAGACAAGAGACGGGACACAAAATTAGTTAAACTGGGCATGTAAAGGGGACTTCAGGACACCCATTAACAAACCATGCCCAGCCACATGATTATTATTAGATTCTAGCCAGCATAATTGCTGTATGACGTGGTAACAATAATGGTGCTCTGATCAATCGGCTGAGATTTGTTCTAAATAGTTTGATCGGTGGCCTCTATAAAAAGGCCCATCAGGTGACGCAAAACACGGAAGACAATTTCTCTATGCAACTCTAAAACGGCATCACCGTAATAGTGTCTTTAAAGCCACTTTTACACAACCTATTCAAGGTCGGACCGTTGTCGTTATTTCTCATCGCTTTGCTGTATACATTAAAAAAAAAAAGAAAGTTTTATTTATTTATTTATTTTTTTTAACAAGTACACAAAATAGCGAGGCATTTTTGTTCTGCCACTATAAATCGGAAGCAGAGGTAGCGAGAGCCAATTTGTTGTCTGTGTAGTAAAAATGTGTAATGAAATCAATCTGGATCAATATTTGGATTAAATGATCGACTATGTAACTGTGCTAGCGTCGTAACATTGCCTAGTGTACAGTTGATGGAGAGAGCGTGCGACCGTGAGTAGTAGGAACCTAAAAGCTGTGTGTAGCAGTGTAGTGTGTGTACAGTTTATTCATCAGTGAATAAACGCTAAAACTTCTTAAGACTCAAGTCAAGCTCCCGTGTCCTGCTAACCACCTGCTGTGAAGGGGTCGGGGTTTGCACAGAAACGACAGGTGGACCAGCTTTTCTCATACAGGAGCTCTTTTTTATTCTTTTTATTAAAAAGAATAACGCTAAGATTGTGTTTTCATTTAAATGTCTGGAAGGGCCTAGTAATTTTTAAGCAAAGCCATTTTCAAATTGTATTTTAGTTACTTTTAGTGAGTTGATATAAATGTAACCAATAGTGTTAATTGGGCATACGATATCGTATCGATCGCAGGCATCTGAATCAAAAATCGTAATTGTGGCAGACTGATATCACAAAATAGTCACATAGTCCAAATAAAAATCAATATAATATTGTATCAAGATGAAACTTGTCATCTACACTCCTACTGTGTAAAAGGAACAGCATGGCAAAACACACGCACCACTAAAGTGGGGTCTCTGTAAAAGGGGCTGTGTGTGTGTGTGTGTGTGTGTGTGTGTGAGTGTGAGTGTGAGAGAGAGAGAGAGAAAGTATAAACATCTATGTCAGCATAAATTCATAGATGATTTGAGTATAAGTTCCCTTTAGTGAGGAACGCAGCGGAGATAAAGAGGGATGAGATGAAGAGAGGTGAGAAAGATGGTGTAGCAGCGTATCAGTTCCAGTCAGCCACAATGGTTAAACTGACTGCATCTGGTGGTTACCGACCCCCGTATCGCTATAGAGATGCAAAACTAGGTCAACTGCTTTGCTGTACAAAAGAAAAACAGGTACGGGACAGTTCTAGTGACATTTACATAACAAAATGTAAGAGCCTTAACATCTGTGAAATATTTGAGCAAGAAGACTGATCACATGATGAAATTATCCTAAAGTGAGTTAAAATTACTTTCTCATTCAGTCAGTTAGGTAAAACATTTATGGCTTTATGAAGACATGACAGCTACGGAAAGAGCCACAATGCTAATGTGGCATTAATCATCTGAAGCCAAATAACTTATTTAAATGATATTAAGGAAGAGTAGTTTGAGTCCTTTTACAGGCTGCGTCAGTAATGGATTATAAAATCGGTTGGAGCCTTAAATATTGTCTGTTGTCAGCAGGAGAGATTCTCAGCTCTGTGCTGCTGTAGTCTTTACGTTAATCTGACTTGTCTTGTGCTGAAAGAGTTACAGAAATGTTACAAGGTCCAAGCAAAAAACAAAAACAATGGACACCATAGCTGAATATAATGAAGAGCTCACTCCCGAAAGGTACATTTACCCTAATGCATCACTGTATTTAGTCATCAAAATGGTTTCTTCATTGTTTTGCTTGGGTAACAATTTATTTCAGAAAAATACTCATATTTGTCAAAGAAAAACCACAATACACACTCCAAAGATTATGGCACAAAAATTGATGAGCAAACCCTCAAGCGCCCTTTACTATTCCTCGTGAAGAACAAGAGCATCCTATATGTGCACAATAGTGACGCTCGAGTCGAACCACAACCCGCCTGAGCTTACTGGAATATATCGCAGAGTTCCAGCGGGCGGGCAGGTCAAACAGTGACAAAGCAGCATGGCAGAAACATTGCATGCAATAGTGCACTCTCTCTCGCACTCAAAACACACACATACAGTGAGTTGCGGCACATGTCCACTTCTCTGTTCTCGTTTCAGACCACAGTCCTAACCATTAAATCGACAACATTAGTGCCTTGTATGCAGGGGTGCCGCTGTGGTTAAAGTGCCTAACAAGCCGCCCAGCTGCAACGATAACCAAGGCAGAAACAGGTTAAATCTCTCATTTACCGCCAGCGGCAGTGAATGTGCAAAACAGGGTACAGAGTCCCCCGTTCACCCGTCTGGGAGAGTTTGCAGCCACCATGTTGCATGCATTGTCGTGAACACATGCAGCCAGTCTCCCAGTAAGTCTCGCTCGCATTGGTTAGTTAGGCTACGATGTTATCAGCTGTGTGTCTGCCGGGCATAACGTTACTCTTTAGGTTTCCACCAGTGTATTGCAAGCCTGGCATAACGTTAACGCTAGAGTCCATGACAGAGACAGAGACACAGACAGACAGACAGACAGACAGACAGACAGACAGACAGACAGACA
>CALSCE010010855.1:14910766-14958190 GCA_943593645.1 Bovichtus variegatus | reverse complement strand
AGACAGACAGACAGACAGACAGACAGACAGACAGACAGACAGACAGAGAGCACATTTGTGACAGAGAGTATGAAGTTAGCAGTAACATTATAGCAGTTAGTGTAGCCGTGCAGTACATGTACAGTTCCCCAGGCTCCCATGTCTTGCTTACAATCTGCTGATTTAAGTGAGGGGGTTAGCCCTGAAGTCAGCAACAACTCCAGCTCAGGCTCACTTAAGGTTGGTTGACCTTTAACGTGGACCGGCAATTATTTTTTAAGTGACAAGCTGCTCTTTTGACAGTCAACCCTTAGATGCATGAGCCTCATGCATTTTCTATGGGATCTTATGGGAACCTTTGATTCTTATCAACCGTGGCTGTTAGGAATAAATTCAGACAAGAATTTGGACCAATTAATGATTGAATTAATCAGTTGGAGTTTTGTTCAATTCAAAAAAATATTATGTTTTTAAATAAATGCTTTAACCGTGAATTCTTAACAGTCCTACTATAATGCATAAAATTGGAGGTTTGCAGGTAGAGTTCGGGTAGTTTCTTTATGTATATTTTTGCGGGTTGGGCTGGGCGGATTGGGTCTCATAACGGGTCGGGTGGATGTGGGTCATAAAAAACCCTGACCAGCGAATCACTCGTGCACAGCGTGCACACTGCTGCAGCCACTTGCTTGAAAAGCTCTTCAAACAGTACATTCACACACACACTCTTATATAGCACAGAATTATTTTTACTAGTAATACACATTGTTATTCTCTCTCTTGGATTGAAACCTACTTCACCCACAGGACAGTGAACTCTGTAGTCTGGAGATGAACATACCAGCAATGACAACATGAGTGAAGAGCAAGCAACACAGAGGGAAAATGGGACAGCATCAACCAGGGCAACTCATCAGTTTATGGCCCTTGTGTCCTGCCACATTTTTGACTCCAAATCTGATAATTGCGTAGCATACATGTCTAAAATGTAAAAACCAGATTGGATTAATGACTAGTTGCCCTGGAAGAGAACAGGAAACAGACAGAATGGCAGACAAGGCTTTTAAAAGAGGCAGGCTGCATTGGACTGTCTTCCTACAGGCGCAGCTCATCAGCGATGAGGCAAAGGAACGAGAGCAAAGAGGGGGAGAAGAATGGTTGGTGACACAAGGAGGAAGACGGGAGGGACAGGTTTTTTTTTGTTTTTCCTTTTTCTTTATTTTGGCATGTGGCGGCACTCACCGACTCCAGGCCCGGTGACAGAGCTGGCTGGCTTGTTTTGTGCAGAAGCGGCAGCGGCCACGGCAGTGCCGTATCCGCCCTTACAGAAATCCCCACTCCCTGAAGCCTGGCCCACATCCTCATAGCCTGCAACAGTCAGACACACAGCCACAGCCCACAGCGTTAGACACACCAGGCAGGGGAAGCAGACCTGCCTCAAATAGCTTTTTGCAAATAATTCATAGCGTTTGTTTGAAACTGTGTACCACATGGACATGTTTTACAAGATTTTGACAATACAGATCGTGTCAAGTCCTCTAGGAAACCCAGCTAACTGACTTCAAAATATTTTACTGTAATTATCTGAACTTTGACACTAAATGCATTGTCCTTTGTTGCAAAATGTCCATCTGGTACAACAAGAAGGTCAGAATCAACGCTAACATCATTTGCAAATACTATTTGACCCAAGTCTGAGGGAAGGAGGTGGGGGAAGTGAGGGGGCAGGCAGGGTGTGTGTGGGAGGGGGGATGGAGAGTGAGCTTGAGTTGGGTGATGGCAGAAAGCAGCAGGTGGTACAGCTTAGAACAAATAGGTGTTGCACATGTTTTCACTAAAGGTGAATATTGAGTGATGAATTAAAGTATGAAAATAAAAATCACAGAAAAGAAAAAAAGAACATAAAGTGATGGAGTAGATACTAGAAGGCCACTGGGAAAATATGAAAGAAAATGGGCTAAAAGGAGAGTCATGTAAAGAAATATGGGAGGATGATGGGTGCTCCATTTGTTGATGCGTTTAAGATGCGAGTGTGAGAAGGTGGATGCATGTGTGGTGGAATGTGAAGCCTTGGGGCAATTGACAACTTTCTGAAATGAGCAAAGCAAGCTATGAAAGACAGCAGGAGACCGATAATGTAACCCCTCTGGTATTTAAACTGGTACAGCCAGGTGCCACTGTTCAAGCCCATCTTCCCCTTCCCATTCAGTTTAAATGGCAGATATTTTCTTGCCATTATAAAAACAGCAGAATTGTTGAGACATGTTCCTTGTGTGTACAGGCAATGGACTGGGTACAAGATGCAGATGCATTTCCGATATTCTGACAAAACCTCATTATTAATCAAGCTCAATCCGAAAACATTTTTTGATCAACTTTGAGGTCAACAGTTCAAGTGTATCAGCAGACAAGAATGTGTTATGAACCATTAGCGACTACCATGACCCAATAATAACAAGAGTATTGACACAAGCATATTTATGCTTGTAGATACTGCCGAGCTCAAATGAAATATGCACTCCACACCAATGACAAATCAATGGGCTCATGAGAAACAGCAAAGAGTTCATGGTATGCAAGTATATAGAGTAGGACCTGCATGACCCCTCTAAACATGCCGCTTCAATTTAGTGCCTCACCAGTGCTGTATCCATGGGAACCATAACCACTAGCCTGCTGGAAGGGAGTGGCTGATGCATTGACTCCGACATTCACACCGTGCTGCTTTGACGAGGTAGGAGCCACCTGGACAAAAACAAAACCATGGCATGTAAAGTCATCAAGTGGCAACAAAGCAGGGCAACCAGAGTATGTCTTGTGGGGTCACAAGATCCAGTTGTCATCTCGTTGAGTCAGGAAGTACTCATATTTAAAAATCACAGAAATGCAATCCTATACAGTTCCAGAAGTCAAAGAGACACCAGAATGATCTTTCATTTATGCACTGATCAATTATGATTTGATAGCCCGCTCCTGCTGAAGTCCATACATTTTTCTCATGGTATGAATAAGAATTATATATTTTTTCATATTTTTATTGGTGACTCGACTGCATTTATATAGCGCCTTTCTACCTTACCCGACAATGCGCCTAACAATTTGCCTCTTATACACACATTCATTCATTCATACAGCAATGGTCGCAGAGCTGCCATGCAATGCGCTGGTCGGCCCATCGTGAAGAGGGCTGAGTGATATGGAGAAAATCAAATACAGTATTTGACAAAATACCTCGATATCAGTATTGCAACGATATTGTAGGAATGACTATTGGTTCTTTTCTATTCAGTCTGGTAAGTTCAGAAAATATCACTTTACTGTAATGCAGCCTTTAAAAATCAGGTAAAGACAACATGTAGGTGACATTACCATATCCAAAATCTAAGACGATATCTAGTCCCTTATCACAATACTTTTTATATTAACACTATATTGCCCAGCCCTGATAGAGACCAACTTGGGGTTTAGTGTCTTGGACAAGGACACTTTGACATGCGAACAGAAGGAGCCGGGAAACAAACTGCCAACCTTTTAATTAAAAAGACAACCCGCTCTACCTCCTGAGCCACAGCCACAAAAAAGACTCAGGGGACAAGCAGGACTGTAATCTCACCGGAAACACAGCAGGTCCGTACTGGAAGGTATTGGGCAGGCCTGGCATGCCGGTGTAGTACGGGAGGCTTGTGTAACTGTAGCCAGGCGGCAGCGCGGGGTTGAGGAAGGGCTGCTGTGTGGTGTGATGCGTCTGGGTCTGGTTCTGTTGTGTCTGAGCTAATGTCGTGGCTGGAGACGGGGATGACGCATCACCTCGACCAAACTTTGATAAATCACCTGCAAAGATGGGAATCAGAATGGATGTTACTAAAAGTGTTACAAATGTCCAACCTGAGATAAAAAATTATTATTATTTATTTATTTTTTTTAAATAAATGAATCGAATAAAAAAGGAGATAGACAAAACAATCCATCAAGTTTTGGCTTGGTGCGGGGGTGCCATTTCTGTCTCTCGATACGCTATTTCTAAATGTTAGATTATTCATTGGCATTATATCTTGTTAAATCCGATTATAAAAAAGGCATCTGGCCAATATTTTCCTGTCACCCTGCCAGACTCAGTTTCTATCCACAAGCAGAAAAGGTGCTCTATATTTAGTGTAAGGATAATCACACAATTTCAACTATTCCTTTTTTAGCTAAGCACACAAAGCTTATTAAACATGTAGCTAACTGCTGAACAGACACAGTAAACTCTTTTAAGAGACACAATTGTTAGGCTCACCAGAGTAAGGGTTGTTTGTCAGGCTACCGTCTCTGCCAGTCAGTGCTGTTGTGGGAGTTGCAAAGGGGATGCTGTAATAATCCTGGAGAGACACAAATGTTTTCTTTATAAAAATACTGGACATGAAGTAGTGATTACTTCTACTCAAGTAGTGAGTAGTGTGTTCACAATATTTTTTATTGCAGGAGTTGAAGACCTTTCACCAAACAAAACTCACCAGCGGTATTCTTGTCTGTAGCATCTGTAGGTCATCATAGCCGTACACCTGAGGCTGAGACGAAGCAATGAATGTGTTAAATATTACTATATTAATAATACAACAGAAAACACTGGTAAGCAGAGGTGAAGCTCAGATTGTACAAAGACTGACTTGACCCTGGCAGGAACTTACAGGGTAGGCGTGCAGTAGTCCAGGGGCCATGATGTATGGGTTGGGCAGTAGAGGGGGCACTCCAGGTGGCAGGTTTGGAGGAGCTTTCCCTGCATGCACAAAGCCATACAAATCACAAAAAAAAATACATTTATTGTTAAACAAGCAAATACTAAAAATCTATTACCCATTGCTTTACTATGCACCCTGGCAAAGAAAGATATCCATGTACAGTATGTTTTTGTGTGACATCACCATATAAACTCTAGATTTCAATAAGCAAGGAACAATCTGTTTCATTAAACCAAATAAATGACAAGACCGCAATACACGTGATAAACTATGCACTGGCATAGGGAGCAGAAAGGAAAACAAACCGAATGAGTTTGTGTGAGAGCGACAGAAAAAAAGCCTCATGAGCAAATAAGCAGAATAAGGAGTCAGAAGAATGGAAACCCTGGTAGTGACTGAGGACATGGAAACCAATTTCTCCAAACCAAATTCTGACAAAACATTGCGCTTCTATCAAATAAAAGGGTCACATTCTGTTATCGGTTTTGGAATTAAAAAGCACATACTTCCCAAGCACTGTTTGGTAATGCATACTACCACCCAGGAAAAAAACACAACATGCATCATGATGAAGCTAAGAAAAAAAAAAAATCAAAAAAAAAAAAAAAATCGCTGCAACCAAACAACCATAGAGGCATTTATCACCTGGTCAAATATATGGCTTTGATCAAAACAGTGAAAAAATAAGAGATTAAAAGAACACTGTTGGCACCAGAGAAGCTCTACTTAATGCCTAATAAAACCTTGTTGACAAACCATAGCCAAGGCAGAATTGTGAAAACTACAAATATAGATGCATATACAATCCTGACTGACGCCCTGACCCTAAATTACTATGGCTACAATTAACTCACAGGTAATGCTACCTGTAGATTGACAAGTAAACAAGGCAGCCAATGCAAGGGGAAAAGAAAATGTAAAATCTTAAATTTTTGTTGAGCAATTTCACCGTGCAAGTTTTGGATGTAAAGAGTTCTAAAAGAGGAATTGATACCAAAGCATATTTTCATGTTTGTGCTTGTGTCTAACCTGAGGATGCTGCAGAGCTGCGTGAGGATGAGGAAGTAGCTGAAGAAGGAATGGCTGAGGACATTGAAGCGGCGACTGCTGCAGCCTGGACACCCATGGAGGCAGGGTTGAGGCCCATGGCCAGACTGCTGACGGGGCCGAGGCTGGAGGGAGCCAAAACTGTTGCAGAGCCCACAGTGGAGGCCTGAGGGGCCCCTAGGGACACCTGCGCGCAAGCCACCGAGGAAGAGGGGACTGATGCTGACCCGGAGGAAGGGAAGGAGGAGCAGTGCAGGCTTGAGTCACCGTCTACAGTTTGATGCTGTAGAGACGGAAGGAAGAAGATAAAAAAAAAAATGCAGTTAGGATTGATGAGATTACATTTCCATTAGGGTGACAGGACATCTAATGTGTGCATCTGCCATCACAGGAAATGAAGCTTTAAAAAAAAAATGCTCAGAGGTGGAAGGAGATACACTGTCCAGCATAAGCACGTACCCACAAGTCATGGTTACTGTCTGGTTTAAAAAAATAAAATAAAATTAAAATTAAAAAAAAAAAAAAACCTTCTGATCTACTCTTTCAAAGCCAGGTCCACATAATCTCGAAAATACCATGCGCATATACACAGTAGCGCATGTAAAATTTAAGCTGTGCACCCAATTCTCAGCTCTATATGCACCGGTGCAAATAACTTGGTACAGATATTTAGGTTATGCAGGGCTGCTAACTCGCATTGAGCATGAGACTCACGCAACACTTTGCACACGTACATGTTCATAACGTTACGGTGACAAAAGAGGACATTGACAGTGCACGGGCAGATACAGAGCAGCACAATGCAACACTGTATAAAAAAAACCTGGATTTTGAAGCGCATCTATTCATACAAAAAGGATGAAGAAAGACTGACATTACACCAATAATTTATTAAATAAGATGTAAACAGATTCAATAATAGGTTTGCTTAGAAGCACAATGGATTTCTGTTTAAAATGTTCCTGGTTATGACTGTTACAATTTGAAGTAGTTACACTGTACAAGGAAGGTCAGCTCAAATTATATAAACACATCTAAAAGTTATTTTGATAAATTAAATGGATAAATGTTTTCCTTCAGAGGTTTGCTGAAATTTGCAATGTAATCCTGTTCAACTTTATTTAATGAATGAATTTCATCTATATAGCACCTTTGATTTGAAGATATTGTACAGTTTGAGAAAATAAAAAAAAGGGTAATTCAGTTATAATTACATTACAACACTGACGAATTCCTCATATTTGACTGTCAAAGAAAATGGAAGTGGCGAGAAAGATGGACAAATACACCAAATGGTTCAGTAAAAAAACATTTTGGTGCAGGTAAAAAATGTGGTGCATGCGATTTTAAAAAGTTACGTGCATCAGTGAATGTACAAAGAAACAAAAAGTATTTTGAGCCCTGGTTCTGTTATAAATACAGAAATAAACATAAGCTCACCAGTAAGCTTGAGTTGGATGTCCGGACTGAAGATGAAGCAAGGCTGTTCTGTTGTGATGGGTGAGAGCTGTAAAAATGACAGGAAGGTTTAGAGCACCACTCAACTATCTCCAAATCACATTTACTGATAATTAAGTTATGACCTCTGGGTGAACCCAAGATACTTGTTCATTTCCTACATTATTATGTTTGTTAATTTAGCAGCATCTCACTTGTTGTGCTGAGGAGGGGGGATGGTGCTTGGAGGCAGGTCTTCACTATGTCCCAGACCGCTGAGGGACGTCTGATTGGATGTAGTCAACAAAGAGGCAGGGCCCGTGCCGCTGTCAGTCAAAGTGCCCATGTTGGAGACAGGCGTGACTGAATCAGAGACCGGTTTAACCGATACTGCAGAGCCTGCTGCAGCTGGAGAGAGAGAGAAGACATTTCTGGAATAAATTCCAATCCAGAGTGATGAGGAAAATTTTCAAAAATGCTTTTGAGGAAAAAAAAAAAAACAAAAAAAAACAAAACACCCTTGTATATAGACACTTACCTTCCCCAGATTGTGTTGTTTGCATCGAACTGAAGCCATTCTGTAAAACCAACAATGAAGGTAAACTCACAGGTTTCTATGGAAACTGGCCATTCATAAGATGATGAAAATGTTGGGGCAATTCTGCACCATCAATGTACATCCACTAAAAGTGCTCGTGTTTTCCAGACAGGCTCAGATTGTTTTTATAAGTGTATGTTTTTATGTATTCTCACGCAACAAACTCAGACAACATCGGCACTCCTCTCTCCAAATCTCACTCGTGTCTTCTGCCAACAAGTAACACACACAACATTGCATGACACAATAACAAACAGACCGGGTCATTGGAAAGGTAAAGAAAAGCTTTTTTTCCCCTTGTAGAGTCCTCTCCATAATGTTGTCAGACACTTATAATAATCGGAGCCTGTCAGTGGCATAAAAACAAACAAGCAATTGTAGTTGACTGTGCAGAATTGCCCCGAGCGGTTACATTGCAGCCCGCTTAGCGGATGCCGGCTGCAGCGTTCTCATTCAATACTGGACCAATTTCATCAATTGTTGTCGTCATTAGTTTGACACAAAACATAGGAAAATAGGGGTGGAAAAATATCGTAGTTATTCTTTAAATACTTGAGCTCAGGTAATATCTAAATGATTTTAGCGTTCCAATGGTTGGCCCAGATTAAAACAGCAAATTTACTCCAGGAGAAAGGACCACGTGTGGGTAAGCAAGATGTCCCCACTAGCCACTCATCTAAGCACTATACTAACAGAACACCATATTTATTAGATGTTTCACCAAGTTTAAGTGGAAAAAGAGGAAAGCTTTGGCCTTACCTTGGGCTGCATATCCTTCTGAGGGGAGGATGAGACTGAGGGAGGGTAGCGCCGTGTCTGAGATGCTCTCTGATCGTACAGGTCCATCTGACTGGAGTTGGAGAGAGCTGGAGTTGATTCACTGCAGATTGTAATGGTATTGACAAGATTTTGTTCTTAGGGAACAATAAGTGGTTCTGAATTGAAAATTGATAATTACCACTTAAATTCTATACCACTTTTAAAGACTAGAACATGCAGTTTTATTCATCTTTACACCCCAGTACTTCCAATAAATGCTTCATAAGAAAAACTTGCTTAATGTCCAGCAATAATAAAAATAATTAATAATTAATAATAATTAATAATAATAATTTCAAAACCTCGATTGAGATTTTTTGAATGAAGCTTCAAATTTCTGTGGTCATATTTTATGACCATCACTCTAAAAAGTGTCAGCCAGACCCATCTCCACAGCGCTGAGGCCTGGAGAACGGTCTGGCTCCACATTATATTCTGGTATCGGGGAAAAACAGCCTGTCTTGTTTGTATTTCTTTAAAACAATCACAATTGTCTTGGGCACTAAGCACATGATGCAGCCCCTTGCAAAATAAGATAGAGAAAAAGTTTGGATCACACGAGTCATAAAAAAAAAAAAAGAAAATCCTACACAGCCACCACTGGAATCTAATTGTACAAATAGTATAATACCTACAATATTAGTGGAGCCTGACCTTTATCTGCAACTGTGCAGAAATACCAGGTTTAAACAGAATGAATAGATAGAAAATAAATATAATAAGACCGCAATAATAATAATAATAATAATAATAATAATAATAATAATAATAACAACTATATTATAAAATAAATAAATAAAACGATGCGCAGCACTCAAATGTTAACATTAGAAAAAAAAAAGCTTCAAACTAGTTGGTAAAGCACAAAAAAAATAGTATAAATGGTCAAATTAAATATTTCACTGTCAACAGACATAAAAATAAAAAAAACACCCAAGAAGGTGTAAATATCAACTTTATCTTCAAAGTGTTATTGTACAAAGTTGTATTTGTGGATGTACCAACCTGCTGGGGCTAGTGTAGAGACTGTTCTGAACCTGGTTGGCTGTTGTGGTCGCGGGGGTCGAGTCGTACTCCTGTAGAACTGGTTCCGACCCAAACTGCAGTGCTCCAAACTGAAGGTTGAGGCCTGACATGTCTGTCGAGCCAGGCATCTCAACCGCCAATGCAGGAATCTTAAGATAAAGGGCATTATAAGACTCATCCCAGGATGATTTCTACCGTCTCTACTATTATTTTTATTAGCATTTACGCTGTTAGTCAGGTACAGCAATATTTTAGTTGTCATTTTTGCATTATTTAGTTGTTTACTGCTATATTAATGTTCTGAATGCCATATGTAGAACCTTTAACATGTTGTGATTTGAATACAATAGTCACCTTTGTTGTGATGGAAGTCCTCTTCTTCTGCTGTTTGAGTTTGTGTTGCTGCAAAGGCAGAGGACTGGAACCCTGGGCATCTGAGGAACTTGGGGAAACTTGCTGACCTAGAGAAGGAACTGCTGCCATTTTGGGAAGTGAGGAAGCAGGCGGAGGCACCACATGGGGCGAGGAAGAAGACGAAGAGGAAGGAGGCAGGCCTTTGTCCTGCAGGAAAACATCCAACATGGACGAGGTTGAGGTGGCGGCCTGGTAGGGCTGCCGCTTTGTAAAGGGCGTATGGACCGCAGATTCCGACTGAGTCTTCATATCTGGACAATGGAGGAGAAAAAAAGTAAAGCTCGTAAAGAAACTCCGACAGCCATTCAGATTGTTCTACTTTGAAAAAAGAAAATATCTACGTCATTATCCTTAACATGCTCAAGGGGATTGAAGAAAGATTAGAGTAATTACAGTAGGATGTCATCTCACCGTATTGTCCCAGTGAGGTGGCACCGGTGTCCCAGGATGAAGGGGTTGAGTTGGGGGGTCCAGATTGGGAGTGCTGGGCTGCCAGCTGGGCCAGTGCTTGGGCTGTTTTATATTGCTCCAGGAACTGAGAGCCAGTTGTCCCTGTGCTGGCTCCTTTAGGGTCCCCCACATCCCCGAAACCCTTGCTCAGCATGCTGACCTGCAATGTGAGCAGATTATGACAGTGTTTTTCCAATAATAAAAATGTATTGGTGCCACATAGAAGTAGTTATGACATGAGGTCCATGGCACTATCCTTTTCCAGTTTGGCATGGAAGTGGCTGAAATATAAAACTTAAGAGATCATTTTCATCAGTAAGTAAAATCTATGAGCTAAAAAATGCTTTAGTAGTTTTTTTTGGTAAGTCTCACCATGCTGTGCTGGGTGTAAGGGGTGCTGGAGGATGTTTGGGAGAGTGGCACCCCTTGCTTGGAGTTGCTGAAAACCAGTGACTGGGACAAGGAGGAGGGCTGGGTGGCCTCCATGGGGGGGTTTTCTGTCTCTGAAGAGGAGGATGGGGGAGTCTTCCCCAGGAGCACCGCAAGGTCAATCCTAGCAAGGTGGAAATATTCATACATTTAAAATGATGGATGAATATCTTTAGTATCAGCAGATAATCAGCTACCGTCTTCTCCCCTCTCAAACAACTAAGCTGTGAATACATTTATATCAATGCACTTTGTTTAACCTAGCCATTAAAAAAACATCATGCTCAAACCGTGAGACAAATATGCTACTCCCCTAAAAAGGCAGGAATACATAGCACACAACACGACTCAGTTATGCAATACTGCTGCTTTTCGTGTGACACAAGCTGCTCATCTGTGTTACTCGTGACACATCTCTCTCAAAGTTTAGTTCAGCATTTACGTGACAGTTCAGGTTTATTCATTGTATTATACTTTCTTCCCCCTCAGATATCCGATCCAGTGATTGGCCAGTATCAGACCAATACAGAGTATCAGATCAGCGCATCTCTAATTAAAACATGATCTGTAGCAACTGAACCATAATTTTCACTATGGCTACAACTACCTATCATTTTAACAATAAATTAAAATCGGCAGAATACTTTCTAAATTAATTGCTTGGTGTATAAAAACATCAGAAAATGGTTAAACTTTTTGTTTTATTAAAATGAAAAACAAATTTTTAAAAAAGTCCCACGATAATCCAAGGTGATATCGTCATGTTTGTTTTTCCCCAACCAACAGTCCAAAACACAACATTCAGTTTACTATAGTGCAAAACAAGGACACAGACAAGACGCTAGTCATTAGTCATTAAATATTTTTGGGGATATTTGACATTGAAACAAAGTAAATTTTAAATCATTCTCTCAACCAATTCCTGGAAACCATGAGTCGGGCAAATAAAGTGCATAAGCGACCGACCTCTGTCCTTTGGTGATGGTAACATTCTCTTGAGGCAGAGGAACGGACGCCACACTGGAAGCTGTGAATATCTTTGTCTCTGAAAGCTGCAGAAGAAGATAAAGTAGAAGATGGAAGACGTTATAGTAGGACAAACAAAATCAACATAAATAAATAGATCCAGTTTTCCAAAAGTGAAACTATGGTGAAAATCTGACATAACTTCTGATTTGGTTTAAGAGGTTTTCATTTAATACATTTAGAGCTACAGCGGTTGCATGAGGTTAAGCCCAGAAACACTCACATCCTCATTCCAGTCCTCAGTGCCCCACTCCTCAGTGGCAGTCCTCCAGGCGCCTGCGAGTCAAAGAGAAACAGTTCAATACTACAGAGATGGGCAAAGAGAGATTCAAACAGAATAAGGGATGCATAGAAACAACCGAGAAGTGAAGACGGGTTTACCAGGAGCAGAGTCAAACTTGGGCGGGTAATTTGTTCCCTCTCCTGCAGCGTATTCCAACCCTAGAGGCAAAGACAGAGGAGAGGAGATCAAAGTTGAACGTAATGAAGAGAGACGATTATACTTTATTCAACTGGACACACAAAGGTCTGGATGTAAAGATCTAAGAGGAATACAATGTGTCTGGGATTGGGTTTTTTGTAAACAATATGCACGGATGATGAAACTTCATGCCCAGAATTTAAAAAAAAAAACATCTTTGAACCCAAGTGAACCTTCCTTTCATCTTTACCGCAGGAGCTTCTTTGGGATGCTGATCATATTTTTTTTTTTTTTTTTTTTTAACTGTTTGAATGGTAAACAGATACTTCATTGATAAAAGTAACTTCTCTTACTGGAGGGCAACTTTTCTTAATAAATTAACTTACTAGCTCCCTCCTCAAGCTCCGCACTTCCTGTGTTGTTCCAGGTGCTGCCCCCTCCATAGTTTTCTTCTGTCTGGGCTGGCTCGGCGTAGTCCGCAGGGTTGAATGTTCTGGGGAGGAGAGCGATAGGTGGGTTGAATTGAGAATCAAGTGCATGTACTGACCAACAGCTGAAGGCTCGTCAGCACTACTAAAAAAACTTCAGCCATAACTGGGTGCCCACATAATAGTCAGGGGTACATTTGTTTTTTGTTTTTTTGTTTTTTTTTTAACTTACCTTCTACAGGTCAAAGTTTAGAAAATGTTAAGCAGAGGCAGACCCCAATTCAATTCTTAAGATTCTTTAACCACTAGTGAGCTTGTTTATTTTTTTGTGCCTGCATATAGAACTGTTTGAATAAATCCCCAGCTCTGCTCTTATCGTCATTAGACTTTTAGCCAATAGAAACACTTCAGAAAAAGGAGTGACTGGGGTTGTAGCAGGAAGAGGAAATGATAAAGAGACTGAAGTGAAACCATTACTGTCTTTGAGAGTTTGTACAGTCAAGACATGCAAATAAGGATGTGTGAGCATTTAAAAACTGTTTTTGTTGTTCCTCCCCAACTCTTTCTTGGTACTGCATGTCTTTCATTAATCTGACACATCCGTGTTTGCTGAGTAAATTACAGCTGGTGCAACCTAGCAACATGAAGTACAGGACTTTTCTTTTGAGTCAAGCCAAGCCAAGCCGCTTTCATTATTTGTCTAAAATCCTTCCTGTGCAAATCTGAGGGCATTTATGGCTTGCGTGAACAGATTTAACATCTAATTTCAGGAAGGTTATATCTTTTTCATATCGTATTAATAGAATGAGGAGTAATACTTTGTTTTGATAATGTCTTATATTACGACATCCTATTTTATGGCACTCAAAAGTCTCCCTACAGAAAACAAGAATAACAGACACACCAGAGGCGATGCACTCACCTCTCACCTCCTGCAATATCATATCTGGGCCCCTTATCAATCTGGCTTTAGAGGAAAAATAATGGCAACAATTACAAGAAGCACAACAAAGTAAAAGTAGAAGATAAAGCTTTTGTTTTTTCAGACCACAATCCAGAGCAGCAGCGTAAGCAAAATGCCTTCGATCTGCCTGTGCCAGTATTGTAACAAACAGTCTACACCTGTCAGTCAGTCACTCTCCAATGCAAGGCAATGCTTTTAGTCATGGTGGATAAATACAGTCCAAGAAACCCAACTCAGCCACAAACACAAAAACTTGCTAGAAGAGAGCAGTTATGCAAGAGTAAATGCGGTAATCTTTCCATTGATGCAGTTATTGCCTAAACAATCTCAGGAATTTCAATGGTACCTTCTATCCCACAGATGAATCATCTCAAAGATATTATTGAACAGCCACACAGGATGCTGTTGTGAATGCATCAGTAGGCATTCAATATCTTCTCCATTGAAAAAATGTTCCACCTTAAATCAACTGGTCTCTTTTGATCTCACGGTTATCATCCACTTTTTAAGAAAATAACAAACATTAGGGCTGCATGATATATTGCTTCAGCATTGTCATTGCGATGTGCGCATACGCAATAGTCACATCGCAGGACGTGCGTTGTCAAGTAAGGCAAATTGACTCAAAACTTCATGCTACAACTCTTTTGCTGCTTGGTTTTTTTCATTTTCCACAACTTGTATACACGGGAGAAGGCTATCTGATAGCACATAAGTTATTCCGACTTAAAGGTTCTTGGCTACACATAGTTTGTTGCCATTGAGCGACATGCAGGCTCTGCATGCACAATGAACCACTAATCACTTAAGAATTGATCAAACAACCAAAGCAGGCCTCGCTATTTGTCGACCACATCCTGAAAATGGACAAGGAACAGGAGAAACACCGAAAAGTAAGATTTGGTTGCGAAAAGAAACGCAATGTCAGTTGTATGGAAATATTGCAGCTACAGAAAAGATGATGTTGACCAAAACGGGTACTTTGTCATCATCTGGTAAAAATTCTTGTATTTTTTTTTCCATATAGCAAAATACATATATACACACACACACCTCATGAAAAAAAATATTGCAATGCCAGTTTTTTCAAATATCATGCAGCCCTAAAACCATGACCAGCTTCAATTCAGATAAACAGCTCAGCCTCCACCAGAGCAAAACCACACTTACTATAGTTTTTGTCGCAGAGTCCTACAATATTAACCATTATCAGGGCATTTGTATACATGTTAACTTGGAAAGGCATCTATGGATACAACAAACTGGGACTCTCATTGCTCTCCTCAGTGTCTTTGCTGTAAACTAGAGAATTCAAATACAAAAGGCAGCTAACAGTCACCCTAAAGAGGCAGCACTGCATATGTGCCAACCAATGCTGTGGTACAAGTAATACAACTGGCTTCATAATGAATGAATCTCCTTTACGCCAGGCAACATCAGCGATAGGAGGTTAATATGCAGCCATGCTGCAGTTAAGGCCAACACCACTCTGGATGCAACATTACAATCTGAAGGGCAGTGATTCAATTCAGTTTTTAAAACCATGATTTGATTCCACAAGGATGAGCCGATACTTTATATTTATTAAATACACAGACAAAACTATCCCTATTTTCCTACAACATTTTTTTATTCTAAAATAAGAGGCGGAAAGTGATGTTTCTATTACGTAATACCAAACACCGAAGACGTAAACAGTGTTGTCAAACTGGGGCAGCTTTAAATAGATATAGTATCTTCTATACTGCATTACATTTTTTTTTTTTTTTTTATAAATGAATGTGTCTGAGATTCTTGAATCGTGATCTTAAACCATGTTAATCCATTCTGAATATACCAAAAACCTGATTTGGGCTTAAAGTGCCAATGTTGCCTTTATTAGGGAAGTCGTAATAATTCAGCTACACCGGTTACGCTTGATGACAGTTATGCTGAATGACACAGGTATCAGGCAACTAATAATCGAATACCTCCTCATTCCTCCTATTGGACACCAAGTGAGTGAATTTGTGTCTGACATTCTTAGCACCACGAGGTGCATCTACATTTGGGGATACTATTGAATCCATTTATCAATTCCAGCCGTATCATCCTAGTCATTTAAATTTTACACCAACTTTAGAATAAATCCCTTTGATCAACTTATTAATCAGTAATGATGAAGTGCGGTACTTGTTTCTCCAGTTAGCTCACAGTATTCATTTAGTTTGATTCAGTGCATGCAAACATTTTTAAGCAGAGTATGCATGTGTAAGGTGAATGGTACGTGGTGCCAGAGCATCATATTAAATGTACTAGCACAATCTACCAGCGATACACACAGATGCAAACCTGCCCATCATCACACTCTAATAAACTGATCAAAGACATTATTTGCTTCAGGACAGCTTCCTTTAAAGCCACATGTTTTATTAAAGTCATCGTGTTTAACGGACACTGAAGCCAAGCTGGTTAACTGTGTCTGCTAGCAGCAAGAAGCAAAAGCAATCACAATACTGTTGTGTGGCGTGAGGTGGGGGGTTAGGTAACATAAAAACACCTCAGCTAGCACTGCATGCGATTGCAGGTGGGAAGCCCCAGACCCCAGTTCACCAAAAACAAGCTTGGTTTATAAACCAATATGAAAAAAAGCATATTAGTGTTCCTTGAGATATGCAAGTCAATATCTGGGTCCACACTCCACAAATATACTTAAAATTGTAGCACATTTTCACAGCATTATGGAAACACAGAGCATACATATAAAACATTTAAGACGTGTGGAGTTGTTATGGTTGTTGTGTGCACCACCACTTGAGCAAATATCTGTGAATTACAACAAAACATTTTTAGTTTCATTCAATTCACACCTCTACCTTCTGAGCCTGTGTTGAAATATACAAGTATGGCACGATTACAGTAGCTTTGAAGCACACATTCAATACCTCGTCCTAGCAAGGGTAAAAATTAGTCAGGCTTCTCTCGGGAGGAAGCTACTCAGCCGTTGACCTCCCTTGATAAAGCCACATCATATCACATGCACTACTTCAGCAGAACAAGACGACTTAAAAGATGACACCTAACTTCTCATAATCAAAAAGGCCAGACATTTTTTGCGACAACTACAATGTCACATATGAAATTTGGCAAGAATGTCATCACAGTCTAGAGAAGTACTTCTGCTGTTATGACACCTACTAGTAAAGCTGCCAGTATAAAATGCTAACTCATCAACTGACCTATTATTAACCACACACACACACACGCGCCTCGGGCCAGAGAGCAGAGACACCCTTCGGAGTGGATCCATCAAAATTTCACTACAAATAAAATGTGTAGACATTGTGAACTCTCTGAAGAGTTTTTCTGCCCATGCTTTTCTTTCCCATTGGCTGATGCATTCTCTCTCTCTCCTTTGGATTAAGGCTAAACAATAGGCTGGGGTCCTGCTCTCTAGTGACCATGGCAACAGGTAAAAGTGTAACAAAAGGCCCTCTGGTTTAAGGCAACGCAGGTGTTCCCTTACCCCATGCCCTGCGCCGAAAATCTGCCTCCTCGCCGTCCAGACACTCCTGGGGAGACAAGAGCTTACTTCAGTTTCTTAGCTTGACAACTATTGTCACAAGAAAGTATGGCAGCAGTTTACGTACAAATAAAAACCCTCCCTTGATACCGCCTCGTTTTGACTAGATACATTTCCGTCACAAACAAGTTTGTTTAAGGATGATTACAACCACTTACCGACAGTCCCTCTTCCTCTGCCTCTTCCCCGTCGGCCTCGCTCGGCACCTCTTCCCACTACTCCAGCCTTGCCTGCATCCAAGCCATTCTCCTGACCACGAACTTCGAGTTAAGAGAAAAAGACGTCAGATTTTGAAACTGCACACAGATGTCACAATAATCATTTAAACTAAAAATGTGTTATAGCTTAGAGATAAACTGAATCAAAAGCTGTGGTGCTGCATCATAGCAGAGTAGCCCTTCATTCAAATTGAATATTAATGACAAATCACTTGCTGGCTTTCATTTACTAAGGCACACACAAAACCAAGATTCAACCAAACTTCAAACCAAGATGTGTTGTCATGCTACTCTGATTAGTTTCACACACTTTTATGCAGGTGATGTCAGAAACTGCCATTTTTAAAAGGCTCCCCATTTTCTTTCAGTAATTTTGTTGCAACTCTGCAACATTTCTATTCTTAACTTCATTGAACAGATAGAACACAATGTTCCCATAAATTTACTAGCTACTGTTGATGCAAACAAAAGACTTTCTAATGCATCTTCACTTATATTTTGAAGTACAGCCTTATTTGACAAACAACTGTAGGATACCCACATTTCAGACAAATTTTGGGTGCTTTGTTTGGCGAAACAAATATTCATATTTTATAAAGATTGCTAAAAAAATTTTAACAGTAAAGCCACAGTAAACACTTACACTCTCGTCCCCCCCTGCTGGCTCCACGGCCTTTGCGTGGAGCTCCACCTCGACGACGTGCCACATCCTTCTCTCCTCCTTTCTCCCGGTTCTCTTTCCCTTCGTCTCCGGTCTCTGCCTGGCTCGTCTCCTTCTGGCCTGACACACCTTTCTTCTTCCCCACCATTTCCCAAGAGTCCTTGGGAAGAATGAACAGACAGCATTACACTGATGGGCTCATTGACATTGTACCGAGTCACCAAGACAAAAACAACCACTGAAGAAAAGTAAAAAGGTTAATTTAAGGGTATTTTAGGACTGCTGCCATAACATCATGACAATGTATCCAACTAAAATATGATCATAACTTAAAGAAATGTAATCAGAAACAAACAGGTTGGATGTTGGTTGCCCGGTGGTTAGTATAACATTGACTTGAGACAATTGAAAGGTCAGCGAGCCAACTTGATATAAAATGCGTTTCTGGTAGTTTTTCCTCACCATAAGTCTACATCTGACAACTTCAGAGTTGGATATTACTTCTGAGTTTGTCACAGATGCAGCAAATTATGGTTGCTTGGGCCAGAAGTGACAGTAGCTACTTTAAAATCACAAAGTGAAAACAAAAACAAACTCTGTTCCTCTAGTCAGATTTCCCAGTAAGCAATATTGAACTAGTTCATTTTCTCTCCACCTAGCCAGCATCTTAACAATCCAGGTAGCTGACAACCCCCTAATTTGCAGGCAAGACACATTTCCACTCTTTCTGGTTTAATTTCCCTCTCATGTTCTACTAGTTACATATTTAACAAAGCTTGTATGCAACTACAAGGGCTCATTGAGTTTTTCCTTGCTGCACTTGTCACATGGCCAAATCATACATGAAAGTTTCAGTCAATTACTGTATTTACCTCTTGTTTAAAAATGTAATAAAGACAAAAAAGGTGAGACAGTTATACATTTGTGGAAGGTTTCATTTTTCCTAATGGGTCAGTGAAAACATACTAGGGGGAAGCAGACGTGACATACTGACCAACAGGGAAGTACTGGAAATGTGTTTACAGTGAACTTCTTTTTTTACCTTTACATTAGAGCGGCACAATATCGTTTTTTTAAAAATTTGTTTTATTGTCATCACAATGAACTCAGTTATTTTTTCAAAGTGCACGTGCTGTCTTTCAATTAACAAAAAAAAAAAAAAATGTTATTGTTGCCATTTGTGTTCAGTTCAATTTGTTCAATAAAAGATTGTATTTCAACAAGCAATACTTTGTATTTTGGCAGTATACTGAAAGCAGCAAAAAGGCAGAATTGAGTACACTTTAACATCCGTTTATCGCAAGTAATATTGTTATTGTGATATTTAACAACATCACATATTTTCCATTGTGCAGCCTTACGTTACATAAAAGCGTTGCCTAAACAAGGAAAACCCTGTCCACGTTCACACCATAAGATACAGTCACCCGATCCGTACTCTTACAGTGCAAATTGTTAGTCCTCCATCATAGCTATCTAGGCCGGAGTAGCACTGATTTCTCCATAATATGGCCCTCACTGTGCTAAGCCCTCACACAAAGCCAATACTCACAGTGTCTGGGCTACCCTCCAGCAACACGTTAATGGCTCTGTTGACATCACCGTTGCAATCGTGCAGTGCGATCATAGACTCATCCTGGTCCTTGCCTGTGATGTCAATCAGCTGCAAAAGAATGAGTAGCATGATGAGACACAGAGGTGACCCTGGCTGACACTCCTGGCGTCTTGTTAATAAAAAAGCCTCTTATGTAGACTCAAGCAAAATGTAAAAATTAAAAAACATACATAATACAGGGTTAGCTAAAGAAAAGCAAGTCTGCTACCAGTAGGGATTCAGCAACTTGGTCAATTTTCCACTCCATGCCCTCTTTCAATGCCTTTGAAATTATTACACATTTTAATAGAGTATGTAAAAGATAAGAACCTCTCTTATGAAAAGGTCCTGATGACCTGTCTACAGAACTTTCTGAGTTTAGATGCCATTTTAGGGTCTTTTTTTAAACATTGAATTTATCGTTAATCACATATGATTTATTGCCAAATTCTGTATAACGGACAATGACAAGACACAAACAGACATTTCTAGTAAGTCATAAGTGATGATTGAGAGGGACTATTTCTGTCGGGTACATTGCTTTTTAGGAAAATGTGCTTGATGACATCTGAGAAACCAAATAATTTTATATATGAATAATATAAGAGAGAAACGTACACACCCAATGCAAGACCCAAATAGACGTAATAATATATGTACCAGAGTTAAAACACAAAATAGTGACGTAACTATTTTCAAAAGGAGCTACACATGACAGCTGAAGAAGGACAAAGGATGCACATCTGCTCACCTGTTTGACCTTCTCTTCAAAGTCTGCATCATTGTGGTCTGAAATCATCTGCGCGAGCCGGATCTGCTCTGCAGTAGCCTGCTCCAAGAGAAGCAAAACATCCAATATTTGCAACAAACAGAAGCACAAGATTTGCATTCATTTAAAAAGCAGAAAGGACAATCTCATATTAAGCATTTTATAAAATATTGAACCACTTGCTACCTTCCATGCACATATTATGCCTCATCCAACATTATAAGCACCACTATCACTGGGGACTAGAGGTCTGGTTAGACCCTAAAATCCTCATGCTTAAAGACCTGTCCAAACGCTACATCATAACTATCAAACTTGTGTGATGTTAGCTGGTCAATTTAGATCAGTCGATCAGTGTGGTTCAGACTGATGCTGCGATCCCTGAAGTCTAAAAATCAGGGATTCCCCTCTCGATTGTCAAAATATGGTGTCAACAGTCCTGATTATCCTGAGCCCCTTTCACTCATGCACTGCAACCCTGACATCATCTAGACATTACCCGGAGGAAATGTATGAGAGAAGGCAAATGTCAGAATTATGGGGACTGGACAGCAAAAAAGACTTTACCCTGCCAGCTCCCTAATACTAAGTCTGTGTAAGATCCAAATGAGCCTGCGTGTGACTAGAGCCATTCGTTGTCACGCCGAGCGAGTGGGTGGGTGGGTGTATTGGTGACGTTTTTGATCACAGCTCGCGTGAAATCTGAAGAAAACAAACATCTGAGGGTAAAGAATTAGGGCATTTACACGAAGACGCCAATGAAAAAGTCTAACTGGAGCGACAACGAGATTTGGGAACTTCTGTAAGGGCCAATGCTGAAATCGCACTGGTGCAATCAAATTCAAGGAATGGCAAGAGACTCTGTTTTAATGACCAAATTACAAACCTGCAACGCAACCGCGTTGTAATTCACGTCCTGTCACTCTACTATGAAGCTTTGTAGAAACGGTGTGTAACAAAACAAGTGACATTTGGTAATAAAATGATTTGATTCAACCCTGGTGCAAATCACTGTGCATCTGGGAAATGTGACAGGTGGTAATAGTGGGGTTACCTGAGGCCTCTGCTTGTGCTGTGTCTGACTCTGTGTCTGGCCTTGTGTCTGATCCCAGCTGCCCCGGGCTCGGTTCCCGCCCATGGACGTCATCATTTACAGTATATACAAATAACAGTATTTACAAAGGAATAACACCTGAGAAGAGAAGGATGAGAGAGGTATTACAGAACTGTAATGTAGACCCATTTATGCAATCACATACATGTCTGTTACACTAGAATACTACTTCCTCAAACTGCCCGGTGGCTTATTGCCTTGGGGTGGGAAGCTAGCAGCAGTATCAAGAAGACAGCATCAGCTTTGTTCCCAGAGCCTGGAGAACGTTGACAAAGGGTGTTTTTCAGTCCCTATATAAGTCAATGTGTAAAACCAAAGCTAGCCGCGGGTTTGACCCGGGACGCAAGAGTGACATGGTACACTGCTACACTCAAGGCTTACAAGTGCATAATGTTAGCCAATTTATTTACTTCGGAGCATTATGCAACGATTTCAAAAATAGCCTTGGTGGTGTTTTACCAACCTATATTGTGAAACAACAATACATTATCGCATGACCCATGATAAATAGATCACACTGTTTTGAAGATCAAATGAGAGCTACTACAGTAACACATAACGTTAGTTAACACACCCGACTACATCTCTGCTCGATTAACCTTGCTATAGACAGCGGCTGCTTAATCTTGCACACGTTACGTAAAACCCTGTTTGGACTATCACACAAACAAGCCTAAAGCCAGGGCCTGTCGAACATATCCAATTCCACTAGCCAGCCACATGGCCAAAATGCTAGCCAACTAGCTAACGTTAATACTTGAGGGTAAAGCATCCAGCTTTGAAGTCCCGGTGGGCTTCCGCTTCTCACGGCTTCACCTCATGGCGACAACGAGGCTAACTGTAACAGCAGTTAGCTACCGGAGTGCCGATAACTGGCTATACAACGCTGCGTTGTCAGCGTTAGCTGACGTAGCTTGATAGCCAACAAGTTAATTAGCGTATCAGCTAACGTTACTACCGAGCAGTGAAGCTTTCATGTTCAACCAAACCAAAAACGCCCATGCCACTAGCTGTCTGCTAACGAGTGTTAGCCCCATGCTAAAGTTAATTAACTAACGTCGTTTGGCTCAGCTAGGCAAAGCTAGCCAGTTAGCTAGGTTAGCAAAGCTTAATAAAATGCACCACCACTCTACAACATTCAGCCCGAGTACATATACTGATGGCCGGGCTCTCGACATAGAAATCACCGAGGCTAAAAGGTAGGCCTGCAGGCCCCTAAAATGAAAATAAATAACAGGCGATACTGACCAGAAACCCGGCTCAATATTAGACACTGCTACACAACCGACCGACAAGTGGTCTCGTTGTCGACCTTCTAGTCGGATATAGGACAGGATATAATACCTGAACCCCAAGTTGATACAACTAAGTTGAGAAAATATAGCGAACCGACTCGCTCACACAATAAGCGAGAGACTGAATTTACCTGTTTCTTTTCCACTCTGACACCACGGAGAGCTGCGTCACGTGGTTTACATGGCGCTTCGAGGAAACTGGACCCACAACATGTGATCAAACACTAAAATAGTTTAATATTATCAGCGGGGTTATGACATGTCAGTGGTGAGGATGCACGACACAGATAATACACTTTGGCACACTGAAGGATGATGTGTCGGAGAGATTGGATTTATCTAATACGAAAAATATGCACAACATTTCAGTGAACTTGACAGCAAGCACTCAGTAAACATAGAGACAGACTCAGGTCTCACAGGTTACAGCAGCACAAGAAGAAAAAGCATTTATTTTTAAAATGTTGAATTTACTAGTAAAATAAAATACATGAAAGAAAGCACAGACATGACTGTCAAAAGTTGTATACTCTACACAGTTCATAACAAGACCTTAACACAGACTTTATTAATGATAAATGATTCATACAAGCATGAATAATAAATACAATATACATCAATGTATATTAAAGTATATAGGGGTGTTTAGTATATGCAATATGTTATTTATATACACTCACTATACTATAATGTTAAAACAATATGAAATATTTTTTCTGTAATATATAACATAAAATAGAAAGAAATAGGTAATATATGTAGTATAAATATAATCATTCTATAATATATTGTTAAATATGCTACTACATCTTCAACTAATACTACTACTATTAGTATTATAATAATAATAATAATAATAATAATAATAATAATAATAATAATAATGTAAAGTGCTAATTTGTATGCACAACAGTTAAAAGGTAAATATGAAAATCATTTTGCTAAATTATCCTTGATGTTTGTATCCAATTTTGTAAAAATAAAAATACAAAATGCACATTAGTACTATACAAAACAGACTGCAGTACGTTTTAGGGTCCTGTGAAATATTGGGGCTTAACAAAGAAATACATTTTTCAATTGTACAAAATGTGAATGAAAGGTAGGGTATGTTGCAGGTAAGTTGTTTTACAAGGAGGACATAAGCTATACAAATAAATGGCTTGATAAATGAATTAATGTGCCATTAAATGTACCTAAAATAAAATAAAAATATTCATTCATCAAATGTTACATAAATTGATATTTCTGTCAATTTGCTTCTTTATTTATTTACATTTGTATTATTTCCCCAAATGTATTCACTTCCCTATTTCATATTCCCTCTAAATAATTAATTTATTTGCATTCATTTATTTTACATTTTTTTTTAAAAAAACGTATTTATTTCTGAAGTATCTCCCGTCCTCTAGTTTGACCTGACTGGTGCTTGTGTTATGGTTATTACGGTAATGTGGAGTGTCGCAAATCAGTTGTTCCTGTCGCAAATCAGTTGTTCCCGTCGCCCTGGCAGCGTCTAGCTAGCACGAGCTAAACTGCGTACTTCAGGATGTCGCTGAACAAGAAGAGCAGTACAGTCACTGAATAGTTTATTTTTTCTACAAACATTCTGTGAAAAGCTGATAAACACTTTCTCGTCTTATCAGCATTGGCCATTCTTTTCAAAATGGACAGCCGACTTTAAGCTACCAAGCTAACGTAGCAACATAACGTTTAGATGAACTGTTAGCTGAGTTAGCTAATCGACCTGTGGATAAACTGCACACACTGACCGATAACATGGCAGAGTCGTTATCGGGGGTTAATGTTGTTCTGGTTATGGCCTATGGAAGCTTGGTAAGTAAGTTTCCGTTTTGCTTGCTTGTTGATAGTCGCTCATGTGATGATACCGACGATAAAAACCTGCCCTGTCACGTTTGCAGGTGTTTGTGCTGCTGTTTATCTTCGTTAAAAGGCAAATCATGCGTTTTGCCATGAGATCCCGCCGAGGACCCCATGCACCTATTGGCCACAATGCACCGAAGGTAAAGTGGATCTCCTCTTTTAGAAGTCTGTTTACCTCTAAGAGGAGCGTATCCATGTTCCCAGGAGCCTGTGTTCCCAAGCTCCATATCCTCCTAATATCCTCATTTTAAAGGGTTTCATGTGCTCAGCAATGCTTTTCAAATATCCACCTACAGCTTATATACTACTGATGTTATATTCATTAAAACCTACGCCCTCAGATTTGTGGACACACATTTTTCTTGATTTAAACTCTACGGTGGCAGAATGGATCTTTACCATTCAAGCTCCATTTGTTATTTTGCAATTTGAACTGCAAAGATAGCCCTCACCAATCACTTACAACAAGGACCCTGGGAACATAGGGACGATCCCTGCCAGAGAATAGCTGAATATGCAGCAGCTGCTGTTGGTGCAAAAGTTCATGTCTGAGTATTTTCTTCATGAATTCGTTCACAGGGTTTGAGGGAGGAGATTGACTCCAGACTGTCCAAGGTCCAGGAGATCCGCTTCGAACCTCGTCTCCTATCAGAAGAAGACGATAGGCTGGAGCAAGGATCACAGATCAGTCAGTCACTTTTTCAGCTCATCTTGTTTCCACCTGAATCTCTTTTTAGTGTGATTGTGCTTTCTTTCGCAATGTAACACAAACCTGCTTGTAATTCCCAGGTTGCTACAACTACCTGTACAGAATGAAAGCTCTGGATGCCATCCGAGACTCAGGTGAGGGATAACATTTGATGATTATTCTTATTGATTCTGCAGGTGCATGTATTTCTTTTTTTACTCTCATCATATCATCACATAGTACATTATTCTCACACTCATTACGTCATAATTTCTCAAATTCATTTTAAATCTTACCTCTTATGGGGACGCAGCGGTTCCAATAGCTTTTCATCTGTTAATTTTTTGTTTTTGTTTTTTTTAAATGTATTTGTTTTTGTAATTATGCTCTGTGACAAATCAAGCTTTTTTTGTTGTGACCAAATTTCTCCATGGGGAGTTTTGATTGAAATGTAATCTTGTCTTTTCTAACCTTCACTTCTTGTTCCTGTCCGTTTTTTGAATTTAGGAATTCCTTTGCAGGAGATAAGCCGCTGTCCCAGTGCGTTTACTGGACGCAACTTCAGGAACTGGCTGCTCGAGTTGCGCAACTCCCACTCTCTGATAAAGAGCAGCCGCAGTGCGCTCATTGATCGTTTACTTGAAGGCTACGACAGCGCTCGCCATGGGACTGGGGTGTGTACAAGTGTTTTTGTGTGTGACTGATGGGTGATGAAAATAAAATGTGAATATAATGAGTTTAAGAGTTATGTTACTGATTAGACTTGAACTATTTGTTTCAGGTGTTTGGGGAAGCTGAGTTTCTTGAATACCAGCAAGCTCTCAACGAACTGGCTGATGTGTAAGTGCTGCTGTACTGGTCCAGAGGGGAAATTATTAGTCTTGTTACATTGTTGGAGCAAGTTTCTCAGTCTGCACCTGTTCACACTGACGGAGAAAGGTGTAGTGCATGCTTTCACATGTAATCGTTTCCCCAATTCTAAACACTAAAAATCAAGTAGTTGAAAAACTGTAACTAGATTTAGAGCAATTTATTTAACACAGCGAGCGTTGGCTGAGTGGCAGAGTGTAATTTTAAAATGTATCTTATGATCAGTTGAATATATAATAGTATATGTATGTAAAATTATCTGACTTTTTGTACAAAAAAACAAATAGAAAAAAAACTTGCCAAGAAATCAAATGGGCTGGTAAAATCTTGTTTTTAGCGCATGTCAGTCGATGTTTAATCAACACTGTTATCACTACTATAGTTTCTGCTATTTCATCACTTAAACCCATGAATTTACGTGTACTAGTATTATTAATATATTCGTGCAATGCCATCCATCTTACAGTTAACATTTTGCATAGTAAACCCCCTTTTCTCTGCCTCCCTTAGGGTGAAAGCCTATTCCAGCACCACCAGCCTGGACCAGCATCACCAGTCCGCAGCCAAAGACCTGACGGGCTCTCCTGTCCGGAGCACTCCCTCCACCATCCAGGTCACATACCTGCCCTCCACTGGCCAGCGCAGCAAGAGGCCCAAACACTTTCTGGAGCTCAAAAGTTTCAAAGACAACTACAACACACTGGAGAGCACCCTGTGAGGGGTTACACGGTCTACTGGGGAACAACCTGCGTACTGTAACTTTGTTTTTAAGTTGAGCTTTAAAATTCACCCACAAGTTGGAACAACTTCTTACAGTAAGATACACAATATTTTTATGAGTAATTTTAAAGACTTATGTAGAAAAAGAAATGTCTCATTTTATAACAATTGTTGAAATCTTGCATTCAACGTTTTTTCTCTCATGATGGTGAAGCCCTTATGTGCACGTCACACCCAGGCCTTTGTTCGTATTTTGGACCTAATGAGCGAGTTGAGAGGACAAATATGATTGTAGCCAACCTGGCAAGGTTTCCATTGTCATTTTTGTAAAAAAAAACAAAACAACCTGGATTAATTTATCTTTTTCTCAAAAGTCCAAATGTAAATATGAGTGTACATTTTGATTTACTGTGTTTGTACAGATGTAAGATATTTATACCGACACTAACTTATTTAATTGATAGTGTGATTTGTATTTATTTGAGTTGTACACGTTGGTGGTTTGAGATAAAAGCCTCACAAACCACTTCTTAATTTTCAGTGTCTTTAATAAATCCACTAGGTGGCAGTACAAGGTTTACGGAGTAAAGAGGCAACAGAGACGATAAAAGTTAGTGTTAAAAAAAGTACAACAAATTAATCAGAGAAACCAGGTATTTCATTATATAGAAACAAAATGTGACAGTCTACAAAAAAAAAACAGACAACTTCAATGTTCAGTGTTCACAGTTAATGGGTACTTTGTTTATAAAAATGTTTGAAAGTATTTTACAGAAAAACAGCGAGATCATACAATAAATGCATAACTATGTAAGTTTATCGGTTAAGAGTTGCTATTAAATATGCAACCTTTTAGCACAAATCAAGTTTGTAATAAAAAGGTGTTGAGGCAGCACTTGGCAGCGTAGATAAGAATGAAAAACTAGCCTCTTATCTATACAAGTAGCCAAGTATTTTTCAGCATTACTAAAATAAAGGTAAAAATTCTAATATACAATAGTATCACTCTTATTACATTCAACCCACTCTAATGTCAGAGAAATATATTTAAGTTAAACACAAAATCATATTTCAGCATTGACATTGCCAACTACATGCCAGCCATTGGCAATGTGGTGCAAAGCACTGAGGAGTCTGACCCTGAACCCTGCAGCTTAGGGTTGTGTCAATACACATCGGATCAAGAAGTGCGGAAATCTCAATAAGATTATTTGTTCATTTGTCCAAATGTATATTGTAACAGAGACATTTACAAATAATAACAGCAGTTTTAAATCTCGACCCACCTTTTACATTGACTCGTTCAAACAGCTTATTTCTGCATGGGAGAGAAGTGGAGGTGGAAAAAACAAACTTTACTGAACTCTTGCTACTGCGACTGTGTCGTAAAAACTTGCTGATTAAGTGCACACTGCAAAGATTTGTCTCTTTGTATATCATGTAAGAAGTTCAGTAAAATTCCCTCCCACCATTGGATCTTAGATTGAGCTTCTCTTTACTTTACCTTTTTAGATTGTGTTTGACACCGAGTCAGTTAAGGTACGCAGAACAGCCTCAAAAGTAACTGAGGTATTAATTAAAGACCAATGTGCTTTGTCACCATGAGGTCTGTTAAGCCAGCCTTTTTTAATAACTGCAGATCTACGTTTTAGGTTGGTGGGTGGTTAAATATATATTTACACTGTATTTTACTTCTGGTCACTCCTTTGGTTGACACTCCACTCAGGACTTGATCTCGATGACTTTGATGAACGGCAGGGCCTTGTTGGTCTGTGTCGTCGGCGTGAGTGCTTTACTGCGCAGAGGGGAGGGAAATGAATGTCATGAGGGTTACATGGACATTTGACTAGAGCATTACTTGTAGACAAGACACCATCTCAGTGTGAGATCAGAATCTTACTGTGAATAAGAAAACGAGCAGCTCACCTGTAAACAACCTCTGGCTTGTTCTCAGTGCACGTCAGGGCCGGAGGCTCCTCGCCTGCCAGGAAGTAGTCCATGTGGTCATGCATTTCTCTGTTCTGCAGACCGAAAGGGGTTAAAGACATTACATTGTGTACACAGAAGCATGCCAGACAACTTGCTAGCTTCACTTGATTGATTAGTTCAGATTCTAACTGCAGTTATACGAGGCTCCTGACCTCCGCTTCCAGGAAAGCCACCTTCTCCTCCAGATCCTTGATGAACCGTTCTCTCTCTTGGATAACCGTCCGGGAGTTCTGCAGCTGTACCATAGACAAAACAAACAAACGCAAACAAACAAAGTGAGATGCTCAGGAGCGACACAGCTCACTTCTCCAACAAAAGCAGATGCAGCATCACTTATTCATGACAAGCGAGTTTTGTTTCACCGCACGTTTCCTCTTGGCTCCACTCCGGCAAATCAATTACACTTTATGTGTCCGCCTCCTCAAAAAATCTAATTTCCTCGTTAATGGCTTCCTGTGCACCGGAGGGCTCATTTGCATTGTGTGTGTGTGTCTGTGTGCATCCTGCACTGCTGGCCAATCTGCTCATGTGCCATAAATACCTGTTCGATCATGTGGCGGACTTTCCTCTGCTGACTCTTCAACATGTCGTCAAGGTGATGGATCTTTTCCTTCAGGATGGCCACCTCCTTCTCCAGTGTTTCACACCTGGAAACACACACACACACACACACACACACACACACACACACACACACATGTATATGAGAAAGCTATGTCAAACTAATAGAAGATGGATACATATAAAGTATACAGTAAAGCCATAGATGACGAAAACTATTTTGTTTTCGTTATTTTGTCATTTTGACTAAAGGTCATGTTATTTGTATTTGTATTTGCACCCTGGGAACAAGTTGTTAATAGATATCAATTTCAAATTCATATTTAGGGATATATTCTCTCCTGTTACAGGATATAAAGGGGATGAATTTACCTATATTTGCAGAACATCTAACAGTGTAACACATAACATGATTGGGTGCAGTATACTTTGTTTTTCCTCATTACTTCTAGTTCTTATTTGGACCAATGATTGTACTTTGGCTCATCGTTGTTTCTCACCTCTGCTGACTCTCCTTCTTTTCCTCCCTGTCTGCTTTGAGCTGCAGCAGCTCTGCCTCCCCTGCCGCCATCTTGTCTTTAAGCATGCCGCTCTCGATCTCCATGCTTCCCAGAAGCCTCAGCAGCTCCTCCACCTGCTGATCCCTCTTCTCCGACCTCTCCTCCGCCTTCTGCAGCCGCTCAGACTGCTCTGCTACACGAACGCCAAACTCATGTGACTCGTCCTGTGAGGGGAGCCAGCGATTAAGAAGTGGCTTGGGGTTTCCTGTGATTAAGTAGTGATGGATACCCTCTTAAAGGCTCTGCACATCTAAACTGTTTTCAATTACTCTGGTTGGTCAGATTAGAGTTGTTTGGGGCTATCTGACAGTTAAACCAGATTATCTAAACCACTTTATTTGGAGGTAAAACCAAAAAAGGAGTGCCCCTGAAATGTATATAAATGCATAATCCCTATTTGCACAACAGTAATAAAAGTTAAATCAGAGAAGTCTGTAAACTGTAATGGATGTTTACAACCGATTGTCTGGATGCTCGTTTTCCGATTATGTTTTATTGCAACTTTGCAGCTTTCCCAGATCCCGGCAATTAACTTTGTGAGTACAATCATTTTATAACTGAGTCATAATGGACAAATCTAAAAAAAAAAAAAAAAAAAGACCAAAATTCCATCAAACTGAAATCATCCTTTAAATTGGGAATGTAAAGTTCCCTAAACAGCCATAGTCTGAATACACTTCTTATCAGAACTGTGCTTCACTGACACAACATTAGTTTTGTTGCGCTCGTTAGGGCGGGACAACTTACACATTTAATTTTTTTTATTAGTACATGAGCTGTGTCTGGAACTATGCAGATTTTAATTAGTGGAGAAATAAAGTCCGTATGCATACTGAAACCTTTGATTTTTGAGTTTGTTGTTAATATATACTACCACAATGTAAAGCAAAAAGGAAAAGGAGGTTATGGCTTAATACTAATTGTGGATGGTGGTGAAACGGCTGAGGGACACCTCATAACAACCATTACATTTTGTAGAAAACATTTAGTGTTTTGTGTAATTGGCAGTGATATTCTAAAGTGTCGGAACATTTGCTCCGTTTCTTTTTTATGTTGCCCAAATGACTCAATCGTGTCTAAATCACAACCTAAATCTATTTGCTGATGACTTGCAATTAAGATGAATAGAAATGACCGAAGACAAATTAGAGTTCATACCATGTAAATGGTGTTTGCCTGTTGTATTAATATAATTGTGTTGGTTCCACTAACTATAAAAAAGGTTTTAGTGAACTGACAGTACTTGACAGATCAGCCTATGGTAAGTCAGTGGGCAGTGTGTCCCTACACGACCTGACAGATGAATGTGCTGTAGAGTAAAGACCCAAACAGTGGGGGATCAGGGATGAGGGATGAAAACCAGGGATGCGACTGGCAGATAATGAGGATAATTAAAGGAGCAGGACAGCAGCAGAGGAGTGAGTCATAGCTGCAGACAGGAAATGGTGTCATGTTACTGATCTCGTGAGACAGACCTGCAGTCGCTCCCTCTCCTCCTGATGCCTCTTCTCCATCTCCTTCAGCTGCACGTACAGACGGCTGGTCGCCTCCCTGAGCCTCGCACTCTCCTCCTGATTATCCCCGACCTGAGAGCGCCGGCAGACAGAAAGTGACAAGCTCAATTAGGCTTAATGTGGCAGACTACTTGAACCCGAGGGCAAGGCTGGAGCTAACAAACAGATAAGAGCGGCGTCTGATAGGACATTTGCTACGTGTTTAAGAGGTTGTTTGGCTGAGCCTGAGGTAACAAGCACATTTAGATAAGAAGCTGGACGTCTGTTAAATTGTGCAGATAACCTTTTATCTCGGGGCTGTCCTTTAGGTGGCCAAAATACTTTTCCCAGACAAAAAAAGCACTTTGCATTGCTGTACAATCAGACACCACTTAGAACGCAGGGCAGTGTAAATTGATCCTCGGTTACCTACATACCACACATACAGGTCACTGGGCATGGACAGCCACGATAGCTCCCTGCTCCGACTTTACTTCCTTTATAGATAATGGTGTTTTATTACAGGAGATGTTATGATGTGCTGAGTCTACAATAATGCATGGCAAATGCTGTGTTTATTGCACACGCAAAATATTGTGTTTGCGTATGCGCTTTTAGTCAGAATGGAAGTGAGCCCTTCGCTGTGTGTGGTAAGCTTTGGGATCAGCTTTGCGAGTCTGGCACCATTTTCTTTGGAGCAGCAGGCAGTTACAGTAAGTGCAAAACTGCTGCGGGGCCAGACGTTTTTCCAATATGAACGTTGTGCCGGTGCTTTAAATATAAATGTGAACGCATTCAAACTAGTTTCAACTGAAATTGGTTTCTGCCATTCACATTAAACTGATGAATTATCAGAACCACAGCAAACATTAGTGAGAGAAGGCTGGATTGTGATTGGCTCACCTGAGCGTCTGACTTGGGGAGAACAGTGTTGCCATTGGTGCCAGCTGGTTGGCTGCTGGGCATGTGGACCCTGAAGCCATTGACTGGATACTGAAGAGGAGAGCAGCCGTTGTTTAGTGGAGTTAGTGCTTTATTTACTCCTTTTACTCATGAAATGTACAAATACTAGAAGGTTCAGAGAGATCACTGCACTTCAACTTAAAGGTCAGTTCACCCCCAAAATAATTTTTGATGGAAAATAAACACAAAATACAATTAACAATTATTTTTCTAGTAGTTCTAGCACTACACTCAGAAGAACATATGCGTCCCTGATGCAGACGGAGTATACCTTGTTGTTGTTTGTGTTCTGCCTGGCTGCCATCTGCTCTCTCAGAGTCTTCAGACAGTACCTCACCTAGAAACAAAAACACATTACAAATGTGACTTGTGTAGAAAATATTACTACGCCCTTCCCCTTATTCAACCCACATGCTCTGATGTTTTCCACTAGCAGTTGAACGTTGACTCATTGTCTAAATGCGGTTCAATTAAGTGTTGCTCAGCTCTGTCTGCCGCGCACTGACCTCCTGAATCTGCGACACTTCGTCGGTCAACATCCTGACTCTCTCCCCTGTCTCTGGACGAGCTTCGAGGTAAACCTGGAAACCACAAAGACAGGAGTGTTAGACAATACAGGTGAGAACACAAATACTTCAGATTAGCATGAAAAGGTGGATACAATTAGACAAACTAACACCAAAACTAGGTCACATACCTTAATGACTTCAACTTGTTCTTCCGTGGGAGAGATGAGCGTTTCTTCCTGCTCCTCTGGTTTCAGTGGTAGCACTACTGCTATGCCGTTCTCCTATATTCAGTGGAGAAAAAAAAGTTTGTCCTATTCTGTATTTTTTTCTTTTACTCAGCAAAAGACAAGAAAACCGTTTTCCTCTTTGTTTTTGTACCTTGTTGCTGAGTTGTTCCGAGGTGCAGCCTGACTGATCCTGATCTTGTAGAGTGAGTCTAAGCCGCCTGCATCGGACCTGAAATGAAAGATGAGGGCATAAGAGAAAATAAATAGAGGTGGGGAGTATGAGAAAAACAACCAATGAAAGCCACCAATGAAACAAAGGGTGGAGCACAGAAAGAAAGGCACAGTTTTTTAGTAAAACTTCCCCATACTGAAGTTCCTCTGTGGTTGCCACACTGTTAAGACTACAAAGCCTAGCAACCGACACAGAGGACATGTTTCCACTGCATCCTCGGGGCAAAGTCCTGTGGTTTGGACCAAAAATGCCGCTCTACTTTTCGGAGAAAATGAAAACAGTCAAGTCCAGTAACCAACACTCAAAACAACCGTGACTTCTGAGTCACTCTCAATTCAAATGTGTTGCCTTGGAAATAAAAACGGGTCACAGGGAAATTTGACAACTTTACTTTGAGTATTACATAGAAAATAGTTTGTGCAACAACACACTGATGGTCTGACTTGATCGTAAGATGTTTTTGATGGGGCGGAAGCTTCTCCTGTATTGCTCAATTAATGATTCATCATATTTTCCTGAGGCTTTTTCTGTGGAAGTGTGTGTTGATCAAAGCGTTTTAGTCAAAGTTCACATCATAATCCAGTGCTATTGTTTTATTTCATGTTGTAGAGATTTATCTATCTGAAGCGTGTAAGATCATCCACTGAAAATGGCCTCCTGTACACATGAACAGAGTACATCCCTTTTTCAAATAGTGAAACTAATTTCTATAGATAGTGAATCATTTAGACAGCGGGATAGGAAGGTTAAAAAAAAAAGTCCTGGCTGAGAAATGTATAATTTGCAGCATATTTAAATAAAATAATTAGATGACAGTTGACATCAGTTTATACTGGCCTTTTTTGTACCAAAGTACAACCTTTCCCCAAAGCAAATACTTGCTTTGACAAAACATAATCCTCCTTGGCAACACCATTTAAGTAGGTGGAGGTATGGCTCCACACAAATGGTTTTGCTTTTCCTCTGAATGTGCACAGAAACCATTTGTCCTTTTGACAAACTAATTCCATTTCAGGTAGTGGATAACAGTTCATGTACAGGTGAGTTATGCAACACAATGGATTGTTATCTTGTCAGCAACCTGAAGTATGCTTAATCCCAGCCTCTAGCTGGTGTTGTGTTGGTACGTAAGCATGCGTGTGCACATGCTCATAAATGTGTCTGTGGATAAGTCTGTGTATCTTATATGGAACATGCTGTATCTGTTGTGCAGGGTGCCTCCACCCTACAGCACAGTGAGGTAAAGACTGAATTGATATTAGCAGTCATTCTTCAGGCTTGATGCCTTTAAAAGAAATGTTTTACTTTGTGGTGCTGCTGCTGTTGCTATCATCAGTGGCATTAATTAAACTTTGTCTGGGCATCAGCTAAAGAGTAAATTAGATAGTAATCAGAATAAAAGCCAAGCTGTGCAAATGGCATTTAATAGTCAAAAGCAAAAAACAAACACAAACTTATTAAAAAAGCTGAGCCAAAATATCACAACAATATACAAATACAATACAGTTTATTGGGAGGTTGTTTTTCTTCTACAGGTTACAGCTGTGGTGCAGTAAGGTTTGAAAAGCTAACGCTCACTAGAGTCACACTTTGCTCATAAAAATGTTTTCCGAGACTTTTTGTTTTCAGTCAGAGAGGTATTTGTACGAGTTTCACACTCAAGTAATACTATTGCGAGGTACATAACATGCAAGAGATGTTACTCCCCTGCCTTTAATCACACTAAAAGTCAGGAATCTTCATTGTTTTATTAATTTCACCTGCGTAATATTTTACATTCACACCCTTGAATGACTTGCTCTGTAACATCTTGTGTTGTGTGGTTGATGTCATATCGTTGGCTGCAGAAACATGACACACAGCACAGTGATGTGGCTCTCAGTGTACCAACTGTACACCTAATAAAGCCACGTCACACACCTTTAATTGCTGCCTGTAAGAATAACAGCTGTGGTTAGAGTGCAGGAATAATAAAGAGGGCAATGACATGTTCTCTACATACTCTACTATGTCTGTTGTTAAGTGAAGGCAGTGCTGCAATAACAACTTCAGTACAGCATGGAAATGATTTAGTGACAACACATGTGAACCTGAGTGAGAATGAGCATAGTATAAAATTCAGAATAATACCATTTGCATCTCTTATATATGTTGTTTCACTCTTGAGAACTAGGTGTTATTAACTCCTTCTCTCCTGGGTCAAGCCCTTAAGTGAATCTGGCTTCCAAGTAGCAGCATGGCAGTGCAGTCGTCTGTGCACACATTAAGTGCCAGTTAGTGGCTGATTGTTACACCTGTGTGTGTCAACTTGGCACAAAAGCAACACCCTGCACAGAGGCCAAGAATGTACAACTGCAGTCTGTTGAGCTTCTGGTGATATCAGGTAATTAACGAGGCCTGCAGATTCAGTAAACATGGGCAGAATGGTGACAATATTGTGTTTCACCAAACCTGTTCAACATAAGCAGAATGCTTTGTTACATCCTATAGGAGTAAATTACAACAAATGTTACAGTAGAACTCAATCGAATAGAGCTTTATTGTGTCTAATCTGTGTGTGTGTGTGTGTGTGTGTGTGTGCATGAGGCTGTAAGTTATACTGTATTTCTCTATACAAGATATCTCCTCTAACAGAGCATTGTTGTGTGAAGGATTCCTGTCACATGCTGAAGATGACAAAAGATATGCTTTTAATTGTTTTTGTTCTTTTGCGTGCAAAAAAAACAACCTGCGTGTGAATGAGTGGAAAGAGTTTATGGTTTTAGAATGTGTATGAACATGCCTACCATAAATCATTTTGACACAAATGGCTTAAGAAAAAAGGACGAGCCAGTAGCACGTCACATGTGGCTAAAACATTTAGTTGCTTTCGTAAGCAGTTCTCTGCTTTGCAAAGTGATCACAGGCTGCATTGTGTGTTTTGAATGGCACATCTTTGTGTCCAAATGCAACATCTCAAAAACCATCAGAGGCAGTGACAGGCAGGCCAACAATCCAGTGTGTGATCTGAGGGAGCCACAGCTCGAGGGCTTCACACAGACACACCCTGGGAGGTGCTCACTGTACACAGAAACATAATGCTCTGCAGCTCACCACACACTATGTGCCCAACACATCGACAGAGCTTCAAAATAACGCCACGTTCAAGCTTTTTCAGACGCTGTACTGAGGATTTTCCTCTTTTCCTGGGAAAAATCCTGGGTAAAAACAGCAACAGCAGTTTGTTTGAGGCGAAGACAAAGAAACATGGGAAACTACCTTATTACATTGTGGTGGAGCAGTGCTGAACGCCAAAACGATCTCTGCTAATTATCAAACGTGCCACCGAATTTCAGAAAAACAAGTATCCTAAGCATTATAAAAAGCAAAATCATTGATTGTTCATGTTGCAGCCAACAGCACCATGACAACAGTATGTTTATGGATGAAAGAGAGGTTGATTGGGAACCACTCCTACAAAAAAAGGTGCTTATTAGGTGTCATTACAGGCCAAATGGCCTGAATACGTGATCATGTTCCAAGATGAATACACATGTAATCATTGCATACTTTTGCAGCCCTGGCCTGTCCAATTAACACATGAGTAACTGTAACTGTTAAGTCAATGAGAAATATGTGGGTGTTTTACGTAAACAGGTTATACTGCCATAACTTCAAGTTAATAATTCTTCCGCTTTGTTCTAATACATATTTGCGCTCTGCTGCATAGACACGTGCAACCTCACACATCACTGTACATAATGTCATCAGTGATTTCTTCTGCTCCGTGCATTTACAGAGCAATAAATATCTGCCTCCATCAGGCTCAGGGAACGCTTCATTTCCATTTTTATGGCATTTCTAAAAGACTTAAAAACACAGACAAAACAGGCAGCGAGGTTAAGATGTATCCCTGGGTTTTCCATACCCCTTCATGACACTAGCGTCATGTTAACATATACTGATAACTCATTTCATAATACATTTAAACTGTAAATGAATGAAAATAGCTTTAGAGATTATATCACTACCAGTTATTGAGGTGATCAGCTGTTCCATCACAGTTAATTGATTCTCTCTACGAAGTATAAATCTTCGCTTATCAGATTCCCATTAGTTTGAGAAGATCAAAAGGCAAACAAATACTCCACTTGTCTTGCATAACACTGTGCAGAAAGCTTTCTATTGGGGAAAACCATCAATTTAATTTACAACAAAGAGACCTCTTGCACTGCTATTTTGTTGAGTAATATAAAAGTGCAACAGGTAATCTAGTCCGCTGCGTGCTAGTTGTTTACAAGCGGGCACTGCAAATAATCCAGAGTGTTTCTGTAATCAATGATTTTTGAAAAAAGCCTGCACTTGATCAACTTTGATGAGTCGGTAGGATCTTAACATTATTGTAACCCCCACGATCAATGTTTCATAAACAGTAGGTGTGGTGGTCAAAACATCGCTGCAGGTCTGCAAAGTGATATGAAATTGATTTGACATCTGCTGGTGTGAAACTATACAGAGAGCAAAACAATGCAGAGGCGCAAATGAAGAGTTGAAAAAAAACGTTCTGGTAAATAATCCGCCACTGGATATTTTCGTAGGTCAGCTCTTTATCTGAGGAGCAGCGAGCCCTGAGGGAGGGTTTGTTTTCTGTCTCGTGTCCTGCTTTTGTCACAGGAGATATCAGGAGGACGGAGCAGCGCTATAGCTTCTTTACACATTTTTACTCTTTTGTAACTCCCATTTACTAGTTCTGAGGTGGGAGAGCAATAGAGAAGAATCAATTATGTACAGAGTTAAGAACAATAAGACTGCCACTTACTTTAATTTAATTGTCAATTCATTAGCTGATTGTTTTCTTGTTCAACTGATTAATGGTTTCACCTATAAAATGCCCATAATAATTTCCTAAAACTCAAAAGTACATCTTCAAATGTCTGTTTAAAAGAAAAAAGATTCTCACATAAGACAAAGACATGCAACGAATCCTCACGATTGAAAGGATGGAACCAGACAGTGTTTGCAATTTAGAAATTACTTCAAAAATGAATCTCATTATCAAACTATGACTATTCATTTTATTGCTTATTGCCTAATCAATGAATCGACTCATACTGAGTTGAGTAGATTCATAATAAAAATAATGTGGTAGCTCATAGTAGAGCACGCAGGAATAATGTTTTAAAGTAGAGTAAAGCGAAGACTTAAGACTTGAAGAGTGTAACAGAGTAGAGCGGAGTAAAGTACAGTGGGGGGGGGGGGGGGTCAACACTACAGATTAGATCATTTATACTGCATTAGACCTGCAGCTGCTTCACCTCAGTGTCAGTGTCCGGAACACAAGAGCATCCTCATACCGTCAGTGACCTCCCACAATCAATACAGGACCATCCAAAGCCAGTTATTGAGCTACAACCTCCACCACTGCTGTACTCACCGGACTGACACTGAAGAACAACAATGAATAAAGTATCAACTAGACTTAGCTATACATCTATGAACTAAATCATTCTAACAAGCTGAGAAATAGTAGATCAGAAGATCACTAGTTGCACCAACACCAGTAGCTACATTCCTATTCCAAGTGTCAACAGAGCTCGCAGCACCGTGTGAAATCCATCCATCTCAGAGTGCAGGCAACACAAAGTATTACGCAGCAACACATGCTAGGAATGATAAGAAAAGCCATAAAGCACTTAGTAGCACACAGCAACACAGTAGCTTGGTCCTGCTCCAAACCATGACACGTCACACGTTAATTATAAACTCTACCCTTCTGATTAATACCAACAGTATGTGTGACCAACAAAAACCGAGTCGCTTTTCCGAAGCACGAGAAGTAACTGACAAATGTGGAAGTGATTCTAAAACGTTTTAAAGTCGCTTTGTGTTGATGAACTCAGTGACAATGTTTGCACTGAGTTGATCTGTGTCAAATAAAATGTAATGAAGATGGGCACATTCAGATTGACAAAAAAAGAAGAAGACATTTGTTGTTGGTGCCTTGCCATGAATGACGCTGACAGAATAAAGGGTCTCTTTTTATATATAACATTTTTAAGTATCTCTTTTTGGACTGGTTTAGTCTGTGTGTGGGAAACTAGCCCTTTAATTTAAATATGGCACGTTAACAATGGAGACATACCCAAATGAATCACAAAGCAAACAAATCCACAACCACAAGTACCATCATGCACTTCACGCTGTACAAACCCAAAGCCTCAACTTTATCTCACATAGGATCACTCTGATATCTACCTGGGCAGACGAAGCTGTCGGGGACTCTTCCCGCTGATGTTCAGGCAGCTGTGATCCAGACGGTCTGTGTCTTTGTGACTAAGTGCGCAGGAAGCCTTGACTGTCTTGCCTTACATGGCTGGGTGAGGCTCCACCAGCTGCCCAACCCTTTTCTTCCTGCAGATTGTTCCCCAGTCAGAGAGCTACAGTGCCAGTCCGGAGGCACATGGTTGTTAGCCTCCCCTGCAGGACTGCAATGCCAGATATAAAATGGAAAGAACTGCTGGGAACATTTCTCTGACTGGATTATAAACAGTCTCTAACAAAGACGTTTGTTGATGGGGGAATCTGAACTGCATAACAGTTTGAAAGCCATCCGTACACACACATTTCACATTTTATTTCATTTCACATTACCAGGCTTCATCAAACAGTCTCAATCATTTTGAGTAAATGAGTGACTAGGTTAAACCTCACTTAGGTGTAGTCTAAGTATATACACTAATATATAATTTACTAATATGTGAGTAATAGATAAACTGTGGGATGAGGAAGGCTTCATTTATCTGCCACATGGTGACAGTGGCAGCACCTTGAGGAATGTGTAGTTACATAAGAGAGATTAATGAAGCGTCTTTATATAACAGTCACTGGCACGATGAGTGTGTGCAGTGTAAACAAAATTGTGCAAACAAAAAGTCAAATGGCACAGTCCAAATATGTTCATGTCTGTGTGTGTTCATGTCTGTAACTACCTGAAACTTTTAGGTCAAACTCCCATCACGGAAATTAACTTAAATCTAAAGGGTTTTTTTCAATGAAATTTTTTTTTTTGATAATTCATTGTTTTGAATTGCAACAATTGGTCAACTTATCTATTAGTCGATCGACAGACAATCATTTAGCACATTTTTGAGGATTTGAGTCTTTTTTAAATACCCACAATCCTGGTTCCAGCTTCTTAAATGTGAATATCGTTGTGGGTTGGTCGGACAAAACAAGACGTCACTTTAGGAAATTGTGATGGGAATTTTTCATAATTTTCTGACATTTATTGACCAAATCAGTAATTAATGTTTCATTTAAAAAAAATGTCATTAAAATATCATTACTTTGACAGAACTCAAGGAAGTGCCTTCAAATTGCTTGTTTTGTCAGACAAACCCAAAGATGTTCCATTTAAAATGTTATTAAAGCCAAAAATAGTCACATTTGAAAGGTTATAACTATTGAATGTTTGACAGTACTAATACATTAAAACACCTGATTGATTAACAAAATTGTTGTTGATTACGTTCTGTCAATTGACTTATAGTTTCATTAGTAGTGTGTGATAATCTAAATGTATGACATTATGTCTCATGTGTGTACAAAACACCTGGGTACTTATCACGCTATTTGAATTTATGGTTGCTTATCCCTTTGTTGAGATGTAGGCAGGGCAAACATGCCATTTAACAATGTCGGCCTCTGATGTAGCTATGTAAGCATAACCTAGCTGAGTAAAACCCCACAACAATCCAGCTAAGCTATTTTAATAATACACTACCCAAGACCATTCTTGCTCTGCCCAGCATGTTCTCACGTCATGGCAGAACACACATTAACTTAAATAAAAAGTTTTAAAGATAAAACAAACGAATCATACTCTTAAATGTGTTTAGGTGGGATGGAGTAGGTTTCCCAGTGGAAAGAATGGTTTTCAGAACTGGATGCAAAGCTCATGTTTATAGTAAGATCACAATACATAAAAAAAGAAGCGTTATCTCCAAGAGACTGTCTTTGATGTGTAAAAGAACCAGTACATTCACAGTATCGGTAGTAGTAGTAGAAGTAGTATAGAGCACTTAATCACTGTTACAGTCAACGATAGATGAAAGATTATCCTCTCCAAACTGTAAAGGCAGGAAAAGGTCTGAAAACATCCTCTAATCATTTATTCATCTTTTGTTTCATCACAGTTGGAGCCCATCAAAGCTGAAGCTGCCAAAACTCAGTATGACGGGAGATAACACTTATCAACTCAATGGATTAGGCCTATGAATGATTAAACCGTGATTAAAAAAAAAAAAAAAGTAATGTAATGTTTAACCTTTCCTTTGAAAATTTTTATTCATGTCACTTTGGTAAATGTCCATTATACTACAAGAAAGTGTGTGATGATAACAATGTGCAGCAACATTTTGAAAAAGCCCATTTTGTACACAGGGGATCACATGTCACAGAGTTAGACAGATAAGCTCGGTCACACAAAGACACCAAGCCTTGACTACCTAAGAAAAGAGGATAGTTCTGTTAAGCTTCACCGACAAGTCTCGGCACTTTCGTAACGAGTTCTTTGGAACTCCTGGAATGGATTCCTCTCTACGTTCTTTATTCATCATCAGGTCAATGTTTTCTGCCATGGAGCTCGAACAAAACAATTAGCTTAATGTGTTACAATTATTTTTAAACCATAAAAACACTGCTGGAGGGTATAATAATTTAATTAGGCAGTGCATTCAGAGGTCACTTGTTTAGACATATCAATTCATTATATGAAGTTACAGAAGAGCGAGCACTACGCCGGTTATCTAGCTTTTCTTTTTAGTGTGTACACAATAAAATACAGGCTCCACACTAATTCTTCAAAGCAAATAGCAAGTTAAAGTTCCAGTGAAAGTACCATGTACACAGTGACACATACAGTGACACTGTGGGAAAAGTTAATGATAAATGACGTTTAACTTATGCAACAAGTAGCAGTGTCTTCCAGCAGTCCAACCTACTATTAGACCTGCATGAGTATTTTTATCATATGTCATGATAAGCAAGAGGTATTTGTTTTTGTACAATACATACAATTAATGGCTATTGAATTCAGCAACTATTTAGCATTACTTTGATCTCTTTCAGGGGATAAAGTATATTAAGTCATTCACATTCCTTCTAAATTGCTGTCATTTGATTTCAATTCAGTCACACTCAGGCATTATTAGACCAAATGATGTCACAGTGCACAAATAATACCCTCAGAGTGACCTGCTCCAGCTCCACGACCCTATCCACCCATAGAATAAAAAGTATATTGGGGCAACACACCTTTGAATTTATGCTGAAATCAAGGAGAGTGTGTAAGGACAAAGAAGAAACACAGGTGTGTACGACGACTCAAACTCTTATTTAAAAAAAAAAAGGTACATTTTGCTTTAATATGTGAACAAAAACAACCTTTTTCTCCCACAATGTATTCAAACATCATGTTGGTGTAAAGGGAATTTCTGCTTTTCTTGTCACATGTCTCACTTCATGTCTCATGTAGACTAACGTTGCAGACAGAGACAAACTTATTTTTTACAGGTAACATTTTCATCTTCGAAAATGTTGTTTTTCTCTGCAGTTTCACTCTTATATGAGAAACTGAAAATGTGCTCAAACGTGCTGTAAAATAGGACAGTTCAAATACTCACTAAAAATGATTCATCACACTTTGTAATTAAGTTAACTGTATTAGTCCAGTGGTACCACAGGAAATATAAAGTAGGATTAAGTCACTAGTCTATAAACGTATTATTGAGTACCATAGACACATTTAAAAGCAGTTAAATCAGACTGACTGTCTCTTTAATTAAACATTGAAGCTCGTTTTATGTTTCACTCACCTCAGCTTTGTTGTCTTCTCCATGTTCCTCAATCCGCTTCACGCCGCCGCTCATCTTCTCAGTGCAGAGTCGACACCACACATAACAATGAATAATAAATTATAGACGTCGAAAGTTGCCTTTCTTCAAAACTCCACACATGGTCCTCCTCACACTCAACTGTTAAATACTCCAACACGGAGTGAAGAGCCTGGCAGAGCCTGTCCCGCTGCATTCACTGTGTCCAGGTAGTAAATGTGATCCCTGCAGGTCTTAAACATGCCTGCACCTCGTTTAACAGGAATGCACTGAATCATAAATCAGGATGCAGGAAGCAGGAGTCACTGTGCACGTTTTGTAGCCTACTATTTTAGATTTTTACTTAAAACATTTTAACATTTTGTTTTCAGTCTCAATTTTCTCGTCTTTTTATCATTTCCATACCTTGTACCTGTTCTGGCCTATACAAAACATTTATGCACAGTGCTCTCGGTTAAAGTACTGTATGGATGTAATTTATGATTTACGAGGATTTATGTTTTTTTAGCTCATATTTTCTTCTTCTTTTACTGTATCTGGATCCAGTAACTATCCACCTCTATGACCTTTTTCCTATGGTTGCTGAAATGCTAAATTTAATTGCTGGGGATCAATTAAATGTCATCTTAAATCGTCTGATCTGATCTTATTGTTTGAGCTGTTGTTGTATTACTTAATTTGACAAACAAATGTCTCTAAATGTAAAGCTAGTTTTACTCATTTGGAACAGACTGCTCATTTATGGCTGCTTAGAATGAAGCCTAAAATGCTTCATATTGCATACCAAGTATGAAGTCATATATATTATAAATTAAAGTATGAAGTATGACATACCAAGTGGCAGTCATATATATCATAAATTAAAGGCAGAGAGTAAGATGAATAAATCCAAATCAAGACACCATATTTATCATGATAATGACATGAAATAAACCGACCTCAGTGAAGTTGATGACGCCTCCATCCGGCAGACATTTGGTGTGAATGCTCCTGAAAAACAACATTTTGTCCTCAGTCGCCTGCCTGATCTTCTTCCAGATGGATCCCATATGCTGCCTCTCTTCATCTGACTTGTTTCAACAAATCTTTGTTCAATCTCTTCCCAATTTTCAAGAAATACCCGTGACAGTGACACCTACACTCGCTGTGATCTTGCTCCCCATGCACTGCAGCTAATTCTGTGTCAAACCTGCAAATAGGATGTAGCCCTGTTTGATAACAGTCCGGTCACATGTCCGGTGGCTCTGTCGCCACTTACACTTACTACTGTAAGACCTATGGCTGAACTCGTTTACCTTTGGCCCCACATGGCTTGAAACTTTCTGTGGCGTGATGTCTGACACTTCTGAGAAAGTGTCCTACTTTCAGCTTTGACAGTGTTGCTGTGTTGCAAGTCTGAGAACATTGTGAGCTTTGTTGAATAATGTATCAAACCGGTAAAAAAAAAAAAAAAGTACTGCACTAAACAGAGATTTGGTAAAGGAAATATTTAATACTCTTATAATAATTTATTGGTTTTTGTTTTTAAGATCAACAGTAATCCATCAATATGTTGTAGATTCATATAAAAAGTTGTGAAAGAAATGTTCTAACATGTCGGTTTTACTTCGTCTGAATGACGACAGACTGCAGATTCCTGTTGTTACTTGCTTTATAATTTAAGGCAGGTGTGGCTTGAACTGAAATTAAAGGCCGCTACCTGAGAAAGATCGGAATCGAATCCCCTAAATCATTCTAAACCATGCAGTACAAGCTGTGCTGCACTGTACTTCAGCGTTCTTCCGCTGTTAGACATCATGTAATTATGTTTTTCATATTTCTTTCAGACGTAACTTCCATTATTTTAAGAGCTGTTTTTTCCGTGACACCCAAACCAAAGTATTCAGTCTGTACACATCACTGAAATACAGTAACCTGCAGTAAATATAGCACTTCTGCTTTGTGGGAGGCACCTATTGAGATTAATTGACTACTGGTAAGAATGACACAAATTCAAAAGGCAGCTCATCTTGAAAAGCCCCGCCCAACGTTAACATGCACTGGTTTTTAGAGAGTAATAGTTCGGCCTTTGTGAGATCAGTATCCAGCTTTTGTATATTGTACAATGTAAAGGGTGCATGTTATTAAGAAAAGAATTCCATTAAAAGGGTTGAATGTCCTGCAGTTGTAGTAAATCGGCAGAATTCTTCCATTCAACACTGTTGACAGTGGACAGTGGTGCTTCTGGTGTATTCTGTATGCTCCATATAGAGCTAACATGCATGTTAACACAGTGCTGGTGTAGAGTAGCATGACATCATCGTCATTGTAATTCACATCCAGCAGCATGAACAATGCTGATCAGTCAAGTTGTGAACGCTCATGTTCTCACGCATCATGGATGTATTTCCACACCACTAACAATGCAGCTAATTATATGATGTGCAACAGAAAAGCTCCAAGTTTCATTGCCTGCACTAGACTACAAATGTGGATCTAGTTAGACACGTTGTGTCCCTGATGTATGGATATCACATTAAAAACATATCCATGGATGTGTCATTGAATATTGTAGTATTTCAAGAGAACATAATCTTTAAGGAAAGCACAGTCCCAACCCTGGGAGGCAGGAGACAGAAGGGAAGGTTGGCTGAGGTGATGTCATGATTACAGCTTGATGTCTTCAGTAATTACAGTAAAACAACTAAGGATTACAGACTTTATGTCTCTCGGGAGGAAAGTCAGCCAAGGCTAAAATAACATGCAGACAATGAGACATGTTAATGAGACAAATTGCTAAGAATATTCAGGTAGACTACTACTAATTACTCAACCTCCCAGTCTTGGCTGGATAATAACATCTGACCTGATCTTCTATTCGTTCGTTTGAGACTCTTTAAGGACTGATTGAGGCTGTGTTTGCAGTAATGTGGAAGAGCCAAAAGAGTTATACTGTCAGGAAAAGTAACACAAAAGATACAGTAAATAAGGGTAAAATACACTGTAGGAATTTCAGTTTTACTTAGATTATCCTGGCAAAGTTCTATTAGTTGCATCTCCAGATGGCACAGTAAGTGACCCATAACATCACCTGACAACCTATGTATGTATGTAGGTATCTATTCCCTTTGACAGTAAACCATCAGGCCGGCTGAATTGGTTAGCAGTGTTAAGAAACCTGCAGAACAGCAGCACAGAAGCAGGCCTTGATCTTGTATTCGCTGTTTTCTCTCTCTCCCTGTGTCGTGTGAAGTTGCCTCAGGTTTATTTGCATTTTAAACTGGTTTCTCTTGTAAATACGAAGTCCCAGTTTCTTGTAAGATGTAATCATGGATTAGCACTTTATATCCATCTGCTTATAAACTTTCTTATTGTGGCCGACTGTGGGAAATGTTGCAGTCTTACAGTCGTAAATGTATAGACTTGTCTTTTATCTTGTAACCTTCGTCGTAGTTATGAGGAAAACTATGATGGTGACGCTTTTAAAGCGTAAAGTCTTCAGTCTGGTTGATCGTTTGGACACAGAGGTGTAAGTGGTGCAGTGCAGGTTTAAAGGAGTGAAGCGGGCTGAAGTAATTGGTTCTGGGTTCAGGCCTGCCGCTAACTGGCACACCTCCATCGGAGACACCCAGACAAAGCAGGCGGGGATGAATGATGAAATGGCCGCACCCATGGGATGTGAGAATTTAAAACACTTAAAGTGTTGGGTGACACATGTATCTAGAGGAGGAAGGATAGCCTAAAGTTTCAACCAAATCATCCCAACTGGTGTGCTGCACTGTAGGTGACCTTATCGTCTCACCTCCTTTTACAGGAGCATATCAAAAGATGATGCCGAAATCACGCAATGTTAACTGTGGTACTGTGGTATATAAACTTGTTTCTAAATGTACATAATGCACCCCCCC
>CALSCE010010855.1:14870662-14890766 GCA_943593645.1 Bovichtus variegatus | reverse complement strand
ACACACACACACACACACACACACACACACACACACACACACACAGGGTGAGACAGAGAGAAAGAGGACAAAGAGAGAATACACAGAGAGGAGGCCTGGAAAAATTGCAACTGAGTGTCAATGTCGACCTTGCAAATACATTATGCGCTCTGTATTATCTGAAACTTTAAAAGAAAAAACCCTGCCTTGGATTCCGTGCCCTAGTTTCTGACAGTCAAAAAATCTTTAGGAGAAGAGGCCCTGCCAGTGTGCTCAGACATCGTCAAAAAAAAAAGAAAAAAAGTCAGTCTCCTCACATTAACAACTCTTTCTGACAGGCTGCAGGGGAGCAGAGCTGGAGCGGCGGCGCCCACACCTCTCCGCCTTTCGTCAATGCACTCTCTCGCTGAAAAGGAGGTGTAAGCGCAGTCTGCCCATGAAACCTCTCTTATCCTCCTACACACTCATTACAGGGACGCACACAGAGAGACAAAGCGAGGATCATGGACCCAACATTTTTTACTTATCGGTGATGGATAATGAAGATGTATTTTGTACATTTTGTTTCATTTTCCTCTCTTTCCCTGCAGGATAGTTTGTAGATAATCCCGTTCTGGGACATTTCAGTCTCTCTCCGTCCTGACAAAGATATAATTAACAGAAGATAACATAGTTGGGAATATGTCTAAGTTCTTTTGAGCTCTTTGTAGTGAATTGCATCAGCGGTATCCTTATGTGTATTAATCATCTACAATAAAAGAGTCTCCTCTCCTGCCCTGCAGTCTTAGCAGAAATACTTGATGTGATTACAAAGTAGATTCAATTTATAGTCTGATCTAAAATAAATGATGATTTGATCTTGATAGCTTCTGGTCCAGTTGTTCCCAACATAGGGATCGGGATCAACACAAGGGTCGCTAGATACATATTAGGGGGCATGAGGGGAAAAAACATGTTTCTGTTATGCAAATCTAGGTTTCTTTTATCGGACTCTTCTTAATTCGTCTTTTTCCCACTTCAGGCCTAGAGTTAGGGTTCTGGAGGTGTTGTATTCTTTGTTCTATTTCATGTTTTTATAAAACAATATTCTTATTTTAACATATCATTTTGAGTATTTTGTCCAGCAGTTTGTCATGGCGGACGGGTCTAAATACTAAAATACTCATGAGCCTCAGGCACCATTGCTATGGAGAAGAAGCCAGTAAGATGCAAAATGAGCAAAATGAGCAAAATTAATGCTTATTTGTTGAATTTGTAAAAACAACACGGCTCCATATTTGTAGAATTATTCCTTTTTCCCATATTTGAATGTACACAGATTTGTACTTTAATCAAAGAAGCAAGTATTACAACAGCGATCAGTGTTCACTCTCTACACAAACATCACTATCTTGGGCTAAGGTAACCCGACACACCAGCCTCTGTTCCTAAATTAAACAAGGAACAAACAGAGTGTCAGTGCATTAACTCCATCACTCTGCCACTGATACACATTAACTAAGAACACTACAATAGACCAGTCAAATCACAAGCACTTCAAATCCAATACAATGAAATCGGACATTTCAGGGAGTTATCTGCCACTGGTTGTATCCCGATGGCTCCGTCTTTGGACGATGCTTTTATAAGCACACACTGCTGTGATCTCATGTTTTGGCTTTATACAGACAAAAGCTATGTTTTGGTTTAGAGGCAGAGCTGCATAAAAAATTGCCTCGGGCTAAAAACAAAACAGCGTAAACCCCTTCATCCAGCAGCTTGATGCTGGCTGTGGATGTTTCAGTAGCTGTGAAACTAAAGACTGCTGAAGAGAAATCCGCCGTTAAATCTACTAAAGTGGACAGAGGTTTTGTACAACGAGACCCTTCCGAGAAGGATCTGTCCCATCCAACAAGCCAACCCCCGGCTGGTGCGGGGTTCCAGTCCAACTCAATTATTGATGGCTCTCAATGACTGCGTGCTCGACACACACCGAGCCCTCAGCAGCTTTCCTCTGCAGGTGCATCGTTGCCAAGAGACAAGACGTGGCAAACAATTCAGAGGCAGCCACGGTCACAAGTACATAACAAGGGGTCATACATAATCAAGTGCATGTAATATAAGAAGCAAAGGACACAAATGAATAACTTTTGTATGTAGATTTATGCAAAATGATGCAAATTTAAAGCAAGTGGTGTGCTCGGGCTTATAAAAACCATGGAACAATCTATTTAATAAGGTGTCACAGGAGCACAAAGGAGCAAAGACATGGCACCAAATATTGACAGAGGAATACTCAGCATGCTCTTTAATTTTGCATTTTTTGGCCCGCCAAAAGAGGATCCTTGGAGACAAAGTGAATGAAATAGAAACTTCATATCCTTAGTAAAGAGGACAAGCTGCCAACCATCTGTTAGCTTCACAACAAGAGCTGCTCTGTTGATAAGAAGACGCCCCTCAGACAACACCATGCTGAACCTACACACCGCAAAAGCTAATTGGATTATGTGCTTTTTTAAATGTGTGTAATGCCTTTTTTTTCCTTTTCTACACAGTATATATACAATCGTTTTGCCAAGCTTTTTGTTTAGTGGGAAGCTTTAGCTTAGATGGCTGAAAAACTGAATGGAATGAATTATGTTACTACTAGTTTTAAAGCAACTACTGCTACTAGTAGTTTAAGATAATTACCATTTTAGCTTCTTGGGCAGATTTAGCAACCAGCTATTTTACCCATTTCCAATATTTATGCTGAAGTGATATATATATATATAGTGATATATTTAGCTAAATGTTTACCTTCCAGACATGAGAGTTGTATCAATATCTAGCTCTCTACAAGAAAACAGCATATTTCCCAAAACCAAAACCAAAACCAGCAAAATTCAAAACACAAGACTAGAACTTGATATTAATCCCATAATTATTGACAGGTCTTTAAATGCTAGAAGGACAACTAAATTATTAATCTGTGACAAAATAATCTAAACTCAAAGGTCCATTTTTGGTACTTTCATCCACATCTCATGGTCAGTTTCATTCACATCAGTGAAAGGAACTGGCTCAGGTGCAATCATGTAATTAAGCAGGAGCCAGTTCTTTTTGCTGATGCGGATGGTGAGATATGATTGAAAGCTACTAAAAAAGGCATGTAAGTGGGCCTTTGAGTTGGCATGAATTGTCACACACACTGTTCCAAGGGTTAAGAATGAACTTCAATGCTTAACACACAAATCACACATTTTTGCTAATGCTATACCTCACAATTACTGTGGTAAAAAAAAAAGGGCTTTAATGTCGTACCTTAAAACAGCCAGTTGTGTCACAGACGAGGTTGACTTTTCTTTTCAGGGATCCCTCACTCTCACTGGCGCTGATCAGGAAACAGCGGACAAAAATCCATGTATTAATACACAATAACAATGATTCCAGACATCCAGTATATCATGCTTGTAGTTTATTTACCCATTTTTGAGGATGTTGTAGATAGCTTGCTTCACTTGAGCTTCCTCCCCATTGACCTCTTCGATATGAATCCTTGGAGTTATCTCCTTTAAATAGAGTTAGCAGAGTAAGAAAACTAAATAAAGAGACAATTTAATACCTCACAATCTGCGATACTTACAGGCTTTTTTGGTAGCGCTGGATTGGTGCTCTTGGCAACAAACTTCCCTGGTGATTTAGAGCTCGGCTTGGAGGCCTCGAGCGCAGTCACCTTGGAAACAGATACAGGGCTGCTTCGCAGGCTACTGCTCGCTGGGGCAGGTGACGGCAACAATTTGGATGAGGTAGACAGAGGACCAGCGTAGGGATTCAGAGGCTGAGAGCTCGGCGAGGGAACCTCCTGCTGGACATCTTTTCTAGCATCAAGACTTCTTGACCGTCTGCGCTCCTCAAACCTGATCCGCTGCCTCGCTCCAGAGCGCCCTCTCGTCTGTGGGGCGCTGCCCGGCGTCCCACTGTTGAACTTACTGATGAGCTTGTTGATGGGAGCCAGGGAGTCGGTGTCGATCGCTGGGATGGGCTCCTCCTTAGTTGATGCTGGAGGTTCAGGCAATGTCTCTTTGCCCTTTTTTTTCCCACCGTGTCTCCCCAAAGACCCAGTGTAACCAGAGCCAGTTTGCTTGACCCCTATGTGTCCCACGCCGTTTATTTTGACAGGTTTCAGTCCTGCTTCGTTATACTCCTCATTACCAGTCCTATCTCCGGTTTTCTCTTTTGCTCCACTGGCTGTTGCTTTGAGTCGGGGTTCAGCTTTTGACCTCTCTCCCCGTCTGTTGCCTCCACCCTCTTCCTCCCCTTGTGTCCCTGCTTGACCATCCCCTGGAGGTCTTTTATGAGGGCTCCCAAAAATCTCCCCAACCTCATCCTCTGCTGGAGAAACAACAGGGGAGCGTGCTGTATTTACAGCAGCGCTATAGGGGTTTGTTAATTCTGATGGTTCTTTATTCGTTTTAGGGAGGCTGTTGCACGGTGAAGGCGGCCCCGAGCTGGTGGTGGGAGTGTTCAGCTGAACTCCGTAAGAATCACCTTTCTCGCCATCTTTCAGGACCACGTAAGGCTGTCCAGAGATTCCCTGAACGCGCACTGCCACCCCGTACTTACTGGAAGGAGGGGTTGCACTGCTGTTTCCTCTGGATTTATCAGAATAACCTCCGCCTGTGTCATCGAGGTCCTTGATGAAGCGGATCTGAACGCCATAATCCACAAGAGGCTTCCTGTCAGTGGACAGAGTGCTCATGCCGACTTCCTGGTTTCTGTGTAAGCAGCCTGGGCACACAGGGAGTGGAAAACATCAGAAATGCAAATCAGATTAATAAGTGGAACAAGTTACAAAGGCACTCAACATGAAAGTCTGCTGAAACACTTTTATCTCTATTCAACAACACAGACCTGCAGATTATTTAATTCCTTAGACCCTTTGTTTCAGCTGTTGCACTGTTAATATAGTCCGTTTAGTTTTATCCGTTTCCAGGCTCCGTAACACAGATGCCTCCCTTTAACCTGCATGCATTACTCCTTTTTCCCAGGTGGAGTTACTCTGAGATGCTGGTACACCTTGATGATACCGACATCTTCTCTTGCTGCTCTACAGGTTTAAGTCGTTCTCAACCAGAATTAATTGTAGTTATGACATGACAAATATGCCACCTAGGAACTAAGAATCTCTTTGTACAGGACGACACCGACTTTTTCTAGAGGGTGTGATCGGAAGGCAGAGAAAACCAAAACATAAAACTAATACAACAACTCTTAGAAGTACAATCTGTTTCTAAATAAATGACCCAAGTACATATAACGGAGTAAATGTAACACGTTATTACCGACAACTGATTGAGAGTTCTCCATCTGTACGGAAGTGCATCAATATCTGAACATTATCTAATCAAAAATGTATTCTGTTGTATTATACATGACAAAGAAAGCCATCAAATCCTCACATTTGTGAAGCTGGATCCACTGCATGTTAGGCAATTCTTCTTGAAAAAACACTGAAACGGTTCATTTTCGGATTATAGGCTTAATTTAAACACCTCCGTCAGCTACACACGTTAGTAGTATACCCTAAGCATGTCCACCTTATATGCTCTGAAAATGAGCTTGGTGATGAACACTATGAGAAGGTGAATACTCCTCCTATTGTCCCGGCTCTGTGGAGCATTAAACACTGGGGGCTATGTCAGGAATGGGCCTCCCCTCTCTCTTTCTCTGCCTTTGCCAAAGTCTCCACAGTCACCAGACTTCAGAGTAGACTCACTCAGGCGTAGACTGTTTACTTTAAGCTGTGTAGGTGCACACACCGGCTCAGACATATGCACCCTCCGGGAGCAGGTAGTTAATCTAATAAGCATCGCTGCTTTTCAGTGGCAAGAAAGTAATGTAGAATCAGGTTTTTTGCTGTCACATCACACGAAAGTGTTGTTTTCCTTGAACACACTCATCTTTGTATTTAAGCGCTGCTAAAGCTGATTTTCGCTTTACGGAGCACACCATCGTACTTCAACCCCAGTATGGTTCCTTTGTCCATACATACAGATGTGACCCTCACAGGAATTAAAATGTAACTGACTAACTGGCCGCTGGTTATAGTGTCACACAAAGCAACTCGACTGGCATTGAGGTTAGATTGGTGAATGAAAGTCAGCCTTTGTCTTTCCTAAAAACATTCTTAGGATTCCAGACGCTCCCTTAACTCGGCATTGCGCGTGGTTTGCATTTGTATTAATAAGGACAGATTAAGAAGAAACTGAGAACTAGGGCAGCACTAACTGTAAAGCCTATACAGGCGGAAAACTGTCCACACAGGCAGTAAATACAGAAGTGAAGAGACTCATTAAAAGACGACAAACTTGAGACTAAAAATACAGCGCAAAACAAATTAATCCCCCCAGTCTACCAAAACAAGCAGCCAGGTTTGCAGACCGTGTTGCACACTGGACATCAAAACAATGATCGGAAGGTTAAAAAATGAGCCACTCCTCAACTACGTTGGATAATCTTAAAAAAAGGATGATGATGTTGTCTATTGTCAAGGTGCTCAGCCCAAAGCTGCTGATCACTGGTCACACAGGAAGCTCCCAGGTGTTTGTTTTTTCATTTTTCCGAGCACTGCGTGGTGTCAACTGGTTCAGCTCCTCTGGTGATCTTTCTTGTCACAAGGAATGGCTGTGTCAACAGAGACAGGAATGTCACCAAACGGGACTATCTGCCATCACTCGTCCCTTTCTCCTCACCCAGCTCATATTCCTCTGGCTCTGTTCCGGCACCCTCCTCTGCCTCCCACCACACGTCTGATCCTCAACTTTCTTCCACACCGTCTCTTGCCCATGGGTATCTGAACAAGAAGCGAGCCACTTTGATACTAGGGCAGGGTGATGTGGTTTAAATCAATGTCAGTGGGCCTATATTGCGAGATTAGTTAATTAATCAATAAACAGAGAAGTCATTACAGAGAAGTCATTGGAAACAATTCTGAATAAATTCTTTGCTGGTTACAGCCTCTAAAAATGAAGATTTCCTGTTTTTCTCCATTTCATATCCATGTAAATTGAATATCTTTAGGATTTGACAAAACAAACAATTAGGAGACATCAACTTGAACTCTGGGATATTATGATGGGTATTTGTCACTATTTTGTGACATTTTATAGCCTATTGATAGATTAATCCATAATGAAAATAATCGTGTTTCAGAAATCAATTTATAAATCAGAATAGGTCAAATTAAATATATGCCCACTCGTAAAAATCATCAAATTGATGTTCAATGCAATAACTGTGTTTGACTATGCTGCATTACATCAGATGTAACTCTTCACACATTCAAAACAAAAACTTAATTGACACATTTGTCAGATTTTAAGTAAAATTGGCTTGGAATAAATCATTCAGAAATCAGAATGGTGTAAAACAAATACACAATATAAACATAGAGTATCACCGTACTATTCCAATAAAAGTCAATAAATGATAATACTGAACTATCATTATATTTGATGCCAAAAACATGTCTTTTCAAACCCTATAGCGTTTGCTTTTGGGAGAGTGCAGTACAAACAGAAAAGCCAGAATATGCAAACTATTCTAGTTATCAGTATTGTGGCTGTGTTGGGAGGAGGAGGTGCAGGTTGTGTAAAATAGCAACAACAGGGAAATACAAGCACACATTTTAGTGCAGGACTTTCTGGATCAATTGATTTTAAATGTAACTGACAATGATTAACTCTCTTCCAACAGCTCGGGGGGGGTTGTAAACTATTATATTGGCAAGGATATGAATGACTCGCATGGGGCTTATCTCACTTTTCCTGCTGGAGTTAGCCACATACATCTCACCAGCACAAAGCCTGCATTGTGTGTTATTGGCAGGCGTGATATTATTTAGATCATTGAAATAATATCACTTTCATGTCAACATTTTTGAATAAAAAAGGTGCTTGGTTCAGGAGGAGCCATGGCAGCAGACCTGAGCACCTGTCTGCTCCGGGGTTAATTGCGTCACACCCACCTCTCGGGTCAGTATCGGTGCGCGTCGAAACCACCGGGTTGTGTCCTCGCGCCAGTGGGAGCACGAGCCGGGCAACAAGATAAACAACCGTAAAACCTGCCTCCCATCCTATTTCAAGCCTTTACCTGCTATAATAACCTCTCATATCCTCTTTACGCCGCGCAGTCAGATCCAATTATAGACAGCAGCGTACACACACACAGAGCCTCCAACAACACGCCAGAAAGCGAACAACAAAAGGCTTTTCGCTCGGTCACTACCGTGAGCAGGGGAAAGAAACCGGCCACATTAAATTACAAAGCCACAGGTGTCCATCTCTGCTTATCCAAATGTTATTAAATGCCCGCTCAGCAAAGCGCAGCTTACAGTATTGTATCCCCACAAAAAAAAAAGTAAATGTACAGTAAATAAGCAGCAGCTGTGTAAACACTTGTCCTACTGCACCTGCAAAGATGATCCAAATCGCGAAATGTTCCTCGCTCCTGTGTCAGTGTTCTCAGCGGCAGCTCTGTACAGTGTTTGGTGGGATGAAGATGTTACTGAATGAACTGAGGACCTCGGGAAATGTCTCTTTGCACCCCCCACCCCCCACAGCTACCAGTGCAACCTGTTGCCAGCACATCGGATAGTCATCGTCCCGCCTCAGGACCGACTTCATTGGTGGGCGTCTCCTGGAGAGGCGGGGCCTGCTGCGCGCTCAGTGTCATCTCTGCACACACAGGTTAATGAAAGTGTGTGTGACCCATTTCTACAGATGTGTTACAGTCATTTCTCGATCAATTACAAATGTTAACAGTATTGGGCTATAATTGTATTCAATATCAATGCTGATCAGGAGAAATACTGATCATTGCTGAGTGAAAAAACAATTATCTCATTGACAGGAAAAAGGCTATTTCAGTTAGTGAACATGGTCATTTGGTTTCTATAGTTACACCGTCGACTATATGGCCATGAACTTCACCTGTAACTTTATAAAATATGGTATAATTGGCCTGACTTTAAAAACTCTTTGGAAAATCTTATTTATACTCAAACACATTTGAAGTCACACAGCTTTTAAGATTTTTTGCTTTATGTGAAGTGACCTATGATAAGTCATCTTACCTCATCTCTATACATCAAAAGGCTACTCATTCTGTATAATGTCAATGTTAAGGGTATCTTTCACGTCACCATGTGAACTCAAACTCTTTGTAAAGCCTAAAAGACCCTTACACAATTATATTAATTATCCAAATAATGTATTGACTTCTGGAAAGAACTATGTAATTTGGTACCAAGAACAGTCAAACGAGAGACACAATGGAGGACATTTCTTTGAAAAAACAGCTCAATTTAAACCCAAATAAACAATAGTTACTTATATTATATTCATAATCTCTCTGTGAAAACTTGAATTGTTGATTTGCCTTCAGACACATTGTCTATTTGTGCATGTTCAGCTGACCTGCTAGTTCCTGAATAAAATTATTTTGGTTATGCTATTTTAGCAGTTCATTGGAATGAATGTGTACCAAATGCATACCATTTATTTTACCTTTAAGTGCTAAATTACTTTTTTTCCCAGGAAATTTCTAAGGAAATTATTAAGAATTTACAGACCCATAAAATGTAATTTTACATTTTGTTTTTGGGGGGGGACCACCCGTAAAAATAGTATTAAGAATCACTATAGAGCCCATTATTATACCAAAGCTTAACGAAATAACTGTGGCAAAACATAATTAAAAAAAAATAATTTGACAATAAACTGAGAAGAAAACCTTAAAGCAAATCACTGATGTCCTGGGAAAAATTCAACCGTAAATACAGTTAATAAAAAAAGGCGCAGTAGCTGTAACTGAGCATTATGACAAATAAATTACATTGTTATGTTTCATTGGGTTTTCCAACCCTCATTTTAATACAACAATTAGCAAACAAATTAAAAAAAATGTGAATAAAAACAGACATGGACAAGTACAAAAAAAATCTGTCTTTACTTCAGAGTTCAGTACCTTTCCCTTTCCCACCCGATGCAGGACTCACTGGCCCCTCCAGGTTCCACCAGGAGGCGCCAGAGCAGAGCAAGAGCACAGCACAAATACCAGTACAAAATAAAACGGAACAGTTGAGAGAGCAAGAAACAGAAAGGCAACTCGGACATTGAATAAAGAAAAAAAAAAAAAAAGGACAGAGAGAAGGAAGAATAGTTATAAACACCTTATACCGTGACAGAAATGTGAAAAATGGGTATTGTTCGCTCTTAAGTTATTTGGTCTACTTCAAGGCCTCTTGCAGCGCAGAGGCCAGAATATAAACATAAACAGATCAGACAGTTACTGCATTGGTTCACATGCACCCCCCCACTCTTTTTTTTTTTTTTTTTTCCTCAAAAAGGACTATGCACATCTGATATGACATGATGTCACTACTTGCTATGCCAACACCATCCAAAAGCACTGATTTCACAATTCATGTGTACTGCAGATACAAAGAAATGGTTGACTCAAATGTACTGTATGAAAACCAAAGCCTCATACTGTATACAACCAAGACACATAAGAAACTCATAATTTTGTTCATTGGTCAACTCTGTGGCATGTTCACAACTGATGGGTTGAGTTCCAGACATATGTTTTATCCCAATATTTACAACTATTTCGGTGATAAAATCCTCTCTGTGAGGTGTGAATGAAATCTCAGCCGGGGTCTCCTTTGGATTAATCAGCACGGAGTACAAAATGACAGATACAAGAAGTAGAAGTCTGTGTATGTAAGCATGTGTGCAGGAACTGACAAAAAAAACTCATAAAATTGAAACTCTTTCCCCAATAATACACACTTTACGGCGCAATATACTGATGTAATTTTCCATTTTCTTTCACTTGCTTGCAGTAAAAAGGCTAACAATGTGATAGGGCAGTGCTAGAATGAAGCATTTTGATGGAAAATAAAGCTAAGAATCAATTCATGAATGAAACCAAAGTCCCTTTAAGATTTTCAGGCACTCTTTCATTATTTCTTCTCAATTTTAAAGATTTGACATATCATGTCTGTTTTTAATTTAAAGCCGCTGATGCTTTGAGTCATTGTGTCAATACACAGTAGGGGAATATTTCAACATTACTTTCTCCGCCTAACGTGGATTTGTGTGTTTGAAATAGCATCATACTCATGTGGTGCACGAGTGTGGCGAGTCAATCACAGTCAGTCAGTGCGGGAGCGTCCGTGCCAGTCAGTCACAAAGTGTGTGAGGTAGTGTGTTGGTGTCAGTGCTTTGCTGGTTGGCAGGCTAGATGTCTGAAGGACTGTGTAGTTTAACATTCATCATGGTTTGACTCCTTTGGGCGGGGGGGGTGGGGCGGGGGAAAATCATTTACCAAGAGTCACTCAAAGTGGTATACATAAGCATGAATGTCAATGAGGGTGTTTCTCTGTGTAGTGAACAAGTAAAGGGCTAGTCGAGAGAAAGTTGGGCATGTAGCTGAGATGACACACAGGTCATTCAGTTAGATCAAAGCAAAGAATGTCTCTATTTGTCCTTATGTGATGCACCTCCACGCTGCTACTTTGTCATCCACTCCTCAACTCTCATTAGCTGCCACCAGCTGGCCTAATCCCTGGCGCACAAACACAGCCTGGATGTCCTTGGTCTTGATGCAGAAGTCACAGGCCCAAACAGCAGCGCTCTCTCGAGTCAGCAGCCCGTACGCTGGCTCTGTCAGGCCTGTGCAGTCACGGTGGAACCAGCGCTGGCACGACGCCTCGCAGAGGATGGCGTCCTGATCGTCATGCACCTCTGCCATACAGAGGCCACAAGGGAAGACCATCCCGGGGCCACCGAGTTTTCCAGGGCCGGAGCCAGGCCCAGTCGAGGGGGCAGCGGGGCCAGGCGGCAGGGGAGACTGGGTGTTTGGGGTAGAAGTGGAGTTAGACGGGGGATTGGGGTTGCTGCCTGGAGTGTTGCCTCCATTGTTGTTGGTCATGCTGTTCTGACCCGAATTAGAGGCCGCATTTGGCATGGGACCACCAGCACCAGGAGTGTTGTTCTGCTGGTTGTACGGGGTGGAGCCAGGGGCAGAGTTAGGTGGGGTGGATTGTTGTTGCTGCTGCTGCTGCTGGGAAGAGTTGTTAGAGTTGGGGGTGTTTGTATTATTGGGAGGTTGTAGTTGACTGGATGGTGGATGCTGAGGCTGGCCTGATCCATTTAGAGGACCAGTAGGAGAAGAGTTGGGGTTAGGCTGTGGCGGCGCTGAGGGAGGCTGACCAGGTGTATTGGCGTTGGGCTGCTGGACATCAGGATGGCCAGGGAAGCCTCCCCCTGGCTGTGGCGGGCCAGAGTTAGGAGGAGGGCCAGGAGTGGCATTATTAGGAGGGGGGCCATTGGGATTTAGGCTAAGCTGCTGCTGTTGCTGCTGTTGCTGCTGCTGCTGCTGTTGTTGCTGCTGCTGCTGCTGCTGCTGCTGCTGTTGCTGCTGTTGCTGCTGCTGCTGTTGTTGCTGCTGCTGCTGCTGCTGTTGTTGCTGCTGCTGCTGCTGCTGTTGCTGCTGCTGCTGCTGCTGCTGAGGCCCAGATGGTGCCCCTCCTCCACCAAAGTTCTTTCCATCCTCGTTGCCTGGCCCTGGCGGACTGGGGCCCGGGTATGGGCCATCCTGGGAGGGAGGGAACTGTCCTTGTGGGGGCATACCTGGTAACCCTCCCACCATGTTGCCTCCAGGGCCACCACCCATGCCACCCATCATGTTCATCCCAGGACCCATGCCTCCTCCCATGGGAGGCAGGGGGCCATGTGGGGGACCTCTGGGGCCTCCACCACCAGGTAACGGTGGGCTGTTGAATGGGTGTCCACCCTGTCCGTGCTGCTGCTGTGGAGGCATGCCAAACCGAGGGTGGGGTGGCCCCCCTCCCCCTGGACCTCCCATAGCCCCTGGAGACAACATGGGATTGAATCCTGGCCCGGGGTGCATGGGGGGACTGAAGTTTGGTGGCATATTGAACTGAGAAGGGCCACCAGGGGGGAATCCACCACCTCCTCCACCACCACCGCCGCCGCCCCCACCTCCAAAGCCAGGCATTCCTCCAAAGCCTAGCTGGTGGTGAGGTCCAGCGTTGGATGGAGGTCCGAACGGTGGCCTCCGTCCAGGTTGGCCACCGCCTGGTCCTCCTGGGCCTCCCATGAAGCCCATGCCGACGCCCATTCTGCCTCCACCGCCATATCCACCTCCGCCACCTCCGCCACCTCCACCTGGGCTGGGAAGAAATGGAGCACTACCTGGTACACCTGCCACACTAGGTCGGGATGGGGGCCCGAAGTCATCGTCGAAGGGGTTGGAGGCGACCAGGTGGTCCACCATGGGGGTAGGAGGGGGTGCAAACTCAGTGAGGTGGGAGAACCCTGCCGCCTAAAATAGGAGAAAAAAAACTGAATAAATGTTTTTTTTATTGCTTTTATGAGACCAGATGTTCACTTACTGAAGGAATGTTTCTTTTATGAAGCAAATAGGGCCGTCACAATATCAGGTTTTTACTAAATTATTATCATGGCCAAAGTAATTCACAATAATGATATTATTGCCATATCTATACAAAATTTCATAAAATAATAACATATCGATATCAGTCAAATTCTTTGTTTGTGCATTTTGTCTTTTTTTTTGGCAAATGAGGCATGGGTCCTGGGATGAACACTCATGTGGGCGTGGGGGAGGGAGACAAAACGAAAACTGACAGAAATGGAAATTATTTCAAATGCGCTGGATTATTTACACGATAACATCATGTGTGTATTATTAACAGAATATATATTTTTTTAAATATCACGGATGTCATCAATACCAGCATATGGCGACACCCCTATTAACAAAGTAATCAGATTTCCAAAAAACAACTATTACCTGGTTGGTGGATTTCCTCGCCTTCTTCTTCTCCGGGCTCTTCATCTGTGAAGCTGAAATAGTGAAATATGGAGGGAAGGGGTGGAAAGGGGGAAATATAATATTAGCAACAACAAAAATAGGCCTTCATGTCTCATGTTATTGGTCCACCACAAATCAAGCGCACCATCACATTTGGATTGGCCAATACCCCTTAGTGACAGAGTGGAGCAGCTTTAGACCTAGGGCCTCTTTTTCAAGTCCAACAGTTGAGATGGATTCAATGATGGGACATAGACTGGCATGAGGACAAGATGCTGAACATCCAGGCGCTATCATTACCAAGGTTATGAAGCCTTGAATCGCAAATGACCCAGGCAGACCAAATGACCCAGGCGAGAGGGAGAGAGGCCGCAAACAGAGGCAGAAGAGGTAAGGTCAATGAGGGAGACAGGAAAAGACGAAGACATGAGAACGAGGAAACGGAGTTGAAGGTACATTTATAGCAAGATAGACATGAACCCCGTTCACAGGTCCACTCTGTGAGAAACAGCCACCACCGAAGACAGTCGTGAAGTTTACATATGGGGGAGGCGAGAAGGGATTTGGTAACAGCACCAGTGCAGCCCATTGCAGCGCAGTAATGGATGATTCCGATCTGATTGGGAGATGGGTGAAATTAATTCCTACCTTTGCTTCGTTTTCCTTGTCCCGCCAGTAGTCTCCCCGATTCGGCAGCCATTAGCTAATATGACTGTCGGTGAAGTGGCATATCACCGTTCATATGCAAGAAAAAAAAAGTTAAAAATGACGACGTCTTGGAGGCTATGAGCCGAGTAGGTGGATTCTGCCGTCAGGTCATGTCAATACCGTTAAAATGCGTACCATCACAACAGTAACTAACACGGATAGTATATTATAACGCCGGCCCAGGTCTGCAAACTCCTTTACAGCTGCAAATCTTTCGCCACGGTGTCTGTCACGCCGGGATTTGGTCACCAAATAAACGTCAGGTAAAAACTGAGCTACATCACGTTATTGAGCACAAGTTCGTCTCGTTGCAAGCCAGTTCCTACTAGCTGAGTGAAACTGGTTGCTTGCTACCTGGCTTGACTGCCAGTACAAGCAAGTTACAGAGCACCCCCTCCCTCCCTAAATGATCACTTACAGATGTGTAGCAAAGAAGTCGACCAGCTAGCTAACGCAAGCTAGTTACTACCTTGGCTAACCAGCTAGCCACGTTACTCAATGTGGCTAGCTAGCAGCGTTGAGATTTCACCCAGTAGCGGCAACACTGGAACATTAATCGGAAACTGTGATTTCACTTTCTACAATCATTTGTAAAAATGTGCACTCAATTCCACTTATCACAGCATTTATAAGATAAAGCAATCGATCATGTTTTGAAAACTGTTGTTTACTATGCTAACATTAGCTTGCTAGCTAACGTTAGCATGCCACTGAAGATAGCTAGCCATCTTGCAGACTGTCTTGGAAGCAAACTGTACCCTTTCTCCGTTGCTTGCTCTGCTGTCCTTTAAATTGAAACTCTCTGGTGTGTCATTGCCAGCAAACCAGTCCTCACACGGTGTATGCTTGTTGATCCACCATTCAACTATAATTCATTCAAAAACGCAAATTTTGCCATAATTATCATGGCCTTCTATCGCCACCGGACAAAGAGGGACAAGCAGGAGTATCGCGCACGATGGAAGGTTACATCTCATCGCAAATATGGGGGTGTCGATAAGTATACTTCATGAATATAAAAAGCATTTTCAAATATATTGATTAAAACACAGGTTGTATTGTACAAAGTATCACATTATAATACTATTTATTGAATAAAAATATCCATATCAACCCCGTCTAGAGTATTTTCTTCATTTTGTAGACTTAGTGTCATACCTTTCATTGGTATATTTGGAGCAGCTCAGAACAGACCATTTCCCAACGATACCCCGTACAATTAAAAAAGGAGTGGACATTAATTAGACTGCCAATTAAAACACATTATCAAGTGACATTTTGATTAATCTTGTATTAACACCCAACATCAAAATATTAACATAACTGTCAACTTCAATGTAAGTCGTTATCTGAAATAACATTGCTTTAATAGAAATTAGACACTGCTTACTGATGTTTTATTATTCAAGAGCATAATTATAATTTATTGAAATGACAGCATTTTAGAAGGTCTATCTATTGCTTTTTTCTTCTCAATAGCCATTTGATTCGTATATAGATATTACATTGTATATTGTAGTTAAAACAGACGCTTCATTAATTATAAAGCTAAAGAATAATAAAGGCGTCAATAAATTGGTAGGTTACCTATAGGTCAATCTAAAGTAGAATTCAAAACTTCCAAAATGGTCTACCATGGTCTGTACAATTAATTATCACCGCCCACCCGGTCATGCCTCCCCCTCTTAACTGCAGCCCCCCCCCCCCCCCCACACACACACTCTCTATACTCCATGCGCAGTCAGGAGCCTCATTGCACAGTGGAAGGTTGTGAAAGACCAGATAAGCTGTACTCTGGGAATGGGATCACAAATCAGAAACAAGAAGAATTTCGCCTTCTTTCATGTCTTCCCACTCCGAAGACATCTTTTTATCCGAAGAGAATAAAGTTCTCCTCTGAGCAGAAGAAAGAACAGGTGTAAGAAAATCACAAATGGGATAAAGTAGAGAAATTTGTCTTTTTTTCTTTTTCTTTTGCCAAATAGGCATGTAGCCTGTAAGTTTTTACTTTAAACATTGTTTTAAGTTGGAGGTTTAAGTATAGAGCCATTGACTTTTGGAAACATTTATGACACTGAGGTGTGGAGATCCTGCAGTCTACACATGCTCTGTCCCAGAATAAAGCAACGGAAGTCTTTTGTTAGAAAGGCTGTGATTTCTAAAGGTGCGTCTCTGGGGCCCTGTGGTGTATGGCGCTAAAAGGTGTCGGAGCAGGCAGAGAGGTTTACTGGTTTCCATCTGAGTTACAATGGCAAAGTGGTTCAAGGAGTTCCCCATCAATCTGAAGAATGGTACCGACAGGATCCGCTCAGCCTCCGAATCAGGCTCACAACCAAGAGCCAGTAAAGCCGGGCTGGTGGCCAGCATTGGTACCAAAACAGCAGCCTCCAAAACGGGACATCGCAAAAACTCCTCCGGTGACAGCACAGGCGGAGGAGGTGGAGGAGTTGGGTCTCTCCTGTCCGGAAGAAACAGAAATAACTCCGCCATAGAGTTGAGCAGAAACGGTGCAAGCTCCCCGAAAGATGGGAAAGTTTGGGACAACCTCCTGTCTGGGAAAAGTCGCAAGAACTCCAAAGTGGAGCCTGTGTTTGAGGAGCAGCACAGACCGCTGAAAAGCTCTCCATCTGCCAACTCTTACATCAACAGGCTGATCAGGGTGGACAAACAGGACAAAAGCCCCAACTTCAACAGCGGCACCATCACCAATCAAGCCGCAGCTGAAGCAGAGAAACCAGTCCAGTGCAAGGCAGAAACAGTGAGTAGCCAACACTGTCTCAGACTGAGAAAGTGCATTTAACTTGTAGCATTCTGCTGCTGTTTGTTTTAGAGACTTCATATGGTTTTATTACTAACATAACAAGGGACCATTATTTTTGTTCTAAAGAAACCATGTTGGGATAACTGTGTTTCTATACAAAGTAACATTACATTTATATTTTTATTATTATTATTATTTTACATGTACATTTTCTCAAGTACTTCACTTCAACACAATTTTGAGTACTTCCATTTGTATCCTACTTTATATTTAATAACATTTACAAGGAACTATTGCACATTTTATTTTAGTATGCTACTTTACTTTTCAGATTAAGATGTTACATAGCAAACCTATGATTATTATTATTACATTACATGATTATTACGATACCTATAATACAATGATTAGAAAGATTACTCTACCAAACAGTATATAAAGTTGTTAAAATGAGCTTCACCTCTTGCATATTAACACATCAGTTAACATCACTGGTAAATGTAAGTAAGAACTTTTACTCAAATACTACTTAAGTACAATATTTTTTACTCTCCTTGAGGAGGCTATATCCATATTCTGACTTCTACTCTACTACAATTCAGAATAAAATGGATCTATTGTACTTTATTGGAGAGTTGAAGTTACAAGTTCCTTTATAGATAAGGATTATTAATTTATAATGGGCTGTTCTGTATAATAAGTAATAAGTCATTTTGATGATTAGACTTTTGATTGAAGGATTTTTACTTGTACATTTTGGTATTGCTAATTATACTTAAGTAAAAATATCTGAATACTCTTCCCACCACTGGTAATCATTATCTCATCATATATTGTAATGATACTATAACATAACAATGACAGTAATCATTCTGCCACCTCATGAGTTTGATACCTGGCCTACATTTAGTCGCTATGACATTCAAATTTTACATAAAACTCTGAATACACTTTACTTTTAACTGAGTATTTCCACAGTGTGTTATTTCTACTTTTGCTTACTGTTGATATATCTTTGGTGTTAAAAATGGGAATTTTACCAATATAATTTTTTTGTCTATGGCAGTGTTCTCTTACTCTAGCAGCATTGCAACATAAATACCATGTGGTGTCATCAACACTGTTGACAATGAAGTAGCAAGGATCCAGTCTAGCTCTGAAAACTGATATTATTGTTTCAGTTCCCCTTTGCCTCCGCTATTCCCATTGTGTCCTCTCCTCCCAGTGTGTCTTTCTATCTCTTTTTCCCTTCCGCTCCGCCCCTCGCCTTTACACCCACCTTCCTCGCCTTGAATACAAAGCAGCGGTCAGACACGAGGCCTCACCTTCCTCTCCTGTATGTAATCTGGCTCAGTATTCCCCTTCCTCCCCTTCCTCCGCCTCATCCCTCTCTTTCACTAGACGCAGGCCCCTTGGTGAAGAAGGCTATCATGTTGTAAAAAGCATCTTGTTATTTGACACTCAGGCGCTAACCAAAGACCCCTCCAGCTTGGCTTTGAAAAAAAAAAAAATGAGAAAGATAGTGAAGTCAGGGAGAGTGGTAATGGAGAGATGGTGAGATAAAAGGACACATAAAAGAGAAGAAGAAGAAAACGGGAGTTTCATATTTCAGAAAGGGAGTAAACCCCTGTTCTTCAACTCAAATTTGCAGCAACCACTAGGTTTTTGATTTGGGGATTAACTGTGCGTTCTTAGTTTCCCTGTCAGGAAAGGATATAAAGTCATTTCCACAGGAGGTGAAGGTGCAACGTTCAGGTCTCTGTGTTGTAGTCTGCATCTAACCTCTCTAATCTAAACACTTTAACATTTTAAGTCTCAGCCAATTGCTCCTTTATTGAAACACCGACTAATACCAACCATTCTTTGGCAAGGGAGCGCACCTGGAAGTGATTACAGAGACAACTTTATTTTACGGTGCGCCATTGTCTCTTGGCCACTGTGGCTTGTAAACAAACATGAAATGATATGGCACTGATAAGATGACTGTTAGTTAGTTCTGGTGTAGCAGAATAGAGAGACATGACTGTGAAGAGAGTTTACTGCAGACAGTGTCTCTTTACTTTAGACAAGATGAGGTCTTGTAGGTGACGCCACCATGTTCCAAATGTGTTCATTTGAACGATTAGAGCTGAAATTAATCTATTAGTTGATGAAAATTAACTGCAAAAATGCTGAAGTTTAGCTTTTTCCTATTTTCTTACAGTTTATAGACTAATTGATTAATCAAAAAATAGTCGAGAGATGAAGAATCGTTGCAAATGATAGTTATTCCTATTAATTATATAAAGGTGGATAACGTTTCGATTCTTTTCATACCAGATAGTGATCCTCCAACTGTCCATAGTCTTTTTTTCTTTCTTTTCTTCAGTAGGTTTGGTTGGATATTCATACTCCTACCACTTGTATGATTCCACCATTTATCTATTACTTTTAGCTGTCTATATCAACTTTTCTGCAGGTGGTGAAAGCTGTTTCTTGTACCGCCAGCTTGTTGTAGCTGGCAGCGCAACCTTTCAATCTCCAGGGACCTTGTTTTCTTAATCCTGCATTATGTATGAAAAAAAAAAAAAAAAAGATTTCCTGTGTTTTCTAATCCAGGTGATCATCCTTGAGGATTACGCAGATCCCTTTGATGCTCAGAAAACCAGAGAGACAAGGGAGGCAGAGAGAGTCGGGGAGAACGATGGTTACATGGAGCCTTACGATGCCCAGCAGATGATTACCGGTAAGACTTTCATCAATATGCTCTGTACCTGTGAACTGTCCCGG
>CALSCE010010855.1:14853327-14870652 GCA_943593645.1 Bovichtus variegatus | reverse complement strand
AAGACTTTCATCAATATGCTCTGTACCTGTGAACTGTCCCGGTAAGAGCTCTGACTCTCTGACTCCCATTTTCAGTCTCTGCAGGCCGAGCAGCGAGAACATGAACTCGCTCCCTTAGTGCTCTATGCGCCCCATGGGGTCGCCATGGCAACTGCGCTGCGTTGGGACAATGGGTGCAGTTTCCTGCCCCTGCTTCCTCTTTCCTGTCTCTGTTTCCTGGTACTATTCTCTAAAAAGGAAGTTTGCCCTCCGCCTCCTCTGCATGTAACCCCCTATATGGACCCGTCCGACCATTTATCAAAACTTCCCAGCATCTAGGAAGACTGATGGTCCGTCGTCCAATCACATGGTCTCCTGACCTTTCCTTCCATCACTCCATTGTTTTAACTAAACGGGTTGCACAATAGCCTGCTGTGAACGTGAAAATGTTTTATTGCAGCAGATTTTTATTTCAATCAGTGCCTGTGCTACTTCCAGGCCTCCTTTAGAGAAGTCTCCGGAGGATGTGATGAAGTGACTCAGTCCATTCATGAGGCTTAAATCATACTGAGGAAGTAAGCAAGAGTCTGATGTCACTGTGAGTCAATAAGCAATGAGAGTACGGCAGCATTGTTATTATTAACATTTTATGTAGCAGCTGACATCAGTTACCAGAATCAGATTTAGCGTGATAACGAGTCGCTGTAGTATTCTTACTTTGCTACTTACAACAGAATGTAGAACAAAGAACTAAGTAATTAGAAAAGTATTCAAATAAATAAGAAAAGGACATTAAATAAAGGCTTTAAAAGTTGTAACTAATGGCTTTAATAATAGTTAATACATAATTTACTATGTTTTATTGATATGGCTGCAACAAACTATTTCTTTCTAGATTAATCCAATAATCATTTAGTCTATAAAACGTCATCAAATATTTAATCCCAGTTTCTCAAAGTCCGAGGTGATGTCTTTAAATGTCTTGTCAGTCCAAAACCCAAAGATATTCACTTTAATATGATATGAAACAGAAAAAAGCCGTAAATCTCCATAATTGAGAGGCTGAAAGCAGCATTTTCTGCCTTTTTTGCATGAAAGATTACTTTAACGATTAATCAATTATCACAATAGCTGGCGATTCTTTTTTTGTTGATCAAGCAATCGTTGCAGCTCTAGTTAGTGATGAGCTATAAGACATTAATAAGAAGGACTTCTGGGCAGCCACTTTGTGTAAAATCCCTTTGAGTGCTATAACCCCTTCTGGAACAAAATGTATTAATTTACAATTTATTAAGCATTTATTATTGGATTACCAACATACATAACAGCATTATTGCCAAATTAAAAGCATAAACACAAGCAAATGGGTTTATCAGAACCTGGCAACCTAATATTTTGTTCTGTTTTGCTTATTAAATGTCAATAATCTTGATTTGACACCCTCCCAGTCTCCGTGCTGTGGCAGGTTTTTGTCTGGTTTTCACAGGCTGGATTTTGCCAGTTTCCAGTGTATTAAAGTCTCATCGCTCCAGTCTTCCTCTCCAGGTGGTGGTTCTGTATCGACCTCTCCGAAGAGATTTTAATCTTTAATCTCTTGTTTTCTACCTGCCAGAGATTAGACGTCGGGGGTCCAAGGACCTGCTGAAGGTGTGTGTGCTGATGGAGGCGAGCGAGGGAACGGTGGAGGAGGGCCAGCCTGTGCCCTTACAGATCTATGACGTCCCCTACGAGGGAAACGGTGACGGGGACAAGACGGCGGTCACGCGGCCCGAGCTGGATCCACGACGCTCCACTGAGTACGAGCTGCCCTGGGAGTGGAAGAAGGAGCATATCGTGAAAACTCTGTCAGGTACGTCCGACGTTTGTTACACCTCATCCAAGTTGACAGCAGACAAAATGATGTTTGAGAACACGCTTAGCATCAATTGTGGGAATCTTTCTAAAGTGAAAGAGAGGAACTGAATCCCCTGCACTTTAACATGGTTCCTGATACCTCAAGTAGCAACGCTTCTAAAAGTAACTAAAATAAATACATCACTCACTTAATACTTATCCTGCTACGTTGTTATACTGGTTACAGTTTTGCTGAACTAGTAACCAGTCGTATTTATATAATACATCTCCAACCCTCCCTCTACTCTGCCTTGGTTCACTATGAAGTATATTTGTTCAAAAAACATCAACTCATGCCTGCGCTCACATTTATATTTCATATGGCGCATAGACCAACAGCATACTGAGCAACATCTTGCATGAATCATCAAACTGTCTTCTTATTCTATATTTACTTGAGGCTTCAGCACCCAGTTCTAACTCAGTTGTTTCTTTACATGAATTCATATCTTCTCTCGTCTCTCTTCTTCCCCCAGCACAGTTTGACAGCTCTGAACGCCAAACCAGAGATGAGACTCCTCACCCCACACTCACCAGGCAGCTGCAACATCCGCCAGCCCAGCAGCCGCCAACGCCGCCGCAGCAGCATCAGCAGCATCAGCAGCATCAGCAGCATCAGCATCTGAGGCAGAAAAGCTGGACCCAGAAGATCCTGCGATCCTCTCCTCCGACCCTGTTGCCCTCCTCCAACCCCGGCAGCAACGCTGAAACTGAGGCCTGCTGTGTTGACCCCTCCCTGCCCCTTGAGAAACAGAGGTGAGGATATCTCAATGTTGGGATTTCACATATTAAATGTATATATTTAATACTGCAAAACTATTAAAAAAAAAAAAGGAATTCAAATGTTATGTATGTCAGAACTTGTCCGCATATGTTTCTTATTCCGGCAATAAACCCGGATTTTTTAATAGATTTCAGTGTTACTTACATAAGAGTCTTGCTCATTTCCAAGGGGTTTGTATGAAATGAGGTTATAGACTTGATCACTTGCAGATGAAATGTAATTATACACACACACTCTCCCACCTTCTGTCTCAGCTGGTACCATGGCTGTGTGACTCGTCAGGAGGCGGAGTTTCAGCTGCAGTCCTGCAGAGAGGCCAGCTTCCTCGTCAGGAACAGCGAGTCGGACAACAGCAAGTACTCCATCGCCCTCAAGTGAGTGCAGTCTGAAAGTGCATCTCACCAGCTGCAACGTTACACATGGAGCACATTCTGTGTGGGACGAGAGGATTAAACTGTATTTGGTCCAGTTGTATAATCAGCAGTGGACATTGGTTTGTGTCATAATTCAATCGTCCCAAAAACAAATGAACTATTTACCCCTGTTTGAGAAATGTTTGCTTAATACTACAGTGCTCGGCTGTTTTGGGGAATTATTTAGCCTTTTATAAAAATTAATGAATATATTTATGACCAATTTTATTAGGAACGACAGACAGACTAACACATTGTTCATTTTGGTCTTTTCATGATATAAGACAAATATTGAACAATGCTAGCTTTATCTTTGAACTTTTTTTTTTTTTTTTCACTTTACTTTGATGAATATAAAGCACACCAGTAAGTGAAATCCATATACACAACAGTATTCATGTTTTATTTTCACAGATGCATTCTGTTTTCATGATAATATAGTCATTTGTGTAGTTTTCTATGAGCTTTGGATTGTGTGTAAAATTGGATAATTATTGTCTCTCCTTTCCTCTCGCGTGTGTGACTCAGGACGAGCCAAGGCTGCGTTCATATCATTGTTGCTCAGACCAAGGAAAACGTCTACACCCTGGACCAGAGCAGCTGCGTGTTCCCCAGCATCCCAGAGGTGGTGCACCACTACTGCACTCAGCGTTTGCCTTTCAACGGCGCCGAGCACATGACACTGCTGCACCCTGTGCCTCGCATCCACTGACTCCACCACACCCCTGCTTAGGTATACAAAACAAACCCACCTCTGCGCCGGCTTGGAGAAAATGTTTCCAAAAAATCAGTCAAGACCTCACCCCTCTGATCAATGTGTACTTCTGCAGCTCTGTCTCACTTTCTAACTGTATGACCTTTTACTTTGTGTCATTTTTATGATTCGTTTTTAATTTGATGATCAGAAAACATTTGCAGCTCTCTGGGTGCCTTTTTCTGTCGTTATTTTACTTTGATGTGCAGCTGATGCAAAACTTCTAGGCTGCTGTTTTGCATGTGAACAAGGGACCACGAGGCACTTTTAATGATGAAATGTGACTTGGGAGTCAGATTGGGAACAAGACTCATACACAGATGTGATGTTTTATTTATCTAGTGTGTCTCTATTAGAAGCCACATGTGATATGTTTGTAATTGTTGCAAAGTGTGATTCTTACTATGAAGCAGAAAGGACTTTTGACATGGAGTAAAACTTCTTCGTTTGTGGCTCTCTGTCCCCCTCTGGTGGATGTGCTGGTACACTGCACCAACATGGCAACACAAAGACTTCTCTTCTTTCCTCAAAATTGTTATTTGGTAAAATCCATACACAGAGCATATCATGACACTTAAGATATGAACAAAGATCAGCTATTTTATGATTTGTGCTCGCAGCATATTTCTAATTTATGCTCGTATACTTGTTAGTTGTCTGTAACCACTGCCCCTTGAGGATTTCCTCCGTTTTACTGTGAATGACGGAGTTGTTTCCACTGTATTATCTGCACTGTGAAGAGTGAGTGATTCACCCTGATGCAATGTGCTTGGAGGACCATGGCTTTACAATAGTTGGTGATTTTCATGGCGAGAACTGGGACTACATTTCATGTTTAATTTTCAGCTAAAGAAGCCTGTTCATTCTGGGCAATATCTGTAAGATAAACCTGCCAGTTATTGTGATTTATGGTAAGAAAACATTGTAAAATCAATGGCTTTTGTCAGACTCATTTAGGTCTACAAATGGGGATCAGTTATAGATATAATTGCAATAAATGAGACATATTGCAATAAAGTTAACAAGAAAAAACGGCTAGTGTCTCTATTTAATATGGTTCTTTCAGACCTCTGTTGCTAAAAATAATGCTCTTCTCCCTCGAGTCTAATGCTCCACTGGTGCTAAGAGGCAGTCCACTAAATTGAGAAATGGTAACTATTATATTCAAGAATTCTTTTTCTCTGTGTATTCTAAATGTAACTCAAACATTGGACTTGGTGTGTGTACTTTTAATTTAGAGATATGTTAGAAATCATTTGGACAACTCGGACCTGCAAGGATGACAATAAAGTACGATATAACTAAGGTTCAGTTTTGTCTTGTGTTGTATTTTCTGAAGGTCGGCCATGTTTTTGTCTTCAAAGACTTAAGGGAGGTCCGTTTGTAGATTTTGGCAGAACACTAAAGTAGAAGTTCTACGAGGAGACACACCTGCTTTACATTTTTCCCCGTTCTTGACTTTAGATAAGTGGAGACCTGTTCAAACATTGCAAAACACATTAGTATAAAATGTCCTGATTCTGGATGCTGGAGATCCCTTGTGAGCTTCTCTCTGATCCTAATAAATCAACAACATGAACAGCAAAATGTGCCGGTGTTTGTGTCAGTGATGTGTGCTCTGAAAGGGAGTGATCAAAGCATCAAACTGCCTCATCGCCCCCGAGGAACCAGCCTCTTCACAGACTCTGGAATGACTGAATGAGGACACTTGTGAGCATAATGAATCTTTGAACTGCAAGAGCTTGATTGTGGTTTCAGTGGTTTGGTAATTTGTCTGGAAGTTTAGTGTCCCATTTAACTAAAAGGGGATGGATAATTATGCCAGATTAGAGTGAGAAGGTTAGAAGGAAAGGTCTAATGGTGAGATTAGGTTTAGCCGAGGATCATGTTAAGGACAAACATCTTATGTACCTGCAAGGGGCATCGCAGCCAGTGCGGTGCGGAGATCGGAGGTAAATGCAGCACTAAAAACAGACAAAGAGTAAGAGTACTATCATTACACATGTGTCAAGGACGCCTAAAGTGAAGGAAAAAAAGAGGAATTGACACCAACCTCTGTCCTTGCCTCCTTTTCTTACGTATCGTTCGCCCCTGTCCTTTATCTCACTGTGTCGGTGTTATCCGAGGCTGATATCTGTCTGTCACCTTGACTCTCGGGGAGGACGCGAGATCACTGTTTGCACTCGCAGTCAAAAAGTGACAGGTTAGATGTTACTGTAAAACTAGAGGTAGCTTTTCAGCTGACAGAGACACTTTTATCTGCTTAGTTAGAAAAAAAGAATCTGTTATAAATGGTGGAATAAATCGGCCTATTAAGATCATTCACTTAAGCAAAAGTACCAAGACAACAATGTAAATGTATCAGCAAAATATACTGAAAGCGTCAAAACTCGTTCTGCATACAAATGGTTTCTGTGTCTGATGCATTATTATATGACATTATTAGATTGTTAGCACTGATGCATCAATGTGTAAGAAGCTACTATTGAATCATGCCGACTTTACTGTTCAATAGTTTAGTTTAGTGGTTCCCAACCTGGGGTCATGAGATAAATCTGAGGAGCCGTGAGATCATATATGGGGTGGAAAGAGAAAAAAAAGTTCTGATACACACATTTGTTTACATTTTTTTTGGCTTGTCTCTAATCTTTGCCCTTTTTTTTTTTAAAGAGTGGCTCATTTGAGCAGTTAAAAAAAAAAAAAAACCCTTTGAGAAGTTTAGAAAGGGCCCCGAATACACACACAGGCCAAAAAAGACAATGAACCACTTGTTTATTCTTTAACAATGTGGTGTATTCTATAAGCTTGTAAAATCTTAATCTAAACAGGAACTACAGCTGTCAGATAAATGTAGAGGAGTGAAAAGAACAATATGTCCCTCTGGAACGTAGCAGAGTAGAAGTATGAAGTAACATAAAATGGAAGCACGAGTCAAATTAAGGACAGTACTTATGTAAAAGTGATTAGTTACTTTCCACCACTGCCTGTTATATCAAAGCATGCTCTTTATGAATCAGGAGTGCCAGGTCCCTGTAATTCATATGTCTCCTGACTCCTCTCTGGCAGTGTGCTGCAGCCATAAGGTCTCCCTGCGGTCTTCTATCAAGATGGATTTCATGAACCTGAGGAAAGCAGGCCTTCTCAAATTCTACCCAAGAGAGAGCGAGCTACACCTAGAAAGGAATTAATCATCACATGATATAGACCTGAAGCCATCTATGCTATTGTATACGTGAATGAATAATTTCATTTTGTTCTCACATGTATGCCACCCTACTCTCATGCAATCGCTGCCCCCTCTCAGGCTTTCATGGCAGCTTGATGTGATCGCTGCCTGACTCTCTCTGATGGACGTGGTGGCTTGACATCTGGGTGTCGCTTGACCTGCTTTGTTTGTAACCGAAGTGTCCCGGCCTTCCTTATCAGATGCTTCAGGCTCGGTGCCACTGGCATGGCCTGGCTTTGTGCTGTTCATCTCCTTTCCTCACACAGGCAGCAACTGCCATGAGTGATCTATCAGCAGGGACTCTTGCCTTTTAGATTTAACCGGCTCACCTTGTAAGGTCAGGTGTGTTTTTAGATACTGTTTGCAGGATGTCCTCGAAGCCATTGTTTGTCCAAGTGTGGTTGAAAAGGCCATGCGTGAATTATGTAACTGCTGCAGAGCATGACTCCTGGTGGATGTCCTTCCACAACTGATACGCCTCAGTTACACACCCAAAATGAATGAACAAACATCAGCCTCCTCTCTTTTACTACATACGGAATCCCATTGGAATTTTATTGCATTTAATAATCACAAAATTTGACTACAAAATAGATACAAATGTAAACTAATACTTGTTAAACACGGAAGGACCAAGACTTTCAAACCCTGCTGCTTTTTAAATTTCAGGCATGCTGCAGTGAAATATAGGTGCATGTTCTCTAGTTCTGTGCCTAAGTACAATATTTCGGTAGATGTTCTTTACCTGAGTATTTCCATTTGATGCCACTTCGTACTTAGACTAAACTAGTGGGTCCCAACCTTTTTGGCTTTGACCTTTTTGGCCGCTTGTCACATTTCACATGTCTGTTAGTTGTTTGCAGTTTCACCACGAAGAGATTTCCCCTTTAAACTTCTCAGCTGGGCTCATTCAAGTAAAAAAATGAAGATTAGTTGTCTGTAGAAAACCTTGTTCTTCTTTCCTATCCCATCAATCATAACATGACCATGAAGGGGGACCGACCAGCTACAAAAATTAAAATGCAACTTTTGCATTGAACACCAGAATTAACATCTAATAATATTGTATTATATTATATAACTCAGAGGTGGCATTTTTCTGCAGAACAAATACTTATACTTTCAGTACATTTTGCTGCAAATTCTTCTTTACTGTTTTAAGTTTGAATGCAGGACTTAACTTCTTCTTTTTTTTTTTAAAAACATTGTTGTATTAACTTAAGTAAAGGATGTGAATACCTCCTCCACCACTGTATGTAACAGCAGTTTGTATTTGACATTTGGTGACTTTTGAAACTCTTCCTCTTGGTATTTTAAATAATTTCCCTTTTTTTAAAGCACCTTCAGTTGCCCTCACAAACTCACATTTATATGTATCACATGTAGCTAACTGGCATTTAATCTTCTCTCTCCTTTTCTATGAAGTGTTTGTATTATTTTGTCTACCCCTCTTTTGTCCTTCATGAAAACCGCAGTTTTATTGCTCCCTTGGAATGAGAAAACAGGTACCGAGGCTGTTAACAGTCGTAACAGGTTGTTTGTTTCCCTTCAGGCCACAACAATGTCACCAGTCATGGACGCTGTTTAAAAAAAAAAAAAAAAAAATGTTTACCTTTCTGCACGCCAAGCACCTCGAGCTAAAATATTCAAACCATCCAATCAGAGGATGGCTTTAGAGAACACAGCGGGCCAAGGAATGAAAGCAGATAGGGAGAAACCCGCCCATAGACGCCGGCTGAGCTGGAGTCAGTTTCTTAATATTTCTGAAGGTAAGAATAGGAGGATTATCAGTGTTTAAGCACAATTAAACCCAGACGTGAATAAATCCCTCCGCGTTGAAAGGAGCAGAACTGTGATTCAGCTGCTCAACGTTTCTTCTTTAAAAACGAACAAGCAGCTGTAAAAGCCAGTGAGGTAGAAGAGGACGTGTTGATTTACGTGTTAGACACTGAGGGACAGTAAGTAAACTAACAGTCACAGCAACTTGAACATTCCTCTGTGATTATACCACTGCTTTCCAAGTTACATACCTGACTAATGTACTCCATGAATTGGATTCATTCCCCGCCTATGCAGTCCTTCCTTCATTCACAAACACACGCGTACACACACATATGCACGCAAACACTCTTTATCTTCCCTCACACCCTCTCTCGTTCTTTTTCTCTCCCTCACTTTTTCTCCTTCTTCTGTCTCTTTTGAAGAAGTTTTCCATGCAGATCCAAGTCAAACATCTGGGTCAGCTTATATCTAGTGGAACAAGACTTGCAGGATATTGTTGGCAGGATGTGTGAGCTGGAGCAGTTTACTCTGTGGGAATCCCCAATACACACACACACTCTCTCTCACACACACACAAAGACACACTTTTCTTGCATTGTTTCTCTCTGCGCCATTCAACTTGATTTCCAGGTGCAGCGATTCATGCCCGACATGTCAATGAATACTTGAGCAGCATGAGAGATTTAGGGAAGTATGTAAAAAAACCAACACGCCACAGTTAATAGTTGGTTAAATGCCATGTTTAATATTTTTGAAGAATGCATTGGTTATTACCAAAAAGGATTACAAAATATGCACAAGAAATGGGATAAATCATATTCTATTGTTCAACGCGGAGTACATACAATAATGTGATAATCTGTAACTTCATATATGTTCACAAATTATTCATGTGCAAGAAGTGTTCAAACAACTTGGTGTGCTCTCTGCAAAACTTCCTTTCTTTCCAGTGCCTTATTCAGAACATACATGAAACTGTCAAAACGGCTTTATTTGAGTTGAAAGATGTTGAAATATACCCTGTCCTGTATGTAAAGTCACTCACTGCTTTGAGTGCATCTCGCTCCGGATACGTTGTAGTATGAACAATGTGATGAAACACTACCCCTGCTGAACGCCCTGTGTACTGTGAACCCTTCAAACTATCTGCTGCAACCCTCCACTCATGTGTAGTTATAGTGTTTACAAATTGCATAAGACAAAAATCCATTGCAACTCTGTCCTCTTTCTCTTACAGTTATTTCCCCTCCTTTCCCCCCTTTCCTCTTCCCACCCCCCCCACTTTTCTCCCCCTCTCCTGTCTTGCACTGATTCAATTTTTCTTCTCCGCCGACTCGCCTTCTTTCGGTTTCTCATCTGTTTTGCAATCCAGGAAGAAGTCGTTGCAGGCGACAGTGAGGGCGCCCATCAGGATGATGAACTCGGTGAAGTCCACTTCCCCGTCGTTGTTGGCGTCCAAGTCGTTCATCACCTTCTCGACCGCTTCATTATCTTTGGAGCCCTGTCACAGGAGGAAACAGAGAGAGTTAAGAATGTGTACTCCGTTATGTGTGTGTGTGTGGGGGGACATCACTGCACAGGCTTGTCTGAACTTGCACGTCTCCGTATGTGAGCACATACCTCCACTTGTGTGTTGGATATTTGCAAACTGCATTCATGTGTTAGTGTACAAGCGCACATTTGCCACTTCACACACTGCTCCTCTTACCCCTAAGTAAGTCCCCAGCTCCTCTAGTAGCAGCTCCTTCAGTTCACCCCTGCTCAGCGTGTACTTGTCGCCCTCCTTCCCGGAGTACTTGTGGAAGGTCTTTATGAGCATCTGCATGGCACTCTCCAGGTTGGAACTTGGCTCCTTGGACATGCTGTAAAGGTATCAGGTCAAAAAGGTCAGAATCTGCTACAAAATGCCCGCTCCAGCCCCAGCTGCATGTGCGGTCACATGGCAGTCAAGGGTGAAGCCACCTCTGAGTCAAAGTAACAGTTGGACAGGCAGATGGATGGATGGAAGGAAGGAGGTTTTCCTATTTCTACACAACGGGTCGAATAACGCTCTGCGTGTAATGCAGAGGCTACTACTCACCCTAATTTAAGTAGTGTGGTCACTGTGTTTGCGTGACCTTACTGCATTTTACAAGTCAGAGGTTTGGATGGAAAGATGGAGGATAGCTTTGGAAAAGCTTTTCGAAACAATCTTACACACATTGTGTCCGGCATCTTGGAGCTTCTTGTGCTGGACTTGTGGAGAGACTGCACAGACAGACACAGATAAGTCACTGTCAAGGATGCAGAGTTAGAGGGTGAAGACTTTCATATGTCAATATATTTTTTAAAACATGCTTTATATCACCTCAAAGATAGTTTTAAGGACATTTGAGCTGTTTTGAAAATCCACTTCTCGGGTTATCGCTCTAAACTGAATGGGTAATGCAGGTAACAATTAACACTGTTATCGGTGAAAAGTGGTTTCAGTGTTAAATGTGTTCTCTGTCTGTTGACCGTGTAACAGCCTCATCATTCAAGATGGAAACCAGGAGAGAAACTCAAAACTCGTCCGGTACTCACATTCAGAAACCGAGTACCCTGAGGTGCCAGCCTGTGCTCCACTCATTCACTTTCACACTAGCTCAATCACGTTCAACTTTCAAGCTCAAGTCCAAAGTTTAGGCATCTAGATGTGTAAGAATTAAAGTTGCAGAATACTGAGGGACAGAATCAATAAGTCAATCAATCCCTGAGCACGATTTATTTACTGTCAGCTATTAAAAAAGGAGACAAGGATGCTAATGTCAGTCAGCGGTTATTTCCTCTCGTCGTGCGACAGCATTGTGCCTGAGAGGTCAGAGTTGTAGGCAGACGAGACAAAAGAGGAGGCGAGTGGACACCAAAGCTGGCTAACTGGAAAATCTATAAGAGTCATCTGTCTCACTGACTGACAATAGGCAACCATGGAGACCAAAATGCTATCAGTAACGCAATATTGAGAATGGTAATAATGAACATGCACTATGTTAACTTAATGGTGGAGCAATATCCATGTTGAGTGACGCATGAAGCTTAAAACATATGGTTTAAATAAAAAGGCAGGAAATATTGGTTTGGTACATCCATGCCGTGATTATATTTGTAGTTCATACATTTTACATACTTTAGTTTGCATCACTGCCAGTATATTGTCGTTTCTTTGCCACAATTCCCTTTTGGCTTCACTTGTTGGATACATATAAACATACTTTTCTCAAAGCTTGCACATCATCAAAAGAAAAGAAAGCGATCAGTAACTTTACAAGAAAAACAAAAGTTCAAATGACTCCCACAATCTCCTGCTGAGCACCCAGTGTCATCCTGCTCGGAATTTTTTGGATTCTACAGCTATTTACTGCAGTTGCAAATCTACTCAAATGCTTTTAATATACTTTATAAGTAAACCTTCATTAGATACAGAGGAGAAAGTACGGCGAAGAAACCCATTCAAGCTGTCTGTCTTACCTGAGTGCTGATGGAGGTCCTCCTTTGTCTTTGAAGAGGTGCAGGGGACTGAGCCAAGGCAGAGATGGATGGGAGAGAGAGTTTGCCAGTGCCTTAAATATCACCTGCCTCCACCCCCCCCCCCCCCCCCCCCCCCCCCCCCCCCCCCCGCCCAAACTCCTTCACCCTCGTACATGCTCTCTACTTCTGTTTCTCTATCTTCCCTCTCCCATTCTCTCTTTGCAGGGGCTTTCTCTCCATCACACACACACACACACACACACTAGATAACTGGATTCTTTCAAGTAACGAAGGCCACGCAAATAAATGAATGTTAATCGTCACAGTTTTATTCAATATTAGCCATTAAACATGTTACATAGAATTATCAAAAATGATACAGCATTACATATGACGTTGAAATACTAGCACGGTGGAGTTTAGTGGACATGTCAGTGGACTGAAATGAGTCCAACTGCTAAACACAAACACCCTCTAGTGCTTGGCAGTACATCAACGCACAATAATGAAAGCCTGCATAATGTCCTGGGAATGGTCCTATAATCACAATCATTTTTGACCCAAAGCACATCCATATACTTGTATGTACACTTATTATATCTGCTGGGAGGATTCTTAACACAGGCCTTCATTTTTGTCTACTGTGTTACAGAATGAACGAGACTTATTGTGTGTCAATGAGAAATCTGTCTGCAAACGCTCCTTGCTGCAAATCTGCTGTGTTTCGTTCCAGCATGTTTTAAATCTACATAGACTTAAGGTTGGCCAGGGTTCACACTATGGGACAGTAATAAAAACAGCCGGCGCAGACAGTTTAGCCTCTTTGTCAGTCTCTGTTCATCTGCTGTGACAAATAGGTTAAAAGAAAGCAGATGATTCACGCCGAAAACACGCTAAATCCAGTAATCTGTTGCTAATTAAAGTCAAGTTATTTTAAAACATTCTGCTTTATCCAGTTTCTTCTTACCATAATTTCACTTGAAAGATTGGTTGAGAACAAAGAAAGAACACAAAGATGCACAAAACACGCCTGGCCTTTGGGGAATAGCAAGTAAGGTATGCAGCTTGCAGTACATGTATATGTATATATATATATATATATATATATACACATGTACATATATACACACTTGTTGAACAGAAAGCTGGCTGCAGATGGTGCAAGAGAGTGATATGTTTCCATTATTCACAGGAAGTACCATGATTAGAAAATGAATATAGGTTGTAATAAAATAATGAATAATATAGTCTAAATAGCCCAAAATGTCCAATAAGGTTGTTAGTAAAAGAGCATGCAGGGAACACAGCATACTACGAGCATAAAGGCTGAGCAGAGTGTACTTGAGAGAGTATTTACAATGGGAGTGTCACAGTGAGGGAAGGTGACCACATGACTCAGGTTTATTTGTATTGCCCATTTTGCTGCTGAGCAGTTTGAAGTGCCAGGTGCAGTTACAGTGCAAAAGGTGCACATTTGGTAGTGTGCCCAAAATGTGTGTGCCTTAAGCTCCACGCAGCTGGCCAGGTAGACATATAACATAGTGGGCCTGCAACACGAGCCTTTTTCTCATGGCTGCATTATTGATGATGAGACAATTTACAAATCATTAAATTGTAATTAACAAATTGCATATAAGGTGACAAAGAAATACGTTTCAAGTGATCTCCATAGTGGTCCAAACAAGAAAGAGTTAGGTTAAAAGGTTAAATATAAAGAGACCATGTCAACCTTAAATATTTGGCCACAATAAAATACGATGTAAATACTATAAAATACATTTCTGATAGCATGCAACATCTTATGTATTGGCCTGTTGTAAGAGAACACACCACATAGATTCATATTGATGGCTCAGTATTCTTATTTTGATATGAAAAAGCACCTCCGACAACGATCCCTCTGACGCTACTACCTTGTCTGATGGGCAGGGTCACTGAAGCCCGAGATTACTTTCATGTAATTGTTTGTGTCTCAGGGTGTGTTCCCCTTCAAATTCCTAATCCAGTGGTTTCCCAATGCCTGTGACTCAAGCATCCAGTTGCAGATAAAACAGGATGTTTAATCTTTATGAGGGGGTGATTGACAAACAAACACGCAAGCCTGAACAACTGGTGCTAAAACCAGCAGAAAACAACAAGTAACAATTAGTTTCTGTCACTCCAATCCAGTTCTATCAGGGTCCCTCCAGATAATGTAGCGTGCAGCACATTTATGGATCAATAACCATTGAAATGTCATTCACATAACAAATAAAAATGCACTAATTGTATTGTTAAATACTCCAGATAAAAAACTGCCACCAAGTGACACCTGTTATGGGCTTCTTTGCTTCTTGGTGTTTGTTATGTTGTTCTTCTCTACCAGTTCTAATCCAGGTGGATTAGGTTGCATGAACATGTTCCCTGGCCGACTCCTCTCGTCAACAGCCCACTCCCATGGGACTATTTTGGGCTCCCTTTTGACCGTAAGGGTCCTTTGGTGTGGATTCCATTCTTGAACCTTAATTATTTAGCCAAGGGCCACACTTGATCTTCCAGTTCCTAGTCCGTGTCTGACTACGAGTTAAGAGAATATACTGTAGGATCCACATGGAGTGAACCTTACTGGGACTCAGAAATTGAATTGAAAGAGCCCATAAAGTAAAAAACAGAGAGAGGTGATGGTGTGATGTGATTGAGTACACAATTAAGATGGGTTGAAGTAATGCAAATCTTCAGCAAAACAATGTGTTTACTGTCATGCCAAATTAGCTACATAGCATTGTGAGTGAAAAGATGAGAATGTAAAAAAAATGTATATAGTGTTATTGACAGATTATTTTATGCAACCATTATCGGAATAGTTCGACGTTCTGGGAAATGATTATCATTCTTGCTGAGAGTTAGCTGATAAGATTGATACCAGTCTCTAATATCTATATGGTAAATATGAAGCTACTGCCATTTGAGTCTAGAGTAAAGACTGGAGACATGTGGGAACAGCTAGCTTGGCTCAGCTTGAATGTAACAAACCAGCACCTCTGAAGCTCAAAAAATGAATTGTTTTTGGTACAAAAGCTGAAGATTAAACTGCCCAGATATAACATGTTAATTAGTTAGCTTCAGAGGTGCTGGTAGACTGGTTTTACCATCCGATAGAGCCATGTGACTAGCTGTTTTCCCGTTTCCAGCTAACGGGCTAATGGCTGTAGCATCATATTCAATGGATGAATATAATAGGCTAGGAAGCTAAGAAGCAACAAGCATTTCTCAGAATGTCAACTATTCCTTTAAGCCATTAGTGCTTACATATACCTTTATTCTCATATATCTACTGCTAATGTTTTACCAAGGACCAGCGTTTACTAGGCTAAGTAGTGTAGAGGAGTTAAAAAAAAAGCCCAGATAAAGATTAAAGAAGGGAGAGGACGGTGTTTAAACTTAATATCTTGGCTGCTGTGACACTTTGGTCACGTGTGTCAGTGTGCTGCTGTGGGTGAGTCATATTTTGCAGTAAACTTTTCACAGGGATAAGGCATGCATATGGTAGTGTACTTATGCATGCTATCATAGTATATTATCATAATGAGGTAAATGTGCTATATAGTGGGATGCACATGCTGTACATATGAACATAGTGGTAACTAGTAGTACAAAGCAATGTCATGTACATATTTATCATATATGAGAAATGGGGTTTTTCAGCTGGGTTTGTAGTGTTTGAACTTTTACCAATATTTTGTATTTCAAAGTTGTGTGAAAAAATATTTAGTGGCTTATTTTGGCATTAATGCTGTGTTTTGTGTAGTGCTGATTTTAAGTGTGTAGTGTGATTTTTTTTGTGAAGGAATGGATTGTCCCCTATGAGGTCGCCTCGTCAATCTTCTTCTCCACTTCTTCCTCCACGGCTGCAGCCAGCTTCTCTGCGGCTTCCTCCACCTTTTCTGTTTCCACCTTCACCTGTTCTTCTTTCAGGACCACTTCCACCGTCGCCTCCTCTAATGCTGCCTCCACCACTGCTGCGGCTGGCTTCTCCTCCTCCTTCGCTGCCTCAGACTGCGTCTCCTGTACTACATAACCATCTGCATGTCTTTCTACGTTTACGTTAGCAACTGCTTCTACCTTCGCCTCTTCCTTCGCCTCTTCCTTCGCCTGTTCCTTCACTTCTGGCTTTGCCTCTGCTTTTGCCTCTGCTTTTGCCTCTGCTTTTGGCTCTGCTTTTGCCTCTGCGTTTGCCCCTGGCTTCTCCTCCTCTTTGTCGGGGCCACTTTGTGCCTCTACGCACACAGCATTTTGGGCAGGCTCCTCTTTTGCGACGTTGCGCTGCTCACTGAGCGAGGACGCCAGGTAGCCGATCAGCTTCATGTACTCTTCAAAACCAACCTTGCCGTCATGGTCAGAATCCAGTCCCTTGCCCATGTTGTTGACCGCCTCCTTGCTTTCTGTGTCCTGGATAGTAGGCACACATAACCATGAGACAATCAAGCATGATGATTAGTAACTCTACCTGGACTCCAACTGGGGAAATCACCATACACGATATCAGGGGCTCCATCTACTTTATAATGCTAATGAATGTCATTCTATCATATCGGATCACCTTTCACCATTCACCTATATTACACCACCATTTGTCACAATGCTCATGTATAAAATCTGAACAGGTTAAAACTAGCCAGTGATTATGCAAGACTACAATGTGCTTTTTTGTGAGGAGGTTACATGATACAAGTGTCAGTGATATTTCAGAGAGGTTTAATGAAGATTCCCTAACCGAAAGGATGTTGGAGAGCTGGTTCTTGACAAGGGTCTGGAACTGTTTTTTTCCTAGACTCTTGCTTCCTTTGGACGACTTTAGGAAGACCTTCACCAGGGTCTGAACAGCACATTCCATGACTCCTCTGTGGAAAAGGAAGAGGTCAAGACAGTGGTGTGAGATAGATAGATAGAGAGAGAGATAGAGAGAGATAGAGAGAGGTAGGTAGATAGATAGATAGATAGATAGATAGATAGATAGATAGATAGATAG
>CALSCE010010855.1:14825972-14853317 GCA_943593645.1 Bovichtus variegatus | reverse complement strand
TAGATAGATAGATAGATAGATAGATAGATAGATAGATAGATAGATAGGCCGTTTGAGTCTTAATCATTTAAGATTTCTTTAGTCGAGCAGTTTTTAATGCTTTTTTCATGCTGAATGACTTATTTCCAAGAAACTTACGAGAAAATCGCTGGTAAACACAAGATTTAACGTGGTATTTATGCATAGTTCTTTAGTTTCCACAGATCTGACGAATTAATTTATTAATTAGTCGACAAAATCGAAGGAGCGTCAGTCGACTAAGAACTTCTTTGGTCAAGGACAGCCCTGATAGATAGTCACAAACAGCAAACCATGGCAGAAGTGATTAAACTTGTAGCGTGCAGTGTCAGGGAGGATGTTCCAGGACGGTCTGATTCAAAACACATTCAAGTGATAGGCACAACCAGTGGAAAATGAAACAGAGGATCTTCTCGCGTCCCTACGAGGCCTTTCGTTTCAGGTGTTGGATCTGGAGCCACAATAAGGGAGGGACGGTGACGTGAGATAAGTGGAGAGGGTGAGAGGGAGTCTGATTGAGAGACAAGCTGTGATGCACAATGGAAGTTCTGATCTTTGATAGGTCACCTGATCTACTGAAACTACCGAGGGGACTGGGCTTCAGATTACCTAAGGGATTACTTAGTCCCAGGCTGCTCCGCTCTCGCTCTTTCTTTCTGTCTTTCGTTCTCTCTCACCAGCTGTATCTGCCTATCTCTTCATTTTCCTGTCACTTCCTCATCCTTGTTTTCCCTTTGCTGCCCTTTCTTCTTCTCAAATCTTTACACTGGTGTACACAAACACATTTTGACAAATTTGACATGACAAATTTGAGGCTTGTTAAGGATTTTAACCAGCAGGAAATTGTTGCGCGAATATTTAAAAGTCCCCCTAGTTGTTAAATGACTTAGATAGAGACACAATCATTAACTTAGATGTCGCCAGATGTATAATCTAGACATTGCTCAAAATGTAAAACATGCCAGTAGGTGACACAGCTTTGCAGGAATTCCATTCATTGCCGTCTGTGGAGATCACTTAGACAGGAATTTACAGGCCAACTCCGAGCTAGTTTGCCCCAAAGCAGTGGAGGGGCATGTTCAAGATGAACATACTCGTCTGTCAGCTTCAAATACTGGAGAGCAAACAACAGTTTTAAGCTGCTGAGAAAACACACACCTTGTCTCCACAGGATGCCATCTTGCTTCTGTCAGCTGAGGTTGTTTGTAGGCGACACATAAATATGTTTCAATTACTAAACTGCATGTCACACTCAAGCACCTCCAGACTCACACCGCCCTCCACCCTCCAGCCAAGCGATTTCTCCACAGCAGTCACTACAAGCATACCTGGTCAATTACAGCATGAGCCTGTTAGTCTCATTATACCCCGAGAGGCAGAGAGCTCTGACACTGTGGCATAGGGCCATTAAAAGCAAAGATTTCACTCAACCCCTTTCAAATTTGAGTCATTGATCTAATGATGCAGGGTTTTGCCCTGACCCATTCTGCCACCAAGTGAGCACAATGCAACCACGAGTTTGCATGTAGTAGAGTAAGCATATCTTGCCTGATTGTCAATATAGCGCTCATTGAAGAACAGTGATAATAGCATGAATTCAAGTTAGGTTTATTTGCCACATCATTTAAAAAACTTCCATCCCTGTATATCATGTCCTTTGTCAGTTTTTTTGTGATATTAGATACACAGTCTGTGTTTTGTAGGAACTTTAGGAGACTTCTTCCTGCACTGGTGACACACCCTCAGCAGCCTGAGCACACAAGGGCCTTAACGGCTCTCCGTGCGTCCTGTCCACACAAACCCAGCAAAGGCATTTTTTCTATTATAGGATTGACATTTCTGTCCACTGTCACGTACATCATTTACCTATAGGGATCTTTCTCGAGGTGGTATTGCCCGCTTGGACAGAGTCCCAACACGTGCCCTAATTCTCACAAATGAATTGCATCACTGGTCCCACATCGAGCTTTACCTTGTCCCACTCAAGAGACAAACTAATACCTGTTATTTGTCCTAAAAGGCCAAAACAACAACCTGGCAAATAATTAAATATACAGGCCTACAACCATAGGGTTTCCCGTTTCACTCCATAGCCCAAAGTAGATTGAGTGTTGTGTTTCCAAATGGGCGAACGTGATACGGTATGTGCGCAGAGTAATGACAATACTACCGCTCGTGTGGCATAAAATATTAACAGAGGAACAAGTTAGGTTGTGGCTGTAAATTGCGATGAGCAGACGTACAGCGGCTGTCTTTCGTCCATAGTTCAGTTAGGTTTCAAACGATAGACAACTGGAACGCGGAACGTTGCGCAACACCACCAAGACTCATCGTCATTAACGCCATAAGTTGTTTTAAATGTTGAATAACAGTGTTGAAAGAAGTCATAACCTACACAGATCCACAATAATCCACGCAGCATGCCAAGCTGTCACTCTCGTGAAGTTTATAAGAAGCATATTGTGCGCAAAATCAATATTTTGCGCAAAGTTGCGCTTTTACGCGCGACCCGGATGCCAACTGGATATAGTATTATAGGCCTACATACGCAACACTCTGTCACCTCAAGTCCCTTCAAGTCCCTCCAGGTCCCTTCAATTTATAGACTGTTTGCAATTGATCGGCAACTGATTTACATCAAAATATCAAATATCTTTCCGAGAGAGAGAGAGAGAGAGAGAGAGAGAGAGAGAGAGAGAGAGAGAGAGAGAGAGAGCATATGGCAATCAAACACCGTCAATAAAATAAATAACGTCAATAAAAGCAGAATAACCACCAACTAGTAGTCATTTACTCTTTTATAAAAGTGCAACGTGAGCCTAAAGATTTCTGAGAGCTGGATTCATTGAGACAATCCTGCAGTCAGACCGCGGCCAACTTCCATGGGATGGCTCTTGCAAGAGTCTATCGAAACGTGGCAAAAACGATGAACAAATACAATACTCCTACGCAGGAGAAACGTAAAAAGAATCCAGTAGGACGCTTTCAACTCACCGTATACCTTCTGCGGGACAAGTGAAGTGTATAAATGTGCGCAAATGTGAGTTTCTGCCCTCTTCTCCGCTGCTTTGAGTCCAGGGAACTTGCCAAACTAGTAGGACAGCAAAATCTCTTCCGTGATTTAGGCTTTTTTTTTTTCTTTCCTTAAAACTTTTCCCCCTGACAAGTCAAAGGGCGTGTACCTGGAAGAGTGAGAGGGAGAATAACTCTACAACTAGCGTCTATAACCTCAGGAAAAGGGTGTGAAAGGGTATCAAAACACTTATACTTGTTATACTTGTTCATACTTTGTTTTTTTTATTGGAATTAGCTTTGGCACTTGGGCCAGCTGTTTTACGTCATGCGTGATTTGCAGAGTTTCACGCCAACTAGCCAGGCTTGTGGCTTGGAGCGGCTTCATCTGCAGGGACGAGGAGACAGGGCGGGTGGGATTACTTCATCTGCACAAGGCTGGGCCGCTTTCTAAAGTATTTCACTTATTAAATGTAAATCCTTTCTAGGGAGGATGTGTCTTGTTTTTTTGTTTTTTTTTACACACATCTGTATGCACTAACACAAAATCATAGTTTTCAACTACAAAATGCAGATTAAACTTGTGTTGCAGGGTCAAGCTTTTCCCAATTGACACTTTGGAAATTTGAGTTTAAAGGAATCTTCAGTGAAAATACTAAAGCCAGTGCAGGTGGCAGGAGGTAAAGCAGTCTTGCCAGACTCTTAAAAGGGCTTTCGAGTATTTTTTAAAATTCCCTCCACAGATTAAATCTCACTGGTGATTCTTTCTGTGGATAAGTGAGATAAAGGCCTCCACACTCAGGTTTTCTGGGGGAAAAGCTCTAGACTTCCCGCTAAGAAGACTTCCCCATACAGACGATGTACAGGAACACCCTACACATGTAGTGCCCCAGCTCTTTTATGTCAATGCTGTAGAGTAATTTGCCCGTCGTCACCCCTCCCACACTGGCGCATGTTTCATTTGAATACAAAGGTCACTTTTTCTTATCTGTTTAAATCTGGGTTTGTTTTAACATCAGGTGGCAGCAGCACCTTCCTACCTCTTTCACAGAATTAAAACAGGCGTATAGGCTATAAAACAGCTGGGGAGCAAGCCGGCACACATAACTCTGTCTAGACATCAGAATAAGTACAAAGTGACCGTATAACACAGATAATTAAAAGCTTAACAAGGACAATGCAATTAAGCTACCAAGCTCCAAATGTCCCAAACATAATGGGATGTACGTGGTCCACATATCCCAATTACACAGTCCACTGAGGCCTCAGTGCCAGACAGTGAAGACCAGCCCATGCTTTACGCTTAACGCTTGGACAGTCAGCTTTGTACAGGTATTATGAAGCTCTATGGAACAAGATATGGGCTGGATGGTTTATTTGTGGCAGCAGTAATGCATATGGGATTACAGGCCCCTAAATCAAGGCTGTTATATACTCCTGCTCAAATGTGGGTGCATGGACATCATGTAATGTGGTGAATGAATGACAGGAGAGTGAGTGTTAGTGGCCGAGGGCTCAAGACAATGAAGCCTTTAATTCAAAGTTCCCTGCATTCAACAAATGGTTAACTAAAGAGTTACACATGTGGCACTGGTGGAGTGCTTAAATAATTTGAATGCCTTTGAGTTTACAGTTGGCCAGCTTAAATTGGCTTGGTTGCACAATCTGCTTCTTCACAGAAGACGGCGAGCTCTAGTCAGTGAAGCCTCCCTGTTTGCTCGCCAGTTTTCCAATCAGCTGCCAGAACTCGAGGAAAGTCAGCTCCCCGTCGTTGTTTTCATCCAGCGAGCCCATGAGCTGATCGATGGCTCCAGGATCGCTGGCGTTCTGTGGGCGATCACAGAGAGAAGATCATTGCAAGATGACCCTGAGCTGCAACATGAGCCACTCTGAAAGACTGTCCTGCCACCTAATGGTTAATAAATATAACTGAAGTACTAATTAATTTACATTTACACAAAGTTTCCTGATGAAGAAATCCTTAAAAACATATCGGTGGACAACAGTGGGAAATGTAACTCAAAGCCCGTCACTTACAATGGCCGTTATAAAACAATCCATTCCACTTTCATAGATCCAACATTACACTTGACAACTGGTTAAACAATAAACTGATTTGTTAGGTAAAACAATTAAACATTTGGTTGTTATAGCTTAACAAATATTTGCTTGCCGTCCTTAATTTTATAAGTTAATATTTAGCTTTATTTCCCAAGACAAAGTAAGTCACTTTAAGACATCACTGTATGCTGGACATTATAAAAAGCTATGTAAAGTTGAGCAATTGGTGTTTTTTTCAAACATTTCATATACATTAATATACTACATTAATCGAATAATGGGGAAAGATAGCTGGTAGAGTAACAAAGAAAAAAATCCGCTTTAGTTGCAGCCCTTGTATATTGTTTAGTTTATTGTAGCATGAGACTTCATAGCGACAAAAACTGACACACAGCATAAAAAATGTGTCAATAAACTCAAATATAAAACGTGTACAATCAAAACGATGTATCAAATACATACGCAGAGTGAATAAATTATACATTTTAGTAGATGATGATGTAGATACTTAAAGAAAGTACTCTGTAAAACTAAGGATGAGGATAACAGTGGAGTTATGTGTAAGCAATATACCCACAGTAATATGTCTAAATAACAGTGGAGTGACTTCTCCAGAGGCTGCACACACGTCGTGTCCTAAACTACAGTTTATTTATATTTATCTGGAGTCAGATAGATATCAGGAGGCAAAGTGACGCTTACCTTGACATAGTTGGGCAGCTGAGAGGTCACCAGGTTGTGGAATTCATCTTTGCTCAGAGTGCTGGACGCTCCATCTTTCCCAGCGTACGTCTTGAATTGGGTGACAAAGGTGCAGATGGCAGCTTCCATGATGGTTTGTGATGAGACCTGGAAAGTAAATAGAGAAATGAATGCCACAACAAACATCTTTCGCACAAGATACGAGTGGGATCACTGAAAACCAATGGCTGTGGTCTCACCTTTTGAGTTGATCCTGTGTGGTGTGTTTCAGCTGCTTTCAAGAACCTTGTCCCTACTACATCACCTCTCTGAATATATATACGCTTCATCTCCGCACACATCAGCGGAAAACACTTAACCTGCCCTCTTCTCCCCCATCCAGCAGGCTGACCTTATCTCGGCCTGATTTCCACTAAAAACTGCACACATACACAGCTACATAGGCACACACACACGGAGCAGAAAAACTGCCGATCTGTCCTACAAAGGGCAAATTTGTACTGATGAAAGCACAAAACCCATTTCCAGTCTGTTTGCAGAGCAAGGATCTCTGTCAGGCCGTTCTAATCAAGCGAATGAATCATGCATGTCTAAGCAGTAATCAGTTTATACAAAACATGACTCAAATAATATGGCATTTAGGACAACACACACACTGTCTCATGTGTAAGTCTTTCCAAGGACAGGAGTAAATGTGTGTGGAACAGAAAGAAAAACTCACTTTCATTTTACAGCATTTTAAAAACGATGGAGGATGATGGAGATTACTTATATTTCAGTAGTATTTTAACTTTCTCAGGATTGTCTCTTAGATATTTTGTAGTTTGCTCCATATGCATTTTAATTTTGCTACCTTTACCTTAGCTTTTATTTTGGAACCACGTTGCAACGTGAAAAATAAACCCTAAAGAGAAACGGGACAGAAGCACATGGAAACGCTTGCACGGTGACTTGTTTGTAGAATTCAAAGAATGACGCGCGTCAGTTTCATGACTGAATATTCTCCCTCATTCTCGCTCATCAGCATATCAGTCTAGTGAGTGACTGTCCCACAAGTATTTAATCTAGATGTAAATATTTTAGTTTGGCATCATAGCTGTGATATTATATGCCTGTTATGCCAACACTTCCACTTCCTGCCAGAGTGAGTTTCACATGGGCTGGGTATCATTGTACATTTTTTCAGTAATTAATTAGTTACATTAATATAACCCTTATGAAGAAGGGGATATATTCTGTGATTTTTAAATTAAAAAAATATATATAATAAATGAATAAACTGAAGCAATTCAATACACACGCACACTTTACATATTTAATGGTGAAAACTTTATTGAACTTAACACCGACTTCCTAAAAGAGGACATAACGGATGACAAATGAAATTAAAAATGATCCAAACTCTTCGATACATTTGTCCAGGGATCAATTACATGCACATCTGAGCCAGTTCCTACATTAGCACTAAGCACATAGCCCTACTGTTTGTCCCACAAAGACAAAGAATACTTCTCAAATATTGATTAAACGTTCATAAATGTGTTTCATTAAAGGATTCATCTGTTGAAATTAAGCTTTTTTCCGATCCCTTTGGTCTAAAAACTTTCAAAATAAAAAGCTCCTCTGTGCAAACAGCAGAGAACGTTGAACAAAAATCCGTTCAACACTTCATGTGTAAACCCTATGACATTCATCCTCTGCCTTATAAACAGCAGTCAGACTGCAAGCAGTGTAAACTTTTCTTCTTAATCTTGCAGAAGCAAATGAAATCCAAGACCTCTTGTCCAATCTAAGATATTCATAATATTAAAGGCACGTAAGCAGTAGCTGGCAAACTAAATTTCTGAAAACCAAAAGTATCTGAAAACGTCACAAATTCCACATTCAACGTGTATGGCCTGGGACAAAGTCTTGTTAAAAAGAAGGAACAGAGCTGCAGTGTACTGACAGAATAAATAAACATGAAACACTACAAAGCTTCTTTCAATCACTGAAAAATGAGAACCAACAATCAGAATCTGTCGACTTTTAACTTCACATCCACCTAGAGGGAAAACTTTCTGATCAAATATGACTAGAATCAAACACTAAAACCAAAAAAACACCAATAATTATTTTTTCTCAAATAACTAGCCAACAGTGACTGGAAAGCAGTTCTGCAACACTTGATGGACTTTGCTTTGTGTCTTATGCCTGGCTCAACTTAAAATTGGAAAAACAAAATGCAGCAGCTTCCTCATTTTGCCATTATCTTGAAATGTTACTATATCACTTGTGTGCATTGTCAGTTAACATCGACCTGCTAACAAAATAGGAGGACAATGAAAAATATATACTGGATGGTTGCCAATCGCATTTACGGCACATTGACTGTATAACCTTTGACTCTGAAAGCTCTGATATCCAGTATATGTAGATCATGTGTTGGAGGTCCCCATGGCTACATTACAAAAAGTATTAAAGAGAACTAATGGTCTAAACAAAAAACACTAGAGAAAATAAACTTTGCTGTAAATGTGAATGTTTTTGAAAAGTGCTAAAGTGGTTTAGCGGTCATAATTTTAGCTACGGCTATCACTTTGTCCTATTGCTTTTTTGTTTTTTTTTGAGCAGCTCTGACATCTCACAAACCGGTTCCTGGTTGTTCAGCACATCTGCCGTCGACTGACAGTTGGGCACGATGAAAAGTCAAACGCAGAAACCAAACGCTCAGGGCTCTCAAACTGCACTCTGTTTGCCCAAATCTACTTAAGAGCTGCCGACAATAAACTGGTCTGACCTGATCTGATTCTTATCACTGAAAGAACCGGGATCTTATCCTCTCGGATTGGAGAGCTACACCCGACTTGAGGCAAATGGTATCTGCAAAGAATTCTCAGGTTGTTTTCACACAGTCCAATGACAGAGAAGTATTCAACAGTCCATTTAACGCGTCTTTCGGTAACTGACAGACTTATATAATACTATATGAACTGTAAGAATCTTTTTAACCATTGCAATGGTGTGCAACAGAATTATGTTTTTGCAAATACCATCACCTTAAAGTCCAGTTGTTGTTTTTTTTTTGTGTGATCTGAATATAATCAGTTTGAATTTACATGATGAACTGTAACATGCACTACATATTGAGAAAACACCATACAGCAGAGGAAAATCCACACAACACATTACTGAAGGACTTTGCATTAGGAGGCATGACCTGACAGAGGTAGGTAACAACAACTAAGTCCAAAATGACAACAAGTCTAGCTTATAATTAAAGACTCAGAGGGACACGTTTATGAGAGGCACGACCACTCTGTACCAGAAGCTACTACAATTACAGCTCTGAAGAGGAGAATGTAGGCAAGAAATGTCCTATAAAACCACCACTTGTGCTGTGTCTTAGCATTGTATTTTACTCCTTTTCCCCCCTCTTTGTCTATTTAAGCCGTGGCGGCAAACTTCCACAGGGCTTCTCGTTCGAACTCCTCCATCTCCTCCTCCAGGGAGTCGTCGTTCTTCTGCCCGCCGTCCTCCAAAACGTCCACCATGTCCTCCAGAATGTCCGCCACGTCCTCAGCAAAGTCACTGAAGAGAACCCTGTCGTGGATAAACCCGCCGTCCTCAAAGAACTCTGCGGTCAGCTTCCTGATCTTGTCTTTGCTCTCAGGCGAGGATCCTTCGAGCTTGCTCAGGTATCCCTCCAGTAGCTCCTCAAACTCGGGCAGCTCCACTGGGTAGAGCCCCTCCTTGCTGGCGCAGTCCTCCACAGAGCTGCAGCCCAGCTGGGGGCGGACGTTGCGTCTGAGCTTCTGCTCCTGGTCTCCCCAGAAGTCGCTGTGCTTGTACTGATGAGGCTGACGGGGCTGGTGGTGGTGTTGCTGGTGGTTGTGGGAGTTCTTACCAGGCCGGCTGTGCCACGGGTTCTCCTTCCTCCTCTCCTCTCTGTCCATCCTGCGCTCGTCCTTCTTCCCCTCCCACTCGTCCTGGTGTTTCCTCCATGCCTCTTTGTGAGAGTTTTGCTTCTGAGACTTCCACTCCTTCTCCTTCTTCTCCTTCTTCTCTTCTTTGTCTCTCCAGCCTCCCTCTTTGCTATGCTTCCAATCCTTCTCTCCTCTCCACTCTTTCTTTTCCTCTTTCTTCCAGTGGTCCCGCTCGTTGTTTTTGCCCTTGTTCCCTTTCCATTTGGACTCCTGTGACTTCTTCTTACTCCACCTCTCAACTTGTTCAGAGAGCCTCATCTGGATCTCCTCCAAACTATCCCTCACTCGCTTTCTGTCGCCTCCACTTTTCTTCATCCCTTGCAGTCTCTTCTTGCTCTCCTCGAGAAGAACTTTCTGCCTCTGGAGTTCTTCCTTCAGCCTTCCTCCCTCATGTGTGTCCTTCCGCCTCTCGGGTCCAGCTGCTTTGTGGTGACTCTGACCATCTTTGTCACCAGGCGGAGGGGCTGAGCTTGAGGTAGTTGGGGGCCTTTCCTGATCAGCTGTGAAAGGTTGAAGATATGAAAGTTAGAATGGGTTTAATAGTTAATTATATCAGAAAGGTCAAAAGATTAGTACTCTGAGGAATCCATTTGTATATCCTAGTCTCCATCATACCTGTGAGCTGGCTCAGTTCCGTCACCCTGGACCTCAGACTCTCCAGCTCTTTCTTCAGCTCAGGCAGAGATGACAGCTCCTGCTTCAACTTTACGTTTTCTTTCTCCAGATCTGCTTTACCCTTTTCATCACCGCTTGCTGCTACTGCCTTCAATGCTGAGTCGAGTTCTTCTTTCTGAGACTAAGAAATTAAGCAATAAAGCGGCAAAGTCAAAGCCAGGTTCTGCAAAACTTCCACAATAATCACATATTTATTGAATATGCTGTCTATATGTTGCATTAAAACAACATCATTATCAATATAAGCTGTATTCTGACCTGTAGTTGAGCCTCTAGCTGAGAAATTTGCTGGTTTTCCTGAGTCAGTTTATCCAATAGCTCTTTCATATCCTGTGGATCACTGCTAAGCCAGTCCTGGAGTGAAAATCATTGGCATAAGAACAAAACACATATTTTTAAATAATCCCATCTTTAGCATGTGTCTTTTAAGTTTTAAGACTCAAGTTTTCTTTGAATACTATGGTATAGACACACACTGGACAACATACAACACTGGGATTGAGTGAGTGACGTGAGAGGCGTAAGGAACACACCTGGCTTGGTTCCACATCACTCAGTTCAGAGGCGTCAAAGTCACCTGTCAGGTAAGAAAACAAAACATTGTTTACACAAGTCTTACAACAGACACACAAGTCTTTTTTGACACACAGCTGCCCACCTGTCTTACAAGCGCATAAGATGCTTTTGTTGTGAAGTGCATTCTACGAGCTCAGACAATACCTGTGCACAGAAACTATTTATTTATTCAGCCAGAATTCTTTTTTTTTTTTTACGTCATTAAAGAAAGTATGATATATTTTTGCCTAATCAAGCAAAATGCCAGCAATAGTTACGTTTGCCCTCAACATCCAGTGAGTCCTTCCAAACAGTGACAAAGGGTGTTATTGTACAATTCAGAATGCGTGTTATTTGCCATTTTCTGCTGCGACTGCATGAAGTGTCAGGCCAGATAATGCTTGGACAAGCTATTGAGCGTTAGCCAGCTCGCGCAGAAGCTTACACTGCTGTCTTCACTTTAGTACTGGACATACCATTATTCAGGTCAGAGAGGAAACCTGTTAAAATAGTATAATATAATAGTACAATATTTAAAAACAGACCTTCTACTGCTGATAATAAATGTGCTTATGTAATTGGTAAATACTGGCCTTGTCAAATAATCAAATAATGTAATAGTTTTTGACTATATTTACAATGAACCATAAAACTGGCAAACCTCTGATGTAACAGTTGCACATATATTAAGATGTTTTGAACATAAGCAAAATGATTATGTAATAACTATTATAAACATGATTTCAGTCTTGCTGTTAATGATGGTAACTGTGAGCAAAAGTACTATACCGCACTATAAAAGCAGAAGGCAGCAGGCGTTGTTATATGTTGAAGGAACTCACCTGAGAGGAAGAGGGAACCTAAGAAGAGCAGGATCAGAGAACCCACAATGCATTTGTTCAAGGATAACCACGGCTTTTCCTCCTTCTTCTTGGCCAGCTTGAACTCCACTTCCTCTTCCTCATCATCCTCATCAGATGTTCTTGGTCTTAGCGCCTCGAAAGTGGGGACATTCCTCCTCCTTAGTCCATCATCAAAGCTGCTGGATGGTTCTACGAGAGGGAGAAATATAACAAGAGAAGAAGAAAAAAAAAATCACATACGACACATTTTATTATGTATTCATGAGAAAGATGATGATACTGTGACTAAAGTTAAACCACATGTGTTCAAATGTGGACCCAGAGTCCAACAAATCATCTCGACATCTGTGGCTACAAAAGTGTCAGAACCAAAATCATAATTATCTTCTGGCAAAGTGCCTCACACGAAATGCCAAAATGTCAGCGTATATACAGAGTGTAAAACACAACGAGTGTAAACAGTGTGTGACAAAAGACTGACAAAACAGTCATTGTTGCTCGTGGTAATGAATGACATTTTCTCACTAAATTACAACAGAAGTCATTTCATGCATCTGGTGGGACGTACGCCTCACTGTCACACGGATAAATCACTTTCCAGATGCTGGTGCGAGACAGATAAGAAACATGTAAACCAATTCTTCTGCAAGAGGATTCTCAGTTTCTGCTTCTATTGACTAGTGCTAATTACAAAGAGCAGTAAACCACTTACTTTGCTCAAGGCTGCGGGTGGGGCCTTAAAACCCTCCAGGAGACCACAAAAGCTTCAAGTTCACTCTGTGGCAGTTGGTTTATGGTAATATGATCAATAGTAACTTTGTTTGGGGATAAGCACAACTAAAGCACAATATAAACTGGAATGATAGGGCTTAGTACGGGTCCTGCGTTAACATCCAAAAAAATCGAGGCCCTGTCGTGAAGAGAAGGCCTGTGTCCAAATGTAGCTTTAAGGTCTGTTTTACAACATATTACATCTTACCACACAGCATATCCAAGGCCATGTAATATTCCAGCAAAGAAAAACTGTACACAATGCACATCGATTAAGAGGAGTTAGCGGGAGCCAAGCCACTTGTTTTTGCTCGGGGCCCCACAGCAGGTTATTCCAGACATGACTTTAATTGAGAAAGGACTCTGCTGTTCATTTCCAAAAGCTCACTAGAAGATCAGGTGTTCAGAAATGACGGACTATTTGCTGCACTTGTTCTGTTTTATTGCGTTCGGCCTTTGTCCAGCTAGTAGCAAAGTGTGAAGGTGTGGTGATGTCGGCTTGATGCAGAAGAATATATCTCAACAGCTCCTGGCCAAACCGGGAGTACAGTGTAAGGAACGTGACTGTCTTTATGGGCAACTGGCAGAAGGGCTGAAGAGTTGAAAGTATAACATTTCTTCAAAAGAAAAAAAACAATAACTAAATTATATTTAAAAAATCCGTAATCCTCCCTGTATTAGATAATACTGACGGACTAACTCTAACTTCTCTCCTTCAAAATGAAGATCGCTCTAGTTTCACTGCCTGTTTTATCATGCATGCATCAATCCCATACCTTCTTCTTCCTCCTCTTCTTCTTCTCTCTCATACTGGGTCACTGTCTCAGTTGGCTCCCAGATCTCCTCCGTTTCCACAGCTGCCGCCTCCTCCTCATCCTCCTCTGCCTCTACTGAACTAACGGTCTCTGGTGCAGGACGATCGTTGATGGGGCTTTCTGTCACCAGCCTCTCTGGGACTGGGACTTGACCTGGCGGCTCTGTGCTCTCTGGAACGAGGCTGATGTCATCTTCAACATGAGATGGAGGATCAGCGACTGTCAGGGTCTCTGTGGGGATGCTGACCTCAGGTTCAGCAGTGAAGACAGGACTCTCCCTGGCAGGAATCATCCCGATATCATCAGGCGTGTCAAGCACTTCTTCTGCAGAGGAGGGGATCTCAGTCGGGGGGGCAGCGGCGCAGAAATCATCAGGCTCAGCTGTCAGGAGTTCAGCAGCAGGAATATCGAGTGGAGCCCCCAAATCAATGTTGGTGACAAAGGGTGTGGCTCCTAGGTGCTCGTTGTCACTGGGGGAGCTGGTTACAATGTCATGGATGACCGGAGGCTGGCTCTCCAGGTCGAGGTCTAGAGGATCAAGAAGGTTGGGTGGGAGAGGACTCATCCGGGTTGGACTAGACGGGATGTGACCCTCGCTGGGCTCTGGAGAGGTCTCTTGACACACCTAGAAATAAGGGCAGTAAGGGAAACAGTGATCTGAATATTTGTAGGCATCTTTTTCTTGTGACCTTCATCGCAATCAAAGTGTTATTTTGAGATAACGTGCTACGATTTTGTTTTCCAGCGCATACATCTTCCCCTCAGTCTGCATTGTTAAGAGCACTTCTCTTTAATTTAATGACTTCCTTTGCTATCCAGAGTGACGCTTTGCAGAGAGCAGGTGTCAACTTCTCAAATTACATTGGGCGTTGGCATCAGCATAGAAAGACTGAGGCAGTGTTCTGCATCCTACTGAAAACACAACGTCTGATGCGACTAAAAGCGTCATACTCTTCATTTCACCCTGTGCGGTTCTTAAACATGGTGCAAAATGCTAATTGTAGAAGGAACTGCTTGTATCTGAGGCACTGGCAACAAAGGATAAAGTTGATGTTATAGATCTGAAAAGTGTTCTGTCAAACTCTACTGCACCTATGCTGGAAATTAATATTGTCACATTGTCTATGTGTGGGCCGTAAGTAAGTACATGGTTATGCAAGTATTATAAGAGGGAAGAAAACTCAAACTAGAAATTAGACACAATAATATAATAGCTGGTTATAATAGTGTAAATATGCTGTAGGGGGATTTTGACGTTGCCTTGATCAGATCTTTGCAGTTTATTGCGTACCCACCTGATGGCCTTCTTCAGACAGCACAGTTTCTACTGGAATGTCACTTAAAGCAGCTCCTGAAACAACATTCACACAATGTCAAAATTAATTTATGAAATGATGAAAATGCAGAACAAATTGAATGTTTTTAACAGGGGTATTGTTCTCACACCCTTGTAGACACACCTGTACTTTTTGGATGTATTTTCTTTCCTTTTTTCTATTTTAACTAACTAACTTTTTTTGCAGCCTCCCCAGGACAAGTGTTGTAAATTAGAATTTTGCTACAAACAATAAACACAATGCATCTGGTCCTTGTGCAAAAATGTATGTTACAATTCTAATGCCACAGTGAGGTCCATACCAAATCAAATTAGGTTAAATAACTAAACCAAAGAATAGGGATAAAAGCAAACTTGTTGGCCATAAATGTTGAGTGATGTCACACCCCTAGGCCGTTGCCACATATTTGAACTTGTCACTACCTGTCACGTCCTCAGAGAGACTCGGGACATCACCCAGGCTCTCAGTGCCGTCATCTACCGGCCCGACATTCTCAACAGCAGCTTCCTGTGGAGTCAGAAGATCCAGAGAGATTAAGCTTCCTACAAGCATTTAGATTCACACCTATAGTACTCTCCTTGGTAACACCGCCCTTGACATTTACATCACATCTTATACAGGCATGTATGCACATGCGTACAAGCTTGGGCTGGGAAACATAGCGATATTTCTTGTCTATAACCTGTCATTGTTATCAAATAGTGGGATTTTTTAACTTGCAACAATAAAGTAGATGCTGAGACGGATTTCTCCGTTAATAATTTCTGAAATACTTGATAGCAGCTACAAATTACAGTTAGACTTAGAATTTACATCCATTATCTACAAACGATTATACACTCCTAAACATATATTGTGATGTATACTCAGCTGTCATATTTAGTTTACTCTCATTGATATAAATGGGGTGCACAACATATGACCGAAATAAAATGTGCCACACCCTGCAGGCTCCTACAGGCTATAACCTTCATAAAAAGGTATGATTTATTGCAAGGCTGTTGTATTAAATTCGTTTTTTTAGTTGCCTGTACCTCACAAACGGGCAATTGTTTATATATTGATACCTGCTATGCAAAAATACACAGAGTTGAAATACATTTGCCGCAAGTGCATCATCAGGGGAAGCCTAGACATGCCATATTTTAAATTAAGTTGTATTCATGAGCAAGGAAAATAACTATCCTCCAAATGATATCCAGGCCCACTGCTTCAAGTTTCAGTTTCCTGAGCTGGTTCTCTGTCATACCTCAGGGGAGAGGAGGGTCCAGCTGTTGGTCGAGGAGCCACTGCTGCCGGTGCTGTTACTGTGGTCAGACATCGCCCTCTTCAGGCTCAATTTGGCACAGCACGGTGCAGACTCAGCTTTATGATTTTCTGCAGACGACGACAGAAACAACGTGTCTTACTGAACATGCCTGATGCGTACACTACATGTAATCATCTGACTGCATCGTGGTTATTAGTATTGATAAAAGACAGGCTAATAGTCCACACTATAAGTATGCACAGAAATAGACACAGAATGACAAACTATATATCATGTTCTGCAATATGTTAATGGTGGTTATATAAATAGTAGGCTAAGAGGAGACACTTGTGCAATTACGTTACAGATTGTGACCTAATTCCCCGCACACACGGGATAAAGAGTGTCGGTGATACAAGTTATGTAATGGTGTGTTGGCATCCATAATATAATGCTGCGCAGTTTTTAAAAAGAGGGTTCAGTAAGAAGAAAAAGGAATCTCATGATTGTTTTCATCACCGCTGCTATTCCCAGCCAACCATTCATTCAGATCCATCCATCCGGTTAACTGTGTGGCAGTAAAATCACCAAAAATGGTCAAACCCAAGACACGAGCGGTTCATGGATCCAGACACAAGCAAACAACGGTCAATACTCACGTGCCGACAACACTATGTGCGCTTAAGCTTCTGTTAAGCACCTATGAGAAACAACATTAAGGGGCTATGGGTGTTGTTGCAACCACATTCAGGGTTCACTCATAATGGTAAACAAAGGATGGCAGGCTGAATATTCCCACTCCCACTCTTCCGCGTTGGCTCTCACTCAGGCAGGCCCCGCTGTTCGCGAGCGCTTCAAACACCTGCTCGACTCTGTCAAATTAAACACAAAGAAGACGTTTTATTTACCCAATTTGATTACACCTCAGTCGCTCGCTGTTTTTCCCCTTCAAAACGTTTTGTTTTTTAGTATGAACAACGCTCCTCTCTTCCCGTGAACTTGGGAACTTTGGGAATTCCAGGCTGCGTCACGTCGACCAAGACGCCTCTCGTCCAATAGGATTTCAGCAGAGGCTTCAAAGCGCCCGCCCCTGAACCAAGGCTGGACCAATCAGATAGAAGTGTCGTGTCAGGAGAACGACACAGACCAGTGTGATTGACGCCCGCAGGTGAAAGTGGCAGGTGATAGACGCTGATCCTTTTTAATAATACAACTTCATGTGTGAACCTAACCCTCAAGATGCATGCGTGCACACATATATATATAGCCTATATATACAGAAGGGGGAGGCTACCAGGACCAGCCGCACACTGACACGTCTGCAGAGCTATATTTGAACTGCGGGACTTACCAGACTGGACAACCCCTTTACTCTGGTTGCTCCAGTGTGGACATATATTTCATCACCTGGCTCCTTTTTCTCTAAAATTAGAGTCTGTAAACTGTTTTGTCTGCATCGGAGGAAGAAGTATATTCCGATATTTTAGTAGCAATACTAGGCACAATTGTAGAAATACTCAATTTACAAGTAAAAGTCTTGCATTCAAAACTGTACTTAAGTAAAAGTAATAAAGTATTAGCAACAAAACCTGAAATACAAGAAGTAAACTCATTATGCAGAATGGCCCATTTCAGAATATTATGTATAATGCCACTTGACTATAATTAGAGTTGCATTAAGCATCCATCCCTTTAATGTTTTAATGTCTTTAAATACTACTAGGTAGCTTAACCTATCATAATATATCATTCATTTATTAGTTGTTTTGTATTTTGTTTTAATAATCTTAATCTGCAAAGTAACTAGTAATTGAATCAAATGAATGTAGTGGATTAAAAGGTACAATATTTGCCTCCAAAATGTAGTGGAGTATAGTATAAAATGGAAATACTCAAGTAAAGTACAAGTGCCACACAATTTTACTTAACTATAGTGCTTGAGTAAATGTACTTATTTTCCACTACTGTTTGTCTGTAATGGGCACATTTAATTGAACACATCTGCATATCTAAAATCAGAACCCAGACAAACACACGCCACATGCTGTGGTTCCAGATAGATTATTACATATGTAGATTGCAGTGGTGAAAGACAGACACAGATCATTTACTTACGAAAAAGAATGGTAATAATACCACAGTAAAATTAAAAGTATGGCCTCTATTGTGTTATTATTAATGACGCATTTTATGTAAGTAGAAGATGGTCATATTTTGTATTTGACATCTGTAAAACATTTCCTTATGAAATTTAGGGAAGTACAAGTATAACGTACTATGAAAAAACTAAACGAGTAAAGTAGGTATTCAGTACCTAAATTGAGTAAATCTACTTTCCACCATTGTTAGGCCATAGTTAGCTATAGATAGCTCATCAGTGACATGAAATGATTCGAACAGCATTTATTTTTATTCCTTCACTTTATGATGTCATTAGTCAGAGACTCTGTCAACATAAATGAAAATTTTAATTTTAATTATTTATGAAAAATGCATTTAGATAGCTCATAATAAATCTCTTATTTGTAAAGGATAAAATGCATGGATGCAAAAAGGCCTTACATTTCTATTGCAACACGTGCAGAAGTATTTGGATTCTGCTTTCTATGTCGAACCTGTACAGCACATTTAAGTTATATTTCAGGTGAAGCGATGGTGTTAAAAGGTCATTTGTATTCATAATTAGCCTTTTCAGGTTGCCATCACGAGGAACAGTTTACCAACGTTTTTAGGGTGACTTTGAAATGAAATTCACCGTTTAGAGACATAAGGATTGTGGCAGAGATTAATGAAGACATTTCATCAACACTAAGCAAGTAAGTGTTAATGGTGGTCATTCATCAGAAAGTCTAACTTTAGCTGCTCTGAATTGTTTGTTTCTTTTGCCCGGGACAGGGCACATTAATCAACATTTCAGTTTCTACCTCAATGTTAATGTGCCAGAGTTAGCTAATGAGCTCATTTTCATCCGTAGTCCATTTTCATCTGTAGTCCCTAGGCAGGTTATTTACAAATAAGTGGCCTAATATTATCAATTACAATGATTCAGGAAGCACCACAGTACAACACAATACAGTACAGTACATAAAAACATTATATTACATTACATTAGACCGGAAGACATGTGGGATCAACCAAATGTTTGGCATGGATTAATAAATAGCTCGCACACATTAAAGTATGTCACGTTTGGATTGTTTCTGGAAGTTATGTGTACTATCTTTGTTTCTACTCTGCTGACCAATCAGGAGACCCGGTGGTGATTACGATGATTTCCTGCGACAGGCAGAATAAACCAATGGCAAGAGAGCTATGCAGATGGTTTGACCAATGGGAAGAGACGAGGTGTATTTGAACGGTGAAAAGCGGGCTAGCAAACATTCGAGAGGGAAACAAAGAGGGGTGAACGTCTTATCACTGTCGGACGCGAAAAACTGGAATAATTTACCTTTTTTCGGGTCAGGATACTTTGGTAATCATATAAGGTAACTTTGAAACCTCATTGATTGCGTACACTCAATAGCAGAAACATGTAGTTTGTAAAAGTTGTCAATGCTTTTTCTCGGCTAACTTCAGCGAGGTTAGCTTAACTGTTAGCCACACTCTGGTAGCCTAGCGATGCAAACTTGCTGTCAAGTTATGCACTAAAATGTGTAATTGCCTTATTTCTGATTTTGAGTATTGACCAATGTTGAACATCTCTCCTCCAGGTCCCCGTCATGTCTCACAAACAGATCTACTACTCTGATAAATATGACGATGAAAAATACGAGTACAGGTGTGCATGGCTCCTGTTTATCCAACATTCAATGTAACTCTGTCAGCGTGTCACCGTTATTCTATATCCATTTTAACAAGGTGGCATTGTACATACACTATTGTCTGTTATGTATCAAGTTACGTCATAATTTTTATCTGCTGCTTTCATTTTCTGTTAATATCTTTCCTCGTTTTCTACAGGCATGTAATGCTACCCAAAGACATTGCAAAGCGTGTACCCAAGACCCATTTGATGTCGGAGACCGAGTGGAGGAACCTGGGGGTCCAGCAGAGCCAAGGATGGGTGCATTACATGATCCACCAGCCAGGTATATTTTATCTTGTTTCTAGGGATTATTTCTTTTAACCGATCTGAAAATACACCAGCAGTCATACATATCTGGTCTTTATCGCTTTCTGATGAATATTGATTTCTTGGTCTTAATCTATTATCATGCCAATAATGGACAAGATATACCAGATGGGGCCACTGGATGGAAAATAAACTGGGAAAGCTGTAGCTGTAGACTGAAAAAAGGCACTGTACTCCGTTAAAGGTACTTGATCTTTAACGAGTACAATGCCTTTTTTTTATATAAAAAAAATAATTATAAATAAACAAACAGCCGCAAGCCTCTGGTTATGAGAGAGGAAAAAAAAAAAAGTTTAACCTAATATACTGTTTCTGCTGTTCGGAGTCGTATCCTCAAGCTTGTTTGCATTTATTGTAATTCGCTTTGGACAGAAGCGTCATCTTAATGTAATGATCAAGTGTGAAAATGGCATTTTGATCTAAATAACAATGTTGACATTCATCAAGAGTATATAGTAGATATTGGAGACATGAGTATAAAACTGCTTCTGTGCCAGTCATTATTTGACTGCAGGGTACGCTAACACTATAAACAACGGCTCTGTTTTACAGTCATGTGCTGAGTCTGTATTTACACAAATGTGATCCCAAGCTGAAACTAACCAGCCACATGACACAATATTGATGACTGATATGTTGCTAATTTGAATTTATCAAACATGTCCACTGTAGTGTTTAGTTACTTGGAAATTGAAGCCTCCTTTTTTCCCCTTGTATTTTGTAGCCCCTCTTTGCTTTAGCGAGTAAAAATGCCAATAAGGGGGGGTAGATGACAGATGCAAAGTCTGATGTGGGAGTTTAATGCTAAAACGGGTTAAATTTCACCTTTTTTTTTTAAAGTGGTGGTACAGGTTAGTGGTTAACGTTTCAATGGATTTGGTGACTACAAGCATATGGTGTCAAACCCATCCACACCCTCCATTCAAAAATAATGAAATGCGAGTCACAAGGGTCAGTTTCACTAAAAGGAATCAAAGCACCACAATAAGTGTCATTATCTCTGCTTATATACTGTGTACCTCCATTCTTTCCTCCTATAGAGCCACACATCTTGCTGTTCCGACGCCCTCTGCCCAACCAAAAGTCATAAGGGACAGAATCTCTGGGTCCTTGGAAAATCAGCCCTACTTGCCACAGATGAACTCATCAAAATAGGGATCATGCTGTCAAGATTACCAAGCTCTTGTGTGGTAGGTGACTTGTGATTTGGGCTGATCATGTTGGACCTGGAGAAGGACTATCACATTTATGAACAGTGGTTGTGGAATGGAGTATGCGTTGAAGGAAAAAATAAATCACCACCCTTCTCTTGGGGAAAAGACTTCTTCATGTGTTAACAGCGACACGCCGTCTGCCAGAAAACCTTCAAATCAGCTTAGTCTTCTTGACTTAACCTATCTGTCCAACTTGCTGAGCCTGCTTGGATATTCCAGCCTTTTAGAACATGAATTGTTATAAGATGTGGGAAGTGAAATCTGTTCAAACATTTGAGTGATTCTTACAGAGTGTATTCTGGGTCAAGCTCGGGTCAGAAAACAAGCCAGACAGAATAGTTGGATCCTAAATTCAGTTTGACTCTGAAAACATCAAAGTGCGGTTTTAAGTGACATGTTGCTGCTTTGTTTAAATGACACTGTGAATTGGCATTTAACACTTTATGTCATGTGCATGAACATCCGCATCTTTAAGAGTCACCTAAAAACTAGTTTTGATCCCTTTTTTTCTTTTTTTTTTCCGTTAGAGCATATTATATTAGTTTTGGCCAACTTTTTAAACAAATATTTTGGATGGCTCCGATTGTACCAGTGAGCTCAGTATTTACGATTGTTGCGCTTTCTGAAATAAATGTAAACTTTTAAATGTTAGTGTGGGCTTTGGCAGTATTTGGGGTTTACGACTACTGTATGATTACACAGAGCCACTTGATGCATGAAAATGGATGTGAGGAAAAGAAGAAAAAAATAGCGGTTGATGACAGACACTACCCTTGAAATGCTCTTATAGAATACATCTGGATCATTGAATGAAATGTTGGAAAGCCAATTGCATTTATTTTTGAATTGTGGTATTGACTACTACTGCATAATGCACTTGTTTTCATTGTCCAACTCGTTCTGAATACTTGCACCCACTCTGCCACGTTTGTGTTTTCCTTCTATCCCTTTTTACTACCACACACACGGAGCTGCTTTGCTGTCACCGGGGCTAATACTTTGCCTTAAACAATTGTTCTCTGAACATGTGCCTTTTTTGTAAGGTTTGCTTTTGTTAAGTTCTTTTTGACAGAATTTAGTTTTTATAATTACATGTGTAGGTAAAGAGCTGTTCTACCCTTCAGAATTATAAGAAATAATCAATGCAATCAAATTAAGTTATGATGCATTTAGTCTTTGATGAGACGACATGTAATGAAATCTGTGTTGGATGACATCCCTGTACGCTTGTTAGGTAATCTCGAAAATGACACTAAAGTTCTGGATTACTATAGATGGGTTGTCGAAATGATTAAAAACCCAGTTTTGCAACATTATGTGGCTGCATCAAAATGGAAATATTCACTTAACTGTTTTGACTCTGGTGAATATTCTAATGTCACATTAACAAAAACAAGCTTTTCCAGATCCATCCATCTGGTTAACTGTTGGTGCAAACACAAATCCTCCACACAGCAGCATGATGTTCTTGAATACACCTTTGCTCCTCACTATGTTTCCTATCTGTCAACTGTAAAATAAAAGTAAAATGCCACAAAAAATTGCATATGGGAAATGTGACTTATATGTTGGAATCACCTTTACTGTCCAATGTCCTTCCTCAGCCTGATTTCTGAGGCAAACTGATCACTAACAAAACGCTTCTCATGAGCTGCATGACATGATGGCCCCACACTGGATAAAGTAACATTAGATAATCACAAATGAGTTGGCGTGCACCTGAGAACATCACATAATGCTATCTGCTGTGTTTATCCTTTATTTATTCACTGTAAATGTACATACGATATATTAATGATGATCTGAAGGAGTGGGCACAGAAAACTCAATTAGGCAATTTATACAATTAATTTATAGTTAAACTGCTTTGCTTTTGCAACATTGCTTAAAACTAACTATAGAGAACTTTGCTTTTCAAATAGTGACATGTAACCTCCAGTACTTGATGATTCTCTGTGTCGGTGTCTAGAGTTATCCCCGTTTACGCGGCTTTAAAAAAAATTATAATATTTTGACACTGACTTACTACTGTCCTGAATGACGCCTGACAGGACTAGCAATTAATTCACAGCTTTATTACAACTTGACATGCGTGTTACTGGAATAAATCTGAGCCAAAACTGCTGTAAAATTGCCATGTGTACTATAATCAGGTGTTGGGGCTCATCACCTTACCTACTGTGGGGTAATGTAATGAGCCCTGCCGGGATAAAGCTGTGATCTGATGATATGCAGGGATGGTTGCCAGACGGCACACTTCATGGATTTGTGATATTATGGTACACAGTTGGTGCTCATCCAGTGGCACAGTGATCCTACATCTGTTGTCTGGCAGGCACCGGGCCGGACTCATGTTTTTCTTGTTAGTTGCCCGTAATAATGCCAATCTAACAATTCCAGTGTCTCCCATTTCATGTTTAATATGGGTCTCATCTACCAGTAAATGTCTCTGAGAGCTTAATGGACAAAATGTTTTACTGAATGAGGAAGTCGTTATGCTGGCGTACGTGTGTAAAGGGAGAGGCAGGCGCTGCATCTGCTGCACATTTAAAAGTTATTCTTGGTGTAAACGACTGGTGGTTTATTGCTCTACAGAAGTTTTAATGAACAGGCAATAACACAAACGCAGTGAGGCTGTCCATTTTAAACAGAATTCAGCTCGTTGTAAATAAAATTTTGTTCTCTCAGACCTATGATATAAAGTTGTCTAGCCCCATAAAATTTCCTTAACCCTGGAAGTTATCTACTAACTTTAGCTGCAACAGTAGCAAACAGAGTATCACATTACACCAACATAAACATGACATTAGGGATAAAGGAATACATTCGACTTAATCAAGAATTGTGGTGGTGATATTACTGATTTCTTTAAAAAAAATTTTTTTTTCAGTATCAGTGCATGTGCTGATAATTTTTTCGATGAATCAATTTGTCTATAAAATTACCTGAGTTAACATTTAAATGTCTTGACCAGCTGACCAAAACCCACAGATGCACAGTTTACTAGCAAATAAGACCATAAACATTAGCACATATTCACATTTGAGAAGCTGGAACTACTGAATTCGTAGCATTTTTGTTTAAAAAAAAAAAAGATTTAAATGATTGACAGAAAATTAGAAAACAGCAATTGATTACTCGACTTATCTTTTTCCGGTGTAGTTATTGTTTACAATTTTGGCATTTAGTTCACGTTAAAGCAATTAATGTTTCTTCTGCAGGAGCACCTCCTTAGATAAAACATGGATTTAGGCTGCAACTAACGATTATTTTCATTATTGATTTATCTGCTGATTAGTTTCTCGATGAATCATTTGATCTATAAATGACAGAAAACAGTGAAACGTGTCCATCCCAGTTTCTCAAAGGTAAAAGTGAATTCTTTAAATGTCTTGTTTTGTCAGTCCAAAACCCAAACATAGTCAGTTCAATATATAAAACAGAAGAGCTGCAAGTCTCCATAATTGAGAGGCTTAAAACAGCATTTTTTGTTTGATAAATTAGTTGGAAATGATTTTCTGTTAATCGACTAATCACTACAGCTCTAACATGGATGCTGTCCAAACTGGGTTTGCTGCAAGTGGAACATAAAGTGGGACAATACGTTCACTGAGCTCCACGCTGGTGGATCCTGTTAGAGGAGAGGTGATACTGGACTAATTTACCGTGGGGATTTCATCTGGGTGGAGATTTCATCTGGGTGGAGATTTCATCTGGGTGGAGATCCCAGTGTCACAGGTTGTCATGGGCCTCTGAATTCCCAGCAGCACAAAACTGGTGCCTTTTTTTGGTAAGAGGAAAAACCTAAAGGATTATCCAGCTGTGTTTCCATATAGCACTGTGTAGTTTCACCATGTTACCCTTTTACATTACATTACATAACATTCATTGCTAAAGGGTTGATGTCTTCGTTTGTCTTTGAAAATGTTCTGCTTTTTGTAGTCCAAGAATATGTAAATCAAAGAAAACGTCCTGTTTGCCAGCATGTCCAGTTGCCTCAGGCTGAAAGCTCCTAGAGACTAATAATCAAAGTGAGACCAAATGTAATACGTGCAAAGCAAAAATGAAATTCCCCATTTGAAAACATAGAGCACATGAAATTGCCTCTGCTATGACACGCCACTTTTCAAGTTTCCCACTTTGGACTGTGGAGGGCAGTACAACACAACTCTGAAAAAGGAGGAGACGATCTACATTAATTCAATTGGCTTTTTGCATATAATGCTGCATGGAACACAAAATGTAAACAAAATGTTTGTGATTCAGGGTTATATTTAGACTGAATGTGCACTTTCTGTTTGTCTACATCGCATTAGTAAAACCATTTCTATAATGTGATGTTGCTCTGATCTAACAAAAACACATCAGTTGGTCTATGTCCCAGATGCACACAGACCAACGGGGAGTGCAAACCGCCCATGGCAAAAATCAGACACCGCGGGTAGTAACTACACAACTTTGGAAGTCAGAGGTAATGGAGGAAAGGAAATGTTTTGTGAATCACAGATTTCTAACAATTTCTGGAACAATGTTGCCAAGGTAGTCACTGGGCTGTGATGGTCTGCAATCTGAGCCTCCTGCTGAGATCAGGGATGTGTGGTGGGCACATGTTTGATGCCTTAAGGTGGAAAAAAAACCCCCAGATAAATCTTACTGAAAATGGTTTCCTGTTGGAATCTTAAGGTAAATGATAACTTACTATTTTCACGAAATAGCTAGGTGCAGCAAAAATAATGAACCAGTTTTTCAGGCCGGTGACCTTTTTATTAAACTTCTATCGGTCAGTATTATTCGCTTAGAAAATTATTACTAATGTTACTGTGCTCATTTTAAAAGAAAGGATTTAATGTTTTTCAGAGGACATTTCATGATGAGCAGAAACACTGAGTGGTTGACAAAAGGGCTGCAACTAACTATTGTTTCCATTATCGAATAAGCCTCAGATTACTCTCCGAAACAATTAATTGTTTGACATTTACACTATTTTCTGACATTTTATAGACCATTTACAATCTTGTTGTGTTTTGTCAATTCAAATCAGACAAAGAAAAACAGCAAGTATTGCGTCTAAAATGAACTAGTTGATATTTGGCATTTTTGCTTGAATAATGACTTAAATTAATAAACATAATTGAATTAAACAATCTGAGAGGAGAGAATCTTCATTCCAAGTTTTTGTTTAAGCTCTCTGACATAGTGTGTACATATCAGCTGTGTAAAAGTGTCCCAAACAGCCATTGCTTAATTTCAAAACGTGATTTTTGAATTTATTTATCAGGTCCTATTGTGCAAATGACAAATGCAACGTAAATATTGCTTAAAGTTTTACCAAACAAATGACACATGCTCAGAGGAATATCTTGCTCTGGTGGATTTTCATCCCATTTTTGCGAAATGAAGTCTTATTTTTCTTCCGTGTCAAAAATCTGTCGGTGCTGTTCTTTACATGTTGCTGTGACCGAATAAACAGCTTGAATCGTGCAGCATCTGAACGCTGCTTATTGCTCATGAATCAGATTCATTGCGGTCGCACCTGCTCCGGAGCTAGCAGGCAATTAACAGTAAAAACAGAAAAAAAAAGAAAAGCACAACAGATCAATTACATCAAGGTTGACTTCATGGGTTATGGTTGCATTATTGTAAAGGTTGTATCAACCTTAATTACCTAAAATAATAAAATAAAGCCTAATCACCGACTTAATGCGCCACCCGACCAGCGCGCTCTGTGACGCAAATCAAACACACCCACGCTGTTGCGTCACAACAGGTGCACGCTGGGTCTGGTGCTGAGCCCCGACATGCACCTGGTGGATCCTCCAGCGTGACTTCTTCGTTGGTTTAGAAATGTTTACCTCGAGGGAGGTGTGTCAGGCCCTTTTCGGACGTTTTGTGCACTGGTTTGTACTGGTTATACTGGGACAGAGAGGCCGAGTGGACTGGTTATACTGGGACCTGAGAGGCTGAGTGGACTGGTTA
>CALSCE010010855.1:14794318-14825962 GCA_943593645.1 Bovichtus variegatus | reverse complement strand
AGTGGACTGGTTATACTGGGACCTGAGAGGCTGAGTGGACTGGTTATGCTCTGGGAATGGACTAGCAGAGATGTTGAACCTGGAGCAGGTTGAGGAGGACTTCGCGTGCACGAGAGCTTCAGACAGGTGAGGACAATAACAAACTTTTTCATGGAAGCTCTATTGCTTGGCTTGCATTGTGTGTTGTACTACATTGTGTGGAACTGTGCAGCTCTCTTTGCTTCACGTGTGTGTTTGCGGCTGCAGCTGCTGTTGATATTGTCTCTGCAGCTCTGTGTGGTCTCCCTTGGCGATGCTTAATTCTGCTGTTGATTCTGTCACGCTATTTACTTTATGTGGCTTCATAATGCTTGTTGCAGCCGCCATGGTGTCCATAGAGTGTTTGATTTATTGTCTGTCATTTTTGTGTAATTTGTCTGAGTGTTGTCCTCTGTTCTGGTTAAGACTAGTACAGTTAAATGAAGGTGATTGAATATGTATAATTGATCATCAGTTGTATGCAGAGGCTGCAAAGTGCCATCTAAAGACACTGGATTTATTGTTGGTTTGGACATGAGAGCTCTGCAGCCTGATGTTGTTCCACTAGTGTAGGCTATATGTTGACATTCAGTGCAGTTTATTTGAGCTAATGTGCTTTTTACTATATTTCAGTACATGCAAGTACAACAGCACAAGCACTTTTACTTGAGTAAAGTGGCTTGACTTCTCACCTTGCTGCAGGGATGTTATGCGTGGTGTGCTGCGTGACTCTTTGACATCATTGTTGGGCGCAGCCAGCGTTCGTCTGACCAACAATGGCGCTGAGTGTGGTCAGAGGTGAAGCTTACTCTTCACTGATGAAAGAATTATCTGGTAAACAGTAAAGTCACTTTTTACATTTTCAATCGTTCAATCTTGTTGTGGACGCAGTCTTGTAAATCCTTCAAGTAAACAAGTAATACAGCTTAACAGACATTACACTTTATATTTTGATTGCTGTGAGACGTAAAAACTAATAATATAGTAAGTTCTTGTTTCAGACACAGATCCCAGGAGTTGCATTGTGGACATTTATGCAGCATGACAAAGAATCATGGTTTGGTTCTGTATCATTGCTCTATTTTGGTATTGGGGAATTAACACTTTACCTCCATTCAATAAAGAAAACTTCCAAAAGAGCTCTGAAGTGTTATTAAGTTTAGTCAGGTATATGAATAATTTAAAGTCAAATGAAAAGCAGTGAGAGCAAAGTGTGATTGAGGATAACAAGGTGTGAAGATGGGCTCAGTTATGAGAGGAGAGAAATGAGGGGAATTTTACTCTGAAAAAAGGAGGTGAGACATAAGGAGACGGAGACAAACAGGGCAAAAGGTAACGATTTACAGGAGCAGATAGGAGAGAGATGTGAATAGAAAGGAAATACAAAAAGGGAGAGTCGGAGAGAGGACGATGGGGAGAGAGAGAGAGAGGAGAGAAAGAAGGTCAGACAGGGAGATGGAAAGTGCTCTGGCGAGAAGGGGTATTTATGTCTGGGTGTTGTCGGCACAGCGGGACACCTTCTAAAAGGAAGCCGAGTTTATACAGTGCGAGAGCAGAGAGAGCTACTGTTTGAAAGACGGCTGATGGAACAAAGAGCCCGAAATTGCTCCATTAGACTGTCCAGAGAGTCATATTCTAAAAATGAATTTGAGAACAGCGCGAAATAATTTATAAGACTAATCTGTCAAAGTATACAAAAAAATGGAAATTCATTCTAAGGTTAATATTCTGTGAAACAACAAACTGTCTGTGATAAATTAATCTTTGAATAATACATTCACAAAATGTATAATTTAGTTAATGTAATTTACCGATTTGCCTCAGACTGATACTGTCAGGGAAAATTAAAATATGAAATGATCCTCCACCGCCTAAGACACATGACATGAGACCTTGAGGCCAGAAGGGCAATTCTGGCGCAAATGAGTGTCATATATTAAATTTAAGCTCCTGGTGGGATCCTGTTCAGAGGCAAAGGCACACAGCCGAGAACATTATAGAAGACGCAAATAAACGAGAAATGGCTTCTTTCTTCTTAATACAATATATGGAAATTCCCCACTGTGAGCTTCTTACATGGCGTGTTTTTATTAAATACTGTTTACATGCTAGGATAAGACAAGTTTCAATAATAAATGTAATGACAAAGTACTTTATCAAACTGTCTTAAGTCAACATCATGTGCTTGTAATCTATAGAACCTGATTCAGGTAAGTGTTGCCCAAATGTTAACCCTACTCTTTGTCTTAAGTGCCATTGAAGATAAAGAAATAATCATTAATTCAGTCTAACGGTTCCAATTTTACAGAGAATTAGTGCTGCAAGACTAAATGAGGACATAAATTAAACTTCCAAGGAGCCGTGTTTAACACTGCATTAATGTTGTTGAACCGTGGCAATATAGTTAAAAAAAAATGAGGCAAACTAATAGCCGCATAGTAAAAACGGAGCAAAGTCAGTGGCATCGTGTAAAGTCAGACATATTCTGAGGTTTTCCTAGAATCTCAAGTTGTTCTACATTTCTCTGAAACTACATGGACTCCTATTATGGCAGCTTTTATTTCAAGGTTTTCAGGACCAAACTTTACCACTTTAACAGCCAGCTATTTCACACTTATTGAAAAAGCTGATTTTATCTAACCCCATCTCCAGCTTAATGGAGAATATTTCCTCTGTGACCAGCAAAATACATACATCACACAGTGCAAACATGACTTATGAGGGCTATCGTTTATGAACGATCAAACCTGCCTGTGGCCGTTATTTTTCACCACAGTTTCTGTTTTTAAAATATTTATTCTCACGTCGAAGATGTGGGGTTCACATTGAATTTAACTTCCAGCAAGATGTATGTTTGAATGTGGTGTGTGTTGAAGTATCAACACGCCTTATTAAGTTAAACCTAATTAAGTATCGCACCCTTAACAATGTTGAGAAAACAAGAGAGCGCCAGTATACCTCTTGTCATTGTAGACGGAAAGTAAGAAGAAAAAGGAGAAATGTGCAGCTAGATGGCTGAAGATGCAGACAATGTGGTCCAGTTCAGTTTAGTATCGCAGCAAAGTGTCAGTCACGGCAACAATTAACCACAACATGCAAGATACTACTCCAATCATATTAAAACAAGCCCCCCCCCCCCAAACTGCTCGTCAGACAGCAACCGGATTCTGAAATTAGTCAAGGGGGACCAAATTTGTCGTTAAAGTCGGGCTTAATCCGTACAGTGCCTGTGGGTTTACCGCAGCACTTTGAATACACTGCATCCTTACCGTTTCCTTTCCTTGTCACCTTGTTCGCTGAACACTGGTCAAAGCTTAGTCAGTCAACAAGCAGGAGATTCAGCAAGATCTCAAAATGAGTTCATCCACTTAAGTGCATTTGGAACCGACTGCAAGAGGTTAAAGTCTGAGCCAGCGCCTGCGCCAGCTCTAACTCCTCCACCTCCACCTCCGCCAATCACTCCTGTTGATAAAAAAGGCCCTCTAATGGAGTCGGCCGGTCAGGCATTGATCTGGTCTGAGGAGCGACTCTGGCACCTCTGGTGATACCGATTTTAAGATGTTTGGTCCCGGGCATGTTGCCGGTTAGCTGTATTGATCTAACCTTGCGGATTCTGCTTATTGCACTTTATGTGTTGCATTACGTGTTTGTGTAAGTGTTGGTCCTATTGAAAAGGATATTGGGATTGGCAGGGAGTTCTTTCATGAGCTGGCCTTGGGATTGCTCGCGGCACACTGAGTCATAGAGCAGAAAAATCAGTAATGTATGTCGATATGAACAGCAGGGGTCAAGCTGCCTGTCCTTACAGCATTATGCTGCACTATAAACACACGACACAGCATTTCAGGGTCTCTTAGATTCCGTTCCATCATTCCCCCGGAGGTAGCTTTACAGCTGACAGAAATATTATTCGACCATATTTTTGGATTACATCCTGAAAGTCTATTCAAATGGAATAAAGCTCAAAATAAAATCAGCCTTAAACACGTGCACCGGCTCATGTATTTTCAAGAGCTCTTGGTGAGAAGTAGGTTATAAATCAATTTTAGGATCGACCGAGCGCTTTATCTTGATTTTCAACCTTGGCAGATCCTTTAGGGGTCTTTTAAACATTAGTATATTTCTTGCACCGGCGAGTGGCGGTCGAAGCGTCTGACTGCTCTCTTTATGTAGAACAAGGCAGCTCAATCTGGGCTGGTTCAAGGACTCAATATAAATGAGGCATATTAAACGTCACCTGTTGATAGGATGTTGGGAGCAAGTGAAGAATGTGTGATTGTACGTTTGCTTGGCTTATTGATCCAGCTGGAGGAGAGCTGGGGAGGAGAGCTGGGGAGGACTTCCACATGGCCTTGATGTGTGAGATGCCGTCTGGACCTGGAGACTGCACCATTGATCAGCATGTCGAGTCTTAAGTAGCCTTTCCATTCAGGCCCCTTGGCGGCAACACACTTCCAAAATGACAGTAATCAATAGAAATGGTTAAATGACCCCACACAACTCAAACATTATGAATTGCCTGGGCAACATGGATTTATCTTTGTGGATTACACAGCACTGTCTGGCATATTGACCACTCGCGAGGCTACTTATCCTCCCTCAGGATAGACACTGTGTCAAACTGGAGCTTTGTGTTTATGAACTATACTCTCAGTGAGTCGGTGAATGTTTACTTCCCTCTCTGCTGCAAAAGACCCTCTCTCCATGATAGATAGGCAATATATGAGCCATTTCCCCCTTTTCACTCCTCACTGCTTGTAATCCAAACACATTTGAGTGTGATGGTTGTCAAATGGTAGCGGGTAATCAGACACAGACAAAAATGAATAATGCATCACAATATGTCTGGCTATCATTGTGTTGATTATTGTCAGAACGAGCCAGAGCACCGTTTTCAAAATGAAAAGACATTCAGCCCAGCTCTAGCTCTTCATCCAACACAATATGTATTTTATGATATATACATTGTCATTCTATTCTCTGACATTAGTTTTAATATACTGCAGCACAATTCCAGAAAGTTCTAAAAAGCCAGAACTGCAATTGTCCTTCGCCATATATTGTAAACTCAAGAGGCGAGAAGCTAATCAAGTCGTCCATCACTTCACTTTGCACCAGTAGTGTAGACACATGGACAAACGGTACAACGCGGGACAATTAAGATTGATCCAACCGTAGAAACACACAGAAAGCTCTGGACATCACAGAGCAGACCACAGCAGCAACATTTTCTCCTCACGAAAAGCACACACGCACCCGTTATGGACAACCGGGCTCAAGTGATGAAGAAGCAGTGGAAATACCAGAACATGCCGGCTGAAAAAGTGAATTGCCGATTTTGGAGGTGCAAATTATTATGATGATCATTAAACACAGCAGTAATGGCAGATGGGTGTAAAAAATGTGCCAATTTTCAACAATTTCTCCTTTTGATTCATACGACGTAGGATCGTGTAAGCGGCTGTGTGATTTGTGAGGATCATTACAGCGAGAGGACAGCGTTTAGGAGGAGGACTTCTCACTTCAGCGAGAGTGACAAAGACAGAGAGTGAAACGAGCGAAAGTGTGAGAAACTAATTGTAAAAATGACAGCAGCATTTAGCCACTGTTAAACAGTAGAACCAAAAGGTGGCATGCTGCAGAAATGGTGCTTTATTGAGTTGTTAGCCATTAGAGAGTAAAAAAAACGTGTTCATCCGTGGCCTAATGTTGTGCTATTAGAGGCATATCTCGAAATGAAAGTGAATTGAACTCTTCGAGTAAGAGCTGCAGTGTTAGAAAAACCATAGTGAAGAATGGACAAGTATAATGAAGTGGCATCAATGTCCACAGCATGCATATAAAACTATAATCTTTTACGACAAGAGTCTGGGATTTCGGCGCTGCTATTGCAATTATTTAGAGCGTTACATGATGACAAGCCCTCTCCATTTTTTTTCTTTTTTTTTTTTATCTAAGCCTTAATGCTTTTAGCCCCACTTTCTGAATTAGCTGTCAGCCACTATGGTCCCCTTCTCAATGCTTCTTTGGAGCTCAAATGACTGAATTAGGCTCTACCTTTAAAGATAATTGCTTAATTGGGTCTTTTCATATGCTGTCGGTAGCTGAGGACCTGAGAAAGGCTCTGATAACTCTGTAATTATGCAGCTACAGCGGATACATGCATTTGTGGAAGAGCTGTGAAGAATGAGCTGACAGCCTCATGCTCTCTCTGCGTCCACTCTCCCTCCATTGACTTTGAGATACAGCTAAAATTGCAGGGCCTCTTTCTTTCTTTTCTTTCCGTGCGTGTGTGTGCATGCGTGCGTGCTGTCAGAACTCATGACTGTATCTCAGTATACGAATGAGACGTCAGAGTATGTCTGAATCCGGCTAGGCTGCAGGTATGTCTGGGTATAAAATCTTTGCCTCTGCTTTTATTCCCGCTGCACTGCCACCGTCTCCTATCTGAAAGGTGGAAGAACACTATTACATGGTACATCTTCTTCCTTCTAGTACAGCTCTTGGATACAAAGTGTCAGATGAAGTATATTTGTGTAAGCTGTTTTGGGGAGGAACATCACATACATGGCGCCGGCTTTCACCGTAGCCTTTTTTCCAAAGGCTCTGCTGTCAATATAACTTTGCCCGTAGAGAGTAGGAGAGATGTACTGTGCTGGGCAGGGAGCGGGGAGAGAAGTAAATACAGTTATGGTCTGAGGTGAATAACAGGAGGGTGTCAGATGAAGAAGTGGGAGCCGGAGCGGTAAGGAGGGAGGATAAGAGGCACCGAGGAGGGGGCAAGGAGTGCTGGAGCCCACCACGGGAAGAGAGGGAGGGGGGAAGATTAGTTTTGCTCTGGTAACGACAGATCATAAAAACACGAAGGGGAGGAAAGTGGAGAAGAAAAAGAGAGAAGGAGGGGTTGGGATTAGTGCCACTTCAGGAATGACAGAACATGGGGGAGTGAGAGAACGGGGAGTGGGATAGAAGATGGGAGGAATCCTGGGAGTTTAGTTAGGATTAGTTTTGCTTCAGGGACTGGGGATTGAATGAGGGAGAGGGAGTCGGGTGATCTGGGTGGCGTCAGGAAAACAAAACCTCTTATCAATCAATTGTTGACAAAGCGAGTCCCAGAACAAGCTCTCTCTCTCTCCCTCCCTCCCTGCACTCCCAGCCCTCTGGGATGTGTATATTTACTGGACGTCACTGGCAGCACACTTTTATAACTAATGATGCAGTGATAAATAGCAGTTAGTGACGCCATAAGTTCATATCTCACAGAAATACTACTTACTGTTTTCCTAAATAACATATTCCCATATGCCCTATACATCAATAGTACCTAACATTTTTAGCATTTTGTTTATGGACCTGTGGCTGTAGACCCTTAGGGGGCGGTCGATTAGTCAAAAAAACGACATCCTGCATCTTTTCCTCGACCTTAATGGAAAACGTCATGAGGTCAAGGAAATATGTGAAGGAGAATTCTTTTTTTTGTTATTCTTTTAAGCAACTTTATTTATAACACATGAAAAAGGAATATGGTGACAAACTCAATGCTGTACAATTCAAGTAAGTATTAATGTCAAAAAAGAATCACACCTTCTTAGAAGGACGTTTTTAGTTTATCCACTGTGTACAATTAAATGGTAACGGCGGATATTAACAGCTGAATGGTGCGTCGCTTTTAAATGTGAGTCGGCATTATCTCCTTTCCTTTGGTAAAGAACGGTCCAGTGCGAAAGGAAGCAGTGAAACACCTTTCCTCAGCATTTAGAGGATTCGAACAGCTCTTAACATGGCTGCCACTTAATTACTTCTGGGTCATTTCACTCAGTTAGGCAAAAAAGACTGTTCGACCGCAGCCTGGGTGTTGTGACTCTTAAACAACGTTAACTCGCAACCCTTTGTCAAAGATTACCTATTTGTATGAGCTATGAGAACTTAAAGGAAGGAGTGAGTTTTTATCTTCTAAGATTTTTATTTTGAATAAGTGAAATGGCAGAACTATCCAGTATTTCACAGGAAAATAGCAAAGATAAGAGAAATCTCTGTACACATAAACCACATTTCATTGAGCAGATGTGTGTTTTTTTTTTTTTTTTCCCACCGCTTGTACAAATTCATTTTGTGTCTGCTTGAAAAACAGTGTGTAAACAGTGTGAACGAGCAGAAGATGGAACGCGTCACTCCATCAGCGGATTCAAATTGCTCTTGTCTTCTGGAGGTAGTCCATCCCTAAAAATCACGACTAATTACCTCCATCAGTCCAAACAAGAAACTAGTTTGCCACACATGAATCAGTCTGCAGCTGTTCCTTTTCGGTTGGCAGGAATCTCTTGTTGCTCCTATTTTGCCTTGGAAATGAAAGATTTGCTTCGGAGATATTTTTTCCTTTTATTGAGACCATCGGGGGAGCCTTTAACGCAGAAATAGTGCTCAACAGGGTGTTCTTTCCTGTGATAGAGGGCAGGAAAATGATGCAATAACAACCCATTTGTGGCTTCTGAAGTTTTCTTCCAAGTTGTATGGCTATAAGAAGGGAACAAATTAGATGACGCGATAGATTGCTAACTAGCTCCCTGGTTAGGGAGACATTGCATAGCAGCCATAAAAAGAACGAATAGCCATTGTTGATGGGAAACACTGTGGCTGCTTCACATGTTTGACTAATTACGTTTCTTGGATGAACCCCATTATATGAAAATAACAATAGTCTTTCTATGCCAAAATGTACACTTAGTGATAACTGACTAACATGTTGCCAAGTTAGGTAAACGTTTATATGAAGCTGCACGCTGCATATTTACTTCATGCTGTGCCCTGACAGGAAGTGATGGGGGAGAAAAGAAAAAGGGAGCGACTGAGAGAGAAAGCAGTACAGTGGGTAACTATGACTGGCCCATTAACGGGACTGGTTGTCAGTGTCGGCGGGCTCAGCTGCGGACAGTGGGCAACAGTAGTTGCGGAGGAACGTTGTTAAAAAGGAGCAGCACTGTCAGATCTGGACATTCTCCTAAAGTGTACATGGCTGAGGTCACAGGGCGCATGGTTAACACTAGCAGGAGAGAATAACAAGTCCGGTGCTTTGTACAGATTGACTCTGAAGACTGTCCCAATGTGAATATCAAACTTCTACCGTGACAAATGGGCAAAGAGGGCGAGGGATGAAGAGCCAGGCGAGGGTTGTGAAAAGAGGAGTGAAATGATGGTAAGAGAGGGCGAGAGAGAGAGAGAGGGAGAGAGAGAGGATGTGAGGCAGATGGAGAGAGGTGACAGTGCAGGGAGAGAGAGGGAGAGAGAGGAAGAAAGAGACAGAAAGGGGGAAGCTTTGTGTTTAATTAACGGCCCTAGAGAGTGTCTTGCTTGAGCCAAGAAGGAACATGGGATGTTCTCTAATTGGCCCTGCTCTGTGGAGATGGAGGGAGTGGAGGGTAGAAAGAGAGGAGACAGACACAAGAGGGAGGAGAAGAAAAGGAGGAGGAATGACTGGACTTTTGTCTGCTTGGCTGCACATGTATATGAGCAAGCTGTTGTGTATTTGTCCATGGAGATATGAAACCTAAGTTACTGTACTGTACATCTTAAGTATGATATAGCTGTTCAATATACTGTTGTAAATGATCTGATGGTAGCTGGAATATTTCCACTTTAGATTGGTGTTTTATAAGTTTTATATTAAATGGGTATTATTTATTCAATTACAGCTCTGTAACTATTATTATTGCTAATGTACAACATTTAGATAATTCTTTAGTTGGACTTTTTTGGATATAGACTTACTTGCTTTGTTGAGAAGTAGTAGATGAGAACGATTACTCTACCACATCTGTCCATTAAATATGAAGCTGGTTAGCTTATTTTAGAATAAAGACTTGGAAACAATCCAAGAAATAATCTGGTCTGTAACTTTTCGAGAGTTAAATTATATAATTGTTGAGCCTGTGAGGTTCTGGAAGGCAGAGTTGTTTACCTTTGGACACAGCCGAGCTGGCGGTTTCCCCCTGCGTTCAGTCTTCAGGCTAAGCTACAGTACAGTCCGTTACCCGGCTGCTGGCGTTAGCTTCATATTGACGACACAAACATGAGAGCGGTGTTGATCTTCTCTTCTAACTCTTGGCATTAAGCGAATTTTGAAAAATGTCGTACCAGTTCCTTATTCCTTGCTCATTCATGTCCTTGTGTAACTCTTTTCCAATGAAAGTAGCTAGCACCTGACCAAAAGTCTCTAGAAATCGCAAGATGATCTCAAATTCGTCATCGCATATTAATTTGCATATAGCTTTGTGGTTGTGTCGGTTAGACCTCGTGCTGTTGGCAGAAGTGCCGCAAACTAAGATTACTTACGAGCAGCATTGGATATGAATTACAATATAATATATTAATATATTTTTGGTAATGTTCTTAAAAAGTCGCTGAATTTGTCGCCAGTTGCTCAGAAATGCATTTGCTAAGTGGGTATGAAATGTTGCTAAATCTAGCGAAAGAGTTGGCAACACTGTATAACAGTCGAGTCGAGAGTCTGAACCCAGAGAGTGAAGTTGGGTGAGTGTAATGACCTGCTGTGTTGGCGTTGATGCTACCAATCAACAATTCAGGGTTACAGATGGATACAATTACATATTGGTGCTATGTTTGAGTGTCCACGTACATTTGTCCTATTAGGATAGATGCAGAGCTAAATACATAGACGTAGAGATAAAACATACATCATTAAAAATGATATACTCGCGTTTCGACGTATTTCACAGTAATGTGTGTGCGCTTTCGGGGCACAGGGTCAAGGAGAAACTTGGTTGCCATGACGCACAACAAAGAGGAGAGGAGAGAAAGCTCAGAGGATATGAATAAGGGAGTAGGAGAGATGGATGATGGGAGTGGGGTGAGGCAGCAGAGAGACAGAGATGGATGGAGTGAAGAGACTGGCTGTACAGGGGCGCAGCCACGGAGAGAGACAATTCACAGATGCACAGAGGAGATCTGGGAGAGGCTTTGGAAAATGACAAGTGAAGAAGTTGGGGAAGGAGGGATAATGAGCAAAGACGGAGAGGATGGAGTGGGTGTTTGTGTGCGAAAAGGAGAGACCGAGGCCAAGAGGGAGACGTGGAGAGAAAAAAGGGAAGTTTATTGAAGAGAATTTGGAGTGGAGAGGAAGAGGTGCGCCCAGAGAGATGCAAAAAAATAAGGAGATTCAAGAAATGTTTGCGACAGAAGGGAAAGAATAAACAGACTCTGTCCAAGAAACAAATCAGAGCAGCTCTGCGCGTTCTTCTTCATCCACCCCATTTAACACGGTGGCATTATTCTAACCATAGCCCTAATCGATACTTGTGACAGTATATTGGTGATCAATCAAAGTGCCAGGTCAGAATTGATCATGCTCAGTCAGATGTGACATAAACAAGGCCTTGCGATCGTTATGATGTTAGTGTATTCAGTCCAAGACAAACACTCTGTATCTCAATTAACTGCTCATTTTGTCACTGTATACTTTGATAAAAAGAGTCATTTATGCACACCTTAAAAGCAGCAAAGTGAAAGATGATGTGTCGGAGCAATCGCTGGTAGTATCTTATTGCTAACATCAATAAATGATGTATACTGTTACCTTACCCTTTTTATGCGGACAAGAACAATGCACATTTGTTTTTCCTTGTCGTATACACAGGGGGAAAAAAGTTAATTATCAGAAACGGGTATAATAAAGAATTACAAAACGTATACACCAGAAGCATTTAAGTGAGCGTCTTACTGAAGAGACGATCAGCATAGAACGTGAGCTGGGGAGTTTTCTTCCCCTGCAAATGTTAATAACACAGCGCACTACAGCAAAAACAATCAGATGGTGAAGAGCCACAAGAGGTGCCTTTTAATTATAGGTAGGAGCTAATTATGCTAGATTGAAGTTATGCCTGCTGCAGCAGTGTCACCATATAATGAGACGGAGCGGAGCAAGGGTCACGACGAAGGTGCACAAGGCAATGGACCACACATCTCGATGCCGAGGACGCCAGATCCACATTTAAAATCTTCATTAAAGCTCTGATAATTGTGCAGCCTATTGGATGTAAATGAGGCTCGTCGATCGATACACCAGCGTTCGGTTCAGTCCAGTGGAGAAACGAGTGACGGTGATACATGGTTATAACCACGCTGCCTCGCATTACGGATAACCCTTGCTAACCCCACCGCTACCCGCTACACCTGCAATTAAACGATAATGCCTATGGGAGAGAGGCAGCGAGGAGAGAGACCCGCCGCTCAAGGCACAGATGTTTCTATCAAAGCTAAATGATACTCTCTCTGACCTCGGGTGGAGCTTGCCGCAGCACATGGGGAGCTTTCGGAGCTGTAATGAACCATTATGATATTGAACAGCCGATAGCCCCCCCCCCCCCCCTTCCCCTACCACCACCCCTGCCAACTCCCACGCAAACCCCCTCTGCTCCTCCTCCTTCCACCCCATCCAATGCTGAGGCATCCAATGGAAGAGCGTCAGCGAGATTTCCAGGAGTTGAAAACCCTGAGGAAAAAAGAGAAAGCAGAATGGCTAAATTGACCAGATTACTGAGACTAATTGGTCCAATCCTGAAGAACTGGCTCATTAACGTGTGTTAGGAGATAACGAAGCATGCTACAGACTGGAGGAGAAATATGTGAATAACACACATGCAAAAGCCATGAAAATCACAGGTGGAGTAAACACCCACACACACCCACACACCCACACACACCCACACACACCCACACACCCACACGCGTTCATTATTTACAGTGTGACACTCCATGTATTCATGAGATCTCTGTAAAAAGGGTCAGTTCACCCACATTTGTCCAGTTTCTGAGGCGGATATTCCTCATCAGGTTTCTGCCTCCACATGAATTTCTGCTAAACCACATAAAACCAAAACTATCTATCTAGATACCACCAGAGGTAAGAGAGGAAATAGGTTTTCTACTAATTTGGGTGAACTGACCCTTTAATGTAACAACTGCTGTTCTGAATGTTGACATACTGACAATAAATAACTAATCAGAAATGGCGGGAAAGATGGTAATAAAGGGAAGAGAGTATATGTTTCCCCGGGCTGAAGGCCCCCATCGCTTCATCGCCCCCTTCACTCCACCAGCCATCCCTCCATCACAGGGTGAGAGAGGGGAACGGACAGCATTGCCTGAAGCAACAGAGCAGTAGAGCGAGCAGCAGAGAAGGGGAAGGAGAGAGAGTGCGGAACACAAAACGAAGGCAGTAGGGATAGAGAAAGACAGAAGCAGGTGTGGAGGTGAGGCAAGAAATACAGAAAGACGGAGCAGGAGAGCATGAGAGAGACACAAATGCTACCCAGAGAAGTTGTCCCCTCCTCTGGTTATCCTCCATCACCCTGCCTGTGTTTTCTCCATCCCTGCAACTCTCTTCATGGCCCTTTGGCTCCGTGACCCCTGTGTCTGCTGCCATTTCTCAGCCCGGCCCTGTCACTCTCCTCCCCGCCCACATGCAGCCCACACCGGAGGGTCGAGTGTCGTCAGCGGAGCTTGAACCTCACACCATTGTTGTAAGACAGAGCAGATCCTGTGACGGACTAAATGTGACAGTTGAGCTGCTGACCTTTGGTCCCGGAGACGACAGACAGGAACCGGCAGCAACGCCTGTGCACACATTGGTACTCCATACAAACAGAAACACAACCAAAGAAACGCACACACTCACAGATGTTGCATTGTCGACATGCCCGTGATTAAAGAGAAGCAGTACCATATGCTTTTGTAATATATGGGCTGGTGCAGAGTTTCAACCCAGTGCAGAAAGGGAGACGGGAACTTCAGTCCATCATTAAAGGATGTGAGAAAAAAATCATAAAGTACTGCAAAAAATCTGAAGAAGTCAAGTCACAACAAAAAGTACTAATTATTAGGTATTTATTCTACTATTGTTGTTCTACTATTATCTTTTTTTTATTACTTTCTCATCTAATGAGCTTTACTGAGCAGCAAAGTTGATATTTTGGCAAGAAAGGTTTCTTGTTAAATGATGTGTTAATAAAAAAACTCATGTATAATTAAAGTATCTTACATGGTCATTTTTCTTCTTTATAATATTTGAAACTAAGCTGTTGTTGTCCCTCTCATGGTGGAAGCAATACAGTCATTGAACCAAAGAACGAAGAGTTCAACATTTTGGGAAATATGTTTTTTCGCTTTCTTGCAGAGAATTTGAATAACCCTCTCAACTCCGAACAGCAATAATCTTCCAAGTACATTAGCTTCAAAAAGGTGAAACCATTTTAAGTGCAACATAGAGAAACAATAGAATACAAACTCAACACTTAGCTTGAAATAAGCCAACCAATAAGTGCTACATACAGAAAAAATACTAGATTTCTTTTTGGCCAAGTTGCCGTCGAATCCGGTGGGTTTTCAGTCTGCGAACTATCTGCACTAAAAGCTCTCTGTAGCATAAAGGGACTCCCAACATTAGAACAAGGTGTAAGAACTGCTGCATGTTAAAGCTCACATCTTAAGTACAGTCATTTCAGTTAAACTACCATTTGTTTTTTGCAAATGTCAATTGGTTTTAATAGGTTGTATAATCCCTGTAGAGTCATGGCTCTGGCTCGTCGCGTAGCCGACCGTGGCTAAAGTGAATATGGAATTTACCGGGATTGGAGGTAAAAGGTTCTCCTGTCACAGCAGCGTTATGTGAGTTAAGGATGAAGCGCTCCCTGAGGCATTTCTCCCTCTGGCTGTCATCGTTTCTATTTCCATGGATTCCCTCTCCCTCTCCCCTCCGCTTACTATTCCCTCTCTGTTTTACCCCCTCTTTATACCAGCCGCATTTCACCTTTGTTGCCTCCATTTTTCTAAAACGCTCCACCTCCAATTCTATGCTTCTGGTTCTTCTTCTATCTTCTTCTTCAAAATAGCCTGCGTCCACTCTCTTCACTTCCTTTTTTTTTTTTTTTTTTGCTTTGTTTCTGCCTCAGAGGGGCCCAATTCTCCCCCTCCCTGCTCCCCTCCTGCTCTTGCAGTGTTTATTTAAGCACTTTCACAGTCGCTGCACCCTGCTCCGACTGTGTCGAACGACCGACCCTCCCTCTCCCCGTCTCCCATGGACACACATTGTATTTGTGTCTCTATCTCTGTATCTCTGTACTCCTCCCTCCAATCCTTTTTTTATTCTTGTAGCTTCCTCCTTTACTTTATCCTTCTTTCCTTTCACTCTTCCTCTTGGTTCTTCCTGCTTCTTTAGACATTTTGAGATTCTGAGTTGCTTTATAGACTTCACAGCCCCCCCTCTGTCGTTGGAGCTTTTTAGATCTGAGAGAAGCAGGCGGCAGAAATCTGGGCCAGATAGAACCAGGCATTGGACAGGAGAAAATATATCTTTGCACTTAGACTATCTCAGAGACATGTAATTTGTTTAATAAAAGGAAGATCTTTCCAGGCAGCTTGTAATTATCAGAAGAGATTGATGCCCTCAATGGGCAATTTAATAACCTGGAGAGGGCAGGGACTGTCGGATCTAGCTAATGTTTGAAAAGAGCAGCGTTAAGACACTAATCCCATTCATCTCAAGTTCTATATTCATTTTTCTTGTGTTAATAATAGCTGCACAAGGACATGCGAGCACTTCGGTAGCACCGTCTCTTTCATCTTTTTAGTTTTTAAAATGAGTTTGTAATGAAATTATATATATCATATCTCAAATACCTGCTGAGTAATAACAATTAGAAGAAATCTCTCCTAGAAAGTGTTGGCTGCAGCGGACCCTTTCATTATTAGCTTGACATGAGACTTGACTGAATGGCAGTTTAACAGTATACTGTAGTGTGAATATGTCACTTTAATCTGCACCAAATGAACACTGAGTCACTCGCAGAGTGCCAGCGTGAAGGGGAGCTCCAACTATTTTACACATCAAAATCTGTTTACATGTCTTGGAAAATACCAGGTGATCATAGTATTGTAAAGCCTTTTGTGGCTCCGTGATAAATTGCCCCAATTGGTGTGAGTCAGCGTCGGTTGGGGCAGTTTGAACATGAGAGAAACTGTGGCTGTGGAGTTAGAAACCTCCAGGCTGAACCAGACCCTCGTAGCACGCCGCTGATCTCTGCTGCAGGCTAGCAGCTCGAGGATACATTAGCCCTACTAGCATAACACAGCCACATCTCTGAAGGAACTTTCAGTGTCGAGTTGCATTGTGGGTAATGTAGGTGCCGGGTTTTGACAAGGAAGAAGAAAATGTGGAATAAAAAACACGACATCGCTGATTCTGCTGCAACAATTTCAATATTTTTTTTCCTCTGAGTGTCTATTTTAGAATAATATATATTTATTATTTATATTTATTTATATATATTATAATTATTGATGCATTAATGTTTCAGCTTCTACAGGTGGAACATTTTAACTACTTTATATATATATATATATATATATATATACACTGCCAGGTAGTAGCTTAACCTATAATATATAATCATTTTTTAGTTGATTTATATTTTTGTGTTAATAATCTGAATTAAAAAAAGTAACTAAATATGTCCGACAAACGTGGATTAAAACGTACAATATTTACCTCTGAGATGTAGTGGAGTTGAAGTATAAAGTAGCATAAAATGGAAATACACAAGTAAAGTACAAGTACTGCAAAATTGTACCAAAGTACAGTACTTGAGTACAGACTAGAAACAGCTAGCCTGGCTCTGTCATCTGCCTACCTGCACCTACAATGCTCATTAATTAAATTCCAATCCCAAAATATCTAACTATTGCTTTAAGCTTTAGAAAAGCACCACCGGAGCATATGCAGATTATCCTTTTTGCTCAAGTACTCCTTCGCAGGACTGAGGTTGCTTAGTTCAACTCCTCTGTCTCTACGTCACCCTGTTGCTCGATTTGGCATCAGTATTTCTGGACTCGTCCTTTAGAAATGAGTCAGACACTCTTATATGGAAGCTATTCAGCCATTCATTCATCAGTTACATCACATTTGTTACTGTAATTCATTACAACGAGCTTCTAGCGTATTTTTTACTGCTGCATCACCACCCACCGCCACACACACACACACACACACATGCATACACCTCCAAAGCTCATCCCCTACATCATTCATGGCCCCATTGACAGTTAGAACACTTTGTAGTTCCGTAGAATCGGTTGTGTTCTGCGTTTGCTCTCGAAACTACTTTCTAGGCCTGTGAGTGTGAGGAGCTGTGCCGTCGATGACAGTAATGTATTCTGGCCCTCCCTGCAGTCCTCCATGGACCTGGCTCCTTTCCTCCTCTTTTCCTCCTGGGACTTCCTTGATGTTGTGGGAGATGAGGCCTGTTGACTACCTCCCCACCCATCCTTTTGTAATCTGTTGATTTACGTCTTCCTGCCTTTTTATTATGGGTTAATGTCTTCTCTCCGCGACCCGGCAAACTCGGATCAGATAAACTGTAAGAGAGAAACGATGAGGCAGAGAGAGGATATAGTGCAATATAGTCTCATAAAACTGAAAGGTAGATTATGTGCCGTGGACCTGAATAATGCTAAGATTACATTTCTGCGGCAAAAATTGGATTATGTGACAATAGTATGATATAAATTATGAAAAAGTGGCACACATTTGATTGTGTCCCGTGGAAAGCTGGATAAATGTTTTTACTTAAAGAAAAACAACATTCAGGTCAGTGATGATTTTGAAATTGATTCCCGATTCAGTACCAAGGGGATCTAATTTCAGGGTCTACTTCAGTCCGCTGTTAAGGGGATGTGGCAGATGATTGCATGAAAGCATAAAGAGTGAATGAGTAAAGTGTGTTTACGTTTTAATATTAGAAAAAGTTATATCAACTGATTGCAATAATGTTAAAACACAAAGTCAAACCTTAGACAAAAGGTTTCATTTGCTAAACTTGCACAAATAAACACTTTAACTTAAATAACAAGTTCAAGTTATACAGAAAATAAAAATGCTGCCTGTTGCATTAATTAAATTGGTAGGTTTATGGTAGCTGCCTTATTATTTCTGACAAACTTGCCAATTAAAAAAATAACACTGTAAAACTGGTATTTAACAAAATTCCTTGACGTTGACTTGTTGTTTGTGATTACTGTCCATCATTAGTAATATCGTTTAAAAATCGATTTTTGGAAGTTGTCAATCGATTCAGATAAGAATCCAGATTCCTACATGAATCAATAACCCCCCCCCCATATAAAATGTTTGTATCCGAAAACCAAATCTCTCTTTCTAGTCGTTTAACCTGCTTTCTTTTGCGTTTGCTATGCAGAGCTCCACACATGAAAATGATCCACTCATTGGAAGGAAAAAGCTCACAGTTGTGTTTTATTGTTGTCAGTTTGCCACATAAGCAACACACACCTGTGGTTGTCTGGGGGTCAGTTTTCCCCCCAAGCCGCTGAAGTCACCATCTTTTTCTCTGTTCCAAACGTTTGGTTAAGGGAACTAACTGCGTTAACCTGTCCACACACACGCGGGGCTCATTTCATTCTGCTCTGCTGTGCACCACAAATTGAAATCCACTCTCATTAGCGGGTAGCTTGTCAATCTCCAAACACCGACGGTGGGAGTGTAGCCACAGACACACGGCGGGGTGAGCTCAGGAGGAAAAAACTAAACGGACAACAAATATTATAGCATGATGGAGACTCTGAAGGAAATCTATTTCATCTGTTTGTCAGGCAGCCATCGTGTTAGGCATGTCTGCTGCGACGTGATGAGCTGCCACTGCCAACAATTTATAATACGAGCGTGCGTTTCTAGCTGCTAGCTGCAGCATGCGAGCACCCAGATGGCCGGTTTGTATCTATGTTAAACAAAGAATAAATGTTTGCAGAGAAGAGGAGGCAGCAGAAGAGTAATAGCGGTGTCTTTTACTCTTCCTTTATTTTCTTCGTATCTCTGTCTTTGCTCTCTTGCTGTCTGCGGTGTCCCTGTGTTTGTCCTCTAAATTGAATTATCACATTGACACACAGATAAGTAACTTTACCTCCAATGCAAACACGTATACATAGACACAACATAGACACACGGGCATGCACACACACGCTCACACTGTAATGACACACACACACACTCACAGATACAATCAGACACACACACACACACACACACACACACACACAGATACAATCAGACACACACCTACAGTGAAACTTTACTCAGCTCTCAGTATCTTGGGTAAATCTGGCTGGCAGAAGTTGAATTTGGCAGAGCAGCTCCTCCACGGCGAATAACACTGAAACTAATGAGTTCATCTCTTCCACTCGTCTCCTTCTCGCTCCACATTTACACTCTTGTTCTCTCTCTCTCTCTTCCTCTCCTTACTCTTGCCCTCTGTCTCGATCTGCCGCCATCGTACACACTCCTCCTCCTCTTTATTTCTCTGCATGTAGCGCCGTTTCTCTTTCTCTCCACTGTCGACCCTCTTGGACATCCTCTCTTTACCTGCACAGATGGTTGCAGCGACTCCTCTGAGTCTTAATTATTTCATCTATTACTGTGGGAAAATGTGCAATTAAAGTGGACAGTTATTTTGCCCCGTGCGGCTCCATGTTTATTAGGGTTACACCCGATTTCAGGGACTCTGGAGTTTTTTATGATGCTCATGCCATCTTTTCTGTCGCCTCTAGGTATGTGTGAATGACATCTTGGGTGGAATTTGCACATTTTATTTCCCTAATCTTTTTCTCTGTAAGGATTCCCACTAACGGATGCAATAGTTTTGTGAGCATATGGCCTATAACCAATTAGATGACACAGCATATCGTATATCTTTCTGGATTGTCAGAAAGTTAGCTAGTTTAGTGTTGAAATAAGAAACCATATCAACATGTACACATTCAGAGTTGGTTCTTTGTAATTGAATTGATATGTTTGATCCGATGTGCCAATCTCACTTAGGCTCACTGTGCTCATTGCTGTCTTCGCAGCAGCCCACAAAGTGTGTTTCCCTGGGAATGAGTTTGTCAAATTACGCACTGTGGTGCAACCAAACACTTATGTGCTGTGTTAATCCATTGGAGTACTGTTCTGTCCAGACCTCTGGGTCCGTGGCTCTCCCTCTACTCTTCATTACGAGTCCTTAATCCTGACAGCGACACTCCACACACAGGGCAGCGAGGAGACGGACGAACAACAGGAGACCTGCTTATTCACCAAAAGCCCAAAGCAAACACTGCAGCTGCTACGGGCGGGAAATGCTGACAGCTAGAGCGGTGTGTGGGGGGCTGGAGAGAGGGAGAGTGGGGTGATAGGTGTGGGATACATGTCGAGCTGTACACAAGTATGACAAGCTGTACGGCAATCTAGATTAGTATCCAGTGTAATGACACCCACAGAAAGAGATGGATGTGAAGATGTGAAGGAGATGCTTGGCTGAGGAGAAGCAAGAGTGTTGTGCGAGGAGAAAAGACTCAGAAGCTGAAGAGAACAGCAAATATAAAAAGAGAGAAGTGGGAGGAAGGGGAAGAAAGAGAAGGAATAAGAGTGAAAGATTAATAGGGAGAAGACGGAGACGGAGGATGGTGGTGGAGTAGAGTGAAGGGCCCATGGCGCCACTCTAAGTCATCCTAACCAATGAGGACCTGGATGCTGATGGAGCTTGTTCACAGCAGGCAGCTGCTAGCACATCATTTTGAAAGCTCTCTCACATCCCTCTTTTCCCTCCCCCCATCTTTCCTGCTCTCCCGCTTACTTTTGCTTCGATTGCACGTCACTTATTATGAATTGTTTTTGTTTTTTATTGTTGGTTTGATAGTGGCTCAATATAAAGCTGCTGTCTTGGCTTGTAAATGAGATCCTGGATCACAGTGGGAGCAACTTGGATAAAAAAATTAATTTTTTTGAAAAAAAGCTTAATTAAGATAAGAAAAGATCTTTCTTAGTTCTCTTTTTTTCTCTCTCCATCTCTTGACTGGCATGGAAAAGATGTGAAGGAAGCCGAGAAAAACGCCACATGATTCCTGAATACATTTCTGTCTGTGTTGAGGGAAGTTTTAAGCCTTTTACAAGTGAATGTTAAGGAACATTAAGCTGATGGAAAACAATGGGCATAACGTGGCCGGTGAGCACATATTTACCTCCTTCCAGACATGTTCTCAAGTCTGTGCTGCCCAACTTCAGTCTCGTCACATTGACTGACAGGTTGACAGGGGCCACATTGTGTCAGTTCACTGTAATGTCAAACATTACGCCCATACTATCACTCTATTGAAGTTCAATAGTGAAGTACTGAGGGGAAAATGCATCGCACACTGATAATTCACAGTTAATGGGAAGCAAGAAGAACAGCGGGGAAACTTATCAGCCGCGTGATGTAATGTTTACGGGCTTTTTAATTAATTATGAAAATTAGCCGAAGCGGTAGGCACGCTGAGAAGTGAAATCAGATCTTTACGCTTATCGCAGCCTCGCAGCACTCACAGTGCGCTATTTGAATGACATCTCACGCAGAACACACACACACACAGACCCTCACAAGCTCACACACAGACCCTCACAATTATATCTTTGTACACAGAGACGCATTCAAAAGCATCTACAAATACCTAAACTTGCACATGCAAGCTTTATAAAGTTCAGCTTGACATTAATGTATGCAAGCATAAAAAAAATAAAACAATGCCACATGAAAACGAAATGTTACTGATTGGATTTACAGTTTTCAAGGTGTGAATAAAATTAGATTTTGCCCTTTGATCCTTGAATGATGACAGAGTACTCCTCATTATATTCATCTGTCAAAATGGACTGCAAATGTGAGCTCGCCAGATCTATATTTGTAAGCATTGATCTTGGGTGGGGGGAAAACAGGTGAACCAAATATGCACAGAGCAACACAAACAAGCAATTACTCCAGTGGCTGACATGACATTTCTGTGGTGGTTTATTTAAAAAAAGCTCATTTTTCTTTGTGTCTCCGATCAGTTGCCTCAGCGTTTAGTTTTTCTTTTTTGTGCAGAGGAGAAAAACGTTCCAAAGTTGTTAAGATTATGTGGGCCGTGCGTAACCGTATAGTCGTATCACTGTCATTGTTTCAGTTTGTAGTGTTTGTCGTTGACTGTGCAGTGCTGGAGCGGGGAATCTCCTCTCTGTTAGGACTTGATTGCTCATGACACAAAGTTGGACCCCGCAGGATGGCGGTTGGGCAACAGGCAGAATCCAATATTCCACCTTGGTACACAACCTGCTCTGTTCCTATCATCTCCAGCCGGATTAGGGAGCAGGATATTTTCGGAAATGGCAGAGTGAGAGAGAGAGAAGCTGCACTGCCAACTTTCCTCCTCCTCTTCCTCCTCCCTACAATTGGACTTGTGTGTGGAGAAGCAGTGCAAAAGACAAACGTGGACGAGGCAGGAGGCTTTTTTTTTTTTCTCCTGCAACTTCGGCTCAAAGGAGGGGAGCCAAGAGACACGAGGTGTCAGCGGGGAGAGGCAGGATTAGCTGGATTAGCCGAGACGCACCAGTGATAGCACTGGGCCCTCCTGGCACACTCTGGCAGCCGGGCCTGTTTGCAGGGGCCAGATGAACGGGGCCAAGCATTGTCCCAGTGAAACATTGCTCAGAACTGGGTTCAGAACAGAGAAGCCTGCCTCTACTGATTCCCTCCCTCCTGTGTTTGTTTATCCATGATGAAATGGACAGGCTTTTTTCTGTCAGGTTCAATGAATTCTAGTTTGGGTCCATAAGTAGGTCTTCCACCTCCTCTTTGGAGAATTCCCTGTTTTCAGCTTCAGTGCTTTACACTGAAGCTGGTAAAGTGTTATGAATTTGCACTGCATATTCTTAACTGGCGGTCCAGATATTGAGAAGAGGTACCGCTATTAATCACAGAATTATTAGAAATGTATGCGAGGATAAATAATAAATGAATAAATAAGTAGGTTGCTTCAACATAAAGCAGTAATTTACTTGGTTGGTCGGTCATTGCACTCCATGCTCCTCTGATTTAACACAATGTTTCCCTCTTAGGACATGAAGTTTCTTTTTATGTCTCTGTGCATTATGTTTATTTCTTTGCACAGGCATGTGCGCTGCTGACGCTATGTTGCAGGCACAATCCCCATAAGTCCTCTATGGCAGGCAGCACGTGCAGCACACTGCTCAACATAAGTACTGTATATGTGTATGCATCTTGTGTGATATGGTCCTTGCGTTCATTTCTCTGCATGTTGCCTCAAGGGCTCCCCGCGGAATAGATTTCCTGTATCTATAACAGAAATCACAGAAGAGGGAGAAAAAGAAAGGACAAAACAGAGAGCAGCAGAGAGGAAGCACGAGAGCAAAAAAAAGGAAGAGAGCAGTGGAAAGATGGGAGGGGAGCAATTAAACGAGTGCGGGAGAGAGCCAGAGTGAGAAAGAGAGGGATGTGGAACTGTGAAGAAGGAGGGGGAATTGCATGTTATTAGCGATGCTGGTGTCACATTACAGCACAGCAGAGTTTGTAAAGTGGCGAGATAACTCTCACCTGAGGCCGTACACCGCTGCCATCACTCACAAGGACAATCATGCGGCGAGACTAATGCTGCGGCGCCTACTGTCACCACAGTGCATGCATGTGTTTGTGTAGGTGTGCACAGGTTTGTGTAGGTGTGTGTGTGTCAGTGTATTCATCTCTGTCTGGGCCGTGGACAGCGTGTGTATGTGCATGTCCAAAACCAGAATTACAAACGAGCGGCTCCTGTAAGCAGGCCTCAGCTGCTCTGGAGGACCTCGAGCAGCGGCTGCGATTAATTCTCCAGTCCACACACATAGCGTCCAAGGAGTCAAGCATGTACTGTTATTTATCTGCTTCCTGGTTTGACCCTGGGAGGGCTCCCCTTTGGTCTCTGGTGACACCGTGGGCTGCATGAGACGGTCTTATTGTTGTTCAATGCTGTCTTATCTGCAGTCTTGTCAGTGAAGAAAGAGGGAGCGAGGGATGAGTGGGGGAGATAGGGGGAGGGGAAGGGGCAGAGCTTTACGCGGATTGTCTTTACTCCAGCTTTGCAAAGAAAAATTGTAAGTAAAGGGATACTGCCCACATCCCTGGGCTCAAATACTCCTCGTTAACGGAGGCTGTCATAAATCTGAATGTAGGGTAGCTCACCTGGTGGAGCGTAGACCCATATGCAAAGGAGTTTGAATCCGACCCGTGGCCCTTTGCTGCATGTAATCCTCTCTCTACCCCTTTTATAATCTCATGCTGCACTATCCATAAAGGCCCAAAATATCATCTTTAAAAAAACTCTGAATGTAGATTACATTTGTAGTGCCTGAGATGACAACTTGATGGAACAGCACATGAGACACTTCAGATGTAACACCCTGCTGTACGCATGTCGGCCGTGCCTTATGTAGATTTCAAACAGGCATATTATTGAGACTTACTAATGGAAGTGGGTGTGAAGTCTGATCTCGCATACAATCCCACCCATGCCTTCACGGTGTAGTACGCGATCTGCGTCTCATGTGTGCCGTATTGTACATGTAAATGTGTGTGTGTGTGTGTGGGTGTGATTGAGGGAGACAAAGACAAAGCCACAGGGGAGGAGAAAAGAGACGTACAGTAATAGAGACTGGCTGTTTGTTACAGTACATTAGAAACCATTATGGCTCGGGTAGAGCAGAGGCTCAATGATGAAAGAACAACGACAGCAAAAGACCCGCACACTTGCCAATTTGCACACACACACAGCTAGTAATCACTATGTGCAATCACACAGCTAAAGGGTAATCGCACATAGTGGCAAAGTGCTGCAGCCCTTTACAGTATGTGCAGCACGTACTGATACAGGAAAAATGACCTCTACGTTCCATGTTCACGCTCGCCTTTTTTTGTCTTTTACTCTGCCAACATTATCACCTACCTACTGTAGTAAAGGTGGGCTGTAACTGCTGGTGATTTTACACAGCGAGGCTCAGAGCGCCCTGGAAGCTGCTCACAGTAAAAGGAAAGGATGGAATCACTCCCCCAGCATGGTAAAACTACAGACCAATCACAGAATTATAGAGCCCAAGGGAGCACGCCCTGTTTTCTGCTTGTGTTTTAAAGAAAAGCGATGAGTGTGAGCGTCGCTCGCCCCTCCCCCCCCCCCCCCCTCCTCCACCGCGCTCCCGCTTGTGAAATTACCAGTTGGTTACTATAGAGACGTGTTTACAAATGCGGTTTATGACTGCCTTTCTGGTTCACTGTGTGCACCTCCTCATTTTCCAAACCTATCTTCCCTTCTCCTCTAAAATGTCATCTTTCTACTTTATTTCTGTCTGTCTGTCTGTCTGTCTGTCTGTCTGTCTGTCTGTCTGTCTGTCTCGCTGCTTTCTCCTTCATCTGTCCCTTCCCTCAGGTTTTTTTTTTTACCCTTTCTCTCCTTTCTCTTTGTCAAAATCTCATTATTTTGTTAATTTCGTCGCCAGCCGCCGTCAACGTGACTTGCTCTGTGTGTCTCATTGCACAGAATTAATACCTAATTTACCTCGAAACTCAAATGGGCTCCACTCTAGCAGCGTCCCAATCTAGGTGTTTACAATACTACGGCTTCCATCTTTGTCTGCCTCGGGGCTCTAGACTCTCCCATGATGAGTAAATGTACGGTCCTTCTTTATGATAATGCACTTGTGTGGGGGTACGTGCCATATATCATTGCTTGCAAAGCACCCTTCTACCTTTGTGACCAGAAAGCTAATGTAAAGGAAATAAAAGCTGTGGGTTGTCTTCCTGCTCCCTCATGAAAGTCTAATGGAGAGCTGATTCATGCTTGTATCTACCCAAGAAGACAATGGACATATAGGCGTATTTAGACCACTCAAAGCAAAGTGCTGCTGAGGCTACAGTTTTACTCCCACTGGGTTCAGGTGTGGAGGGAAGCTAATGCACAACAAAGGGTTACGCTTATGTAATTATGCAATAACCAACGTGCCTCCACTGGCTCCAAGCGAAACACTTATCTCCAGTTTGATTTTTTTTCCCCCACAAATTCTAAGCGCTTGCTTAATAGCACATTTACCAGTCTCGTAGTGAGGCATCCTCGACTGTATGTTTCTGTGATTGACAGATCTTCTTCAGTGATAATGATGGGTTATGCTCTGGTCATTTCAGTGAAAGGTTACTCTTCTCTGCAGCTTTGGGAGTTTGCAACAAATTAGATTTGTAGGCTTGTTTCTGATGCCTGTCTGTTCAGCTGTAGTACCACCTTCAGTCTGGCAGTATTACAGTGTACCAATCTGGGTTTATTGTGAATAGAAAGGCAAACTGAGCCTGGTGCATAGATCGTTACCTAATAACATCATCAAATGGGAAGAAAATGTGTGAAATCAGTTTTAAAAAAAAAACAAAAAACAAACATGAATTCTATATATGTACTTATACGGTAATGTAGGTTTTGATTTTTAATATATTTCATGAATTGGTTTTCAATAAAACACTGTAAATTACCTTTGGCGTATCTGCTTTCCTCCCATGAGCCTCTCTTCCCTTCTAATTTATGGATTGGGTTTTTCAGTTTCTTGCCTGCATTTAGCGGCACATTTACCTTTTTTAATCTTCTCCTCATTTTGTTTGTTTTAGAGGTACGTGTGCCTGGGGAAACCAGTTGTGAAAGTGAAACATGTTAACAGGAAAAAGGGGAATTCTTCCTCTCTGGCAAAAAGTGTGAATGTATGTATAAAACAACCTGCTGCCTGATTCTACAGGGCTGTCATCAAAACCCTTGTTTGCCAAGTGTGAGTGAACATTAAACCAATTCAAGCTTTATTGTAGCAGCACTGCAAATGATATCAATGTGATTTTATACCAATTATGTTTGCCATTTATCTTTATTTTGTCTGTTAGTGCATCTGCCTGCATCATGTCCCTGATTTTGTCTGTCTTGTCATTTCAACTCCATTCCAAGAAGCCATGTTGGCATGGCAGAAAAAGCTTGTGTTAACACCCAGGCTGGTTAGATTATACCGTACGAGACAGCGGGACGCGCTGCCATGACATCGATGACACGACGCGTGTCACCTCTCCGTTGTCTCTCTGCCATTTAGCGATGTGCACTCTGTGTGGGGCCCCTCGCTGTATTTCGCGCCTCCTCTCCTTCTGGGGATATGATGAGGTGCAGTAATATATAAGAAATGACTTGGTGGCAACTCATCTAATATGATTTGTGTAGGAGCTCATAAAACCTCGCCAAGCGTAACTTTAAAAGAATGAAATGGAAGGGCCGTGTTGATTCGGCTCCCTCTGTCGCATTGCAGGGATCATAAATGTGTTCAGAATTGGGCTGTGGGATGAGGATTTTCTGTGAATTTTTATCAGTGCTAATGACAACCATATCATTTTGTCAAAAAATGTGTAAGTGCACGATGTGTGTCATCCAGCAGCCACTGTGATTACAAAGACCTCTACCTGGGTAACTCTCCTTCAGTGTGTGTCATCCTTTAAGGGAGCAGCGAGGCGTCTGATTCCCCCTGCTTCCCCCTTTGCAACGACTCTGGAAATAAATAATAAACACATTTAATTAAAATGAAAATGCGCTGCATTTCTGCGTTAATCCTAATTTATTCGCCTTAATTGAGCTTCCATTTGCTTTGCCAGTGGTTGGCAGAAATGTTAATAAATAAGCCATTGTCTAGGTGCCGTGAAGCATTTAGCTGAGCACATCCTAATATACTGTAGCACTTCACCTGCCTAATCAGCAGGAAGAAAACTCCTAAATGTCATAAACTTCTACATGCACACACACACCTGCACACGCACATGTTTATGCATGTTTGAGCTACACGTATGCACACACCATGGCAAGTTTTCTGCAATAATTACATCCTTCTCATTTTGGAGACCCACCCCAACATTAATTATAACAGTATAATGCAATCATAGCTAACTGCGCGTTGTATAATGTGCTGTGATAATATTTCCTCACTCATTTATCTTTCTCCTCTCCCAACATTCAGTCAGTGGTTGGACAATCGATCTATTTGTCCCTGTGCTCCACAGCTCTCTGTGGTGCTTATTAGTGTCATTTGGTAAGAGGATATCTCTGTGATGGCTGCCTTTAGTCCCCACTCATCATCTTTCCCACACTTTACTCTAATTGATGAAAAGCTAGCTTTCTTTCTCTCATTGCTAGAATAATAATTTTTCCGAAGCAGGGGTTTAATTGGATGTTGAATGTCCTCTTCGGAGTCTTTCACTGTTCTTGAACTGTGCTCCTTTGACTGTCACCAAACCAGAATGGAAGTAAACTCACTCTCTCTCTCTCTCTCTCCCTCCGTCTGTGTCTCTCTTTCTCATTAGCAAAGTTTTCCCTTCATTACCCTAATGTCACAATTTTGTCTCTTTCTTCTTCTTTTACAGAAAATGTAATTGGGCCTTTGCGTGTTAGTGATTGTCTCTGTAACTGCTGCATGTAAAAATCACAGAGGCTGAAATTTCACCCGGGGCATATTTTCAACCTCTCTTAACCTCCCTCTTGGCTTCCTTGGACTCCTGTTGGGAGACGATGAATAATTTTTGGGAGAGTGGTAAATTTGGAGGGCATGAAAGAAAAGGTTGAATGTTCACAAATTTCTACCACTCCCTTTCTCTGCCCTTCCAAATGATTCTGAATCTAATACAGGCTGGCCGGCAAAATATTACACTTCATGCATTCAAAGCAGTGTTTATTCGGAGTGTCTGATTAGAGTCCATGTGTTTTCCTAGGGGCGGAGCAGATATCTGGTGTATATATATCAAGTGGTCCTCTTCCATGTGGCTCCAGGCGAAGCATCTGCACACATCTGCAGAGTGCAGAGTATCCCCCGTTGTCTCGTTATCTCCTCCAGAGCTGCTTAGTGATTTATTTACCTGCTCACCACATGCCGCTCAGGTAAAAAAGGACGAGGGGCATAAAGGGAGAAAATGGGGAGGACGATGAAGGGATGGGGACTGGGTTTAGGACAGGTGACGAGAGACAGAGGAGAAGGGAGAGAAGGGAGAGAAAGGAGGCGATGAGCGAGAGAGCGTACGGGCGACAACACGCTGATGATGAGAGGAGCAGGTGGAAAGACGCATTCAGATGTCGTTTACCGACCGACAGAGCCAATGAAGGACCGGGCGAGAGGAGGGAGGAGAAAATGAAAACAACAGGACTGAGATTCAGACTCTTGATTCTAATCAGGAGATTTGGTTTGAAGAAAATAGAATCCACGCAAACCCCAAGGATGTCACTTCACATTAGTGTGAACCCTGTCATCCACAAGAAGACATCACGGGCAGCGCCGACACCAGGTGGTGGTAGACAAAAGGTATTAGTCGATGAAAAGTGACTGGTTTATTGTCGAGACGCCATGATAAATGTGTTAGTTTCAATTCGTAAACATACACAATTGTAGTACACATGATTACATTTCAGAGACAATTTCCAGTATAAATGGATATTTCAAAATCTGCGATCCAAATGTAAACATCAGCCGACCAGCGAGATCAAAAGCTCCGTCAGTTTCAAATTGATTGACAGGTATTTTAATATGGGGACAACAACGCAATCTATATGGTTAATGTTTTCTGTTAAAGTTTGGTTAACATTCGTTATTTTTGTAATTATTTGTGTAAAATTGTCCTATGTTTTCAATTAATGCAGTTTTTTATTATTTGAAAAAAAAAAAACCCTCTTCAGTTATGTATCTGTATTTGATATGCAGATATGCATATGATAAAACAAATATTTGGTCATTAGGAACTGAAGTTTATTGTTCGGTAGCTTCACATATATGGTTGATACTGAGAGCCCTGGAAAACTTGCTGACAAATCTTCAGTATTTCTCTATACAATAAAATATTAATTAAGCAACAATTACATTTAAAGTTCAGTAAAAAAAACGGCTTTAGTTATTATTTATGAGGAGTTTAACAGCTAATCTGCTACATCAGTGAGGATATAGATTGAATTATAAATCAGATTTGATTGACAGCGAAAGAAACAAGCCACCAACTGTATCACATTTTGTTTCAAATGTTGCTGAATCGTGATATCACAGTAACATTCATAGTACTTATTATTAGTAAAAAAAAAAAAAAAAGAAAAAAAGTTGTCAGTTTGACGCGTGCAACATTTTAAACAGATTTTTCTAATAACAAACATGGAATAAGGTAACTCGCTTACTGCCCTAACCAGTACATCTCTATAACAAGCAGATGGGTTGGCAGTGAGTGCAGGCTTGCCAAGGTCAACCCCAGGGTACTCGCAGATATCGGCGTCTGTGAGGCAGCACTTTCATCCACCGCCAAGACTCACGCTGCTCCCTGGAGCTCTGCCGCTCCTCCCCATGCCACCCCCTCTGTCCCCTCTGGATCTGCAGGCTTAGCTAACTCAACCGTGTAAGCACATCTCCCCCACCGCTGGAACCAGCCTCCGTGGGGTCCCTTGCTTGCTTTGCCACACAGCACGCACCAGGCACGCACCGCCAGTTTCACTGGAAGCCAAGACAGAAGTTCATGGAGAATTCCCCCACAACCACCCTCCTGTGCACCGAGCCCTTTCCCAACCCAGCATGCCGGTTTAACCCCAGAGGTTCGGTGCCAGTCATGTCACAGCCGAGCCCTAATGCGTCTGAGATCTTGCTACCACCTTATAAGGATTCCTGTCTACGCCGGGTTTTTTTTTTGGGGGGGGAGGCCTTGTTCAGCCCAATCAGGGTTTTCAGAGCTGGAGTGCTAAATGACCCTCTTAATGTCACCGAGGAGAAAAATGGGCAATCTCTCAATTTGGCATGAGCCGGTCCATGGCAGCAAGGCAAGAAGTTGATAGAGTGTGGAGGTTTTAAGCGGCAGGAAACCTGGTGACCTTTCCCTGTTTTCTGACGCGCTGACTCGATTGCCCTTTTGAAAATGCTAATACCAAATAGTTCTCTACAAAACAGGTCCTCCGAGAAGGCCCTCGGCGTGTCGAATAAAAGGGTGGAAGACGACCACAAGCAGTGTGTGTACATAGGGCACAGTGTCAAGTTCTGGGGTTAAAGCCCTGTTTAATGTGAAACCGGCTGCATTCATTATAGAGTGTTTTTTATGGCTGAGGAACTTCTCGGCAGCATCTAAATAACAGTTAATTAAGTTCATACACAATACAATAGAGAATTGCGCTTTCAAAATTCTTACATCTGAAAGGCTGATTTAAAAAAAAAAAAAAAAAAATGTATGCAACTCTTATGAAATCGCCATAAAGCCTGCAGTTTATGATAAAGTCAGTCTTATTTCTCCACTGACAAAGTCTTTATTTCTCTCCTTGTAGCACCTGCGCAACCTTGCACACATCATGTAGCTGCTTAGTATGTTGAGCTCTGCAAAAAACACATAAAGAGCAACTTAATTATTTATTCATTCTGCGGGCCATAGAGGTGCGCACAAGGCAATGGAAAGCATAATTATCTTAATGGAAGACTGAGATGCATGCCCTTTGTAACACAAGCACCTCTTAACAGCCAAATCAATAGCACACTACGGCTGTGCCCTCAACCCAGGAGTGGATCATCTCCATCTCCACTATCGAGCACTGATGATCATAATAAGCTGCTTTGATGCGATTCACATCACCACAAATAATGAGGCACCCTCAAATCGAGAGAGCGTTATTACCTTTTCCATCTCTCTCTCTCCCTGTCTCTCTCTCTGTCTGTCTCTCTCTCTCTCT
>CALSCE010010855.1:14765603-14789318 GCA_943593645.1 Bovichtus variegatus | reverse complement strand
TCTCTGTCTCTCTCTCTGTCTCTCGTTCAGCAAAATTCAACATTAATGTAACTAAACAAGTTTCACTTCGAACCTCTCCATGGTTTTAAATCCCACTCAATCATTTACTTCCTCCTTTATCTTTCCTTCCTTTTGCTGTTTGAGTGTCATTTTTCAAAAGATTTATTAACATTTGGTAAAATCATGCCGCCATGAGAAACTCTGGCAGCGCGATAGAGACGAACATAGAACAATAGGTTGTGATGACCGTCTGATGACCGTCTGATGACCGTCTGATGACCGTCTCCGCACAAGTATCGCTTTTGTCAACTATCGGCTCATCAGAGAGAAAAGAAACAAGGATGACCTAGTGCACCGAGATGGCCACCATACTAGGTATATTCATCTTAAAAACGGGTGTATTTCCACACAAAGTCCCTGAGGAGACTTGTATAACTTATATGTGGCCACATCAGCTGTGTGTCACTGGGCTATGAGCAAGTAACACTGATTGCTTGGTTCATTACTCCTCCTCACTGGACTACTGACTAACAATACTCCTCTGAGGCATTGTACTTGGCCTTTGTACAAGTGCTTACAGCAGAGCAGACTGTGTGGCTCGCTGAAATAGCTCTCTGAGCATCAGCTGATCCCCCTGTGGCTCATACTGACGTTCACAAATAAAAAAAAACTAAAAAAAAAAAAAAAAACAGAGCCAGGGTGCGTGGGGAGAAGCCAGAACAAGGGGATTAAAAAAAGCAAGACAGATATTGTATTGGGACTCCCAGTTGGGAATGTTGGTCCATGAGGTCAATCAAGAAGAAGTATCTTGACATGTGATCAGAACAAAACGAAAGGCGTGAGGACTTTTCTAACCTGGTGTGTGGTGTTGGTTGACTCCTTTTTGGCCAGTCCGCCAGCATTCGTGGCGTGGCTGAACTGAAGGTATGAACACTGTCAGTGTAGGCAGAGATGTTTTGTGTTTGTAGGCAGCCGCCCCCTCCACCAGATGAAGGTAGTCTGTGTTGTTTCAAAGCAAAAATAACATTTACATACCTCTCTGTCCAACCTCCACAGCGTGGATGTGTGAAAGTGTAGAACAGCTGGCTAATTAAACCCAACAGGGAATACTTGCTAGCTAATGATTTTATTCGTCAAACTCCATGATTTTGTGCATTGTAAACTGAAGAAATGCCTCATTTTATTCAAATTGGAAACGTACGATAGTGTAAAAGTGGAATTCCGGCCAGGAAACAACAAAGCACCGAGCTAGCAAAAGATACTATGTGGGGTTTGGGGTCAGCCCTGTGTAGGCAGATTGCTTATCTTGAGCGATCCCTGTTTTGGCTCAGAATGCGAGTGAAAGAGAAGGATTTGAAGGAGGAATATAAAAGTGAAATACATTTCATGGAGGCTTGTGGCTTTTACTTTCCATTATTTTTCAGAGTTGAAATGTATTGTTGGAGCAGTCGATTACAGTACAAACAAGGAAAAACTTCTAGCCGTCTGATAAAACTGGACTACATTTTGTAAATGATGACCTTTTTATTCTAATTATTCTGTACTTTCAGGGTGTAACAGGTTCCACAGGATAGCTTAGACAGATTTACTGGCAAATCCACTTATAAATTGAAATCCTTTATAGGTACATACATTGCAGTATTACAGGCTATGTGGGTTAGGTGAGGTGCGACTGCTGTAATTGTGTGTGTGTGTGTGCGTGGACTGCCACATGCCAGACAGTACGGCAATTATTCAAACTGCTAATAAGGTCAGTGTGCGCCTTCAGCCCTGCAGGCGGAGGGTTGTGCAAGATGGTCAGGCCTGACATAGTGACCTCATGACGGCTTTCCTTGGCACCACTCGCTGGGATTGGTCCAAAGCCAAAGGGATGACTGACGCGAGCGTCAGTTGGACTCATGATTGAAATCCTGAGCATCAAGTACAGGCCTGCTGGGCATCCTGCCATGTGTCGCTGTGATACTGATAGAAGACGCCCGGGAGTTAAGTCCGTTTGAGAAGTTGGACAGGGTTTCATTTTTCACCCAGTAGACCAGCACTTGAATCAACGATTGAGCTGATTTCAGGAGATAAACACAGACCATTCACAGACATCTGTGGAGGAATTTACTTAGACCTGGGTTAAATTATATTTGCAAACAATTTCTTGCTTTTACTTGAACCTGCATCGAGTACCAGATGGAGTTTGCAACATGGCGCAATATGACAATGAGAGACGAAATAATTACCAAAAGGGATACAGTGTTTACACTTTTTGAATCTGATTATCTAAGTACAATCACACATACTTGTTTGTAAGCCCCGGAAATGATCCAGTAAGACACAAGAAAAAGCAAAGATTAGTAGAAAACAAATATATATATATAAATTTAGATTTTTTTATTTTAGCTTCACTGTTGATTATTGACCTTGGAAACCGCAACAAACCAATGTCAACTCAAGGTCCACTTTAGTTTTTTTTTCTTACATGGACAAGAAGTCCTAGATGTGTTTTTAAAAATAATCGTAATGAACATCAAACTCTTTTTAGACTCTTTTGGAGTTGAGATTGGTTTGTCAACAACTATTATGAGCTTTAAACGTTTTATTTTCCTGCTTTCCTGTTCTGTTCACCTTGTCTGTGAGCCGACAAGTTTCCCGGGCAGTAGATCCCTATCTGCATTTAAGCACAGAAGCTAATACAGGCAATAATGTCCGTGCTTACTATCATTTGGACTCAAGTGTTTTGATTTCTCTAAAAAATGTAGTTTATTAGGTTTGCATGGAGGCGTGCGCTTCTTCCACCGATTTCTGTTTGTTTTGCAAAGTCGCATTTTCCGTAACTCTTCAACTGATGTGACAGGTCCAAAGTTAGATTTTCCCTTTAATCTTATCACTTCAGACCTCTGAGATTTATATGCAGGTTAAATGAAAAAGCTGAGCTACTTGTTGCATGCAGACCTTTTGGTGAATAGAGCAGTCTACAGCTCTACATTCTGCACTCTACCTGACGATATATAACAATATATAGATTAATATTGAACCCACTTAGTCATCATCCTCCATAGTCTGTCAGTCAGTCTGTCTTCCTCCTCATAGGTGAAGCCAGTCCTTAATATAAACCCATAATCCAGCAACTGTGTTTTTTCTTCTCTCTTTGCAATAAGCACACACATTGAAAGGTTGATGTCCACGCCGGACGTTGCTCCGGTAGTGATTTTGACATTTCTCCTTCTCCCTCAGGGCTTTACTGCACCCACCTCCCTACTCCGTGCACCCTCTCAAACAAAATGCTCCAATTCCTCTGGAGCAATATCTTCTGCTCGCGGAGAAAAAGGTCACATGTTCCATTATTTCAAAGTGAACTTTCGACCTAACATTTACAGAGGAGGCAAAAAATAGCTGTCGATGTGAAGACGCTGCAGGTTTAGTTTGGCTGTATATGTTTTGGATGAAGGATGGATGGATAGGTGAGTGCAGGCGGCATGTAAGGATCATCGTTTGACAACACAGAGCTAAGTTTCTCCACAGAGACGAGGGATAACGAGGCTGAGCGGTCGCACATTGATCTGAGGGTTCGGCCTCACGTACTGTACTGTATTATGGCATATTGTGAGTCGTTTCTATACTGATAATAACGGCTCTCCTTGAGCGTTGTGGAGTCTGTACACGCAGGATACAGCCAGCCCCTGAGGCTGTGATGGCAATGACTAACGCTGCCTTTTGACTCTGAGTCACGCTGCCAGTCAGTTCTGTCTGTTTCACCTCCATAGCTTCTCGTATGAGATGTAAAGTGATTATTATTATTATTATTATGCCATTCAGGATGTGACATTAAGTAAGCAAAGAGACGACGGGCCTCATTCACAAACATTGCGTACACACAAGTCTTTGATTAAACCTTGCGAAATGTACGTTTTACGCACACATCCGGGATTAATCAATATATTATTTTTTTTTTACCTGAACTTGTTAGTAGTCTGCGAACAAATGTAGACACAACTTTAACTAAATGCTTAGCATAATCAAACCGCATTCCTTAAAAAAGGTTTTAATAGACGACTAATATTTGAAAACGTTAATTTATTAATGCATTGGCCAAATGTGTGTAAATATGTAAATAACTACAAAATTAATGTACTTTCATCCTCATCAATTATTGTCTTAATAATATATTCAACTATTAAAAACCCAGTGTCCCGGTCCTAGATAATATTGGGTATATGAGAATTGTCCATTGTAACAGTTTAGGTTTTATTGTATTTATTGACTTGGCCTAAAATGATCCGCTGCTCATAAATAGTTTTGCTTTAGGGTCCATGCTTCTCTTTTACAACAACGTCACAGCTTTCTCCGTGATGCATCTCCCGGCGAACGTATTTCCTTATATAGAGAAATGGGGGCATGACAGTATGCTGATTGCAAATAGCATACTGCCACGAGTTAGAATGATTGTGATTCACTATCATACGCACGGTGGTAAAAACAGAATTGGCCGGAGCGCACATGTCATGAATCCGACAGTAATTTTTGCAGATTTCTACGCACAAATTTATGAATGAGGCCCAATGAGAGGAAACCTGTGTTTACTGATGACGCCCTCCTTCCAGCCTATTAAAGGCCGTTAAAGGATCTCCGGGACACCACCTTTACTTACCTACAGCAGCAGTGAGGGTGGATAGAGGGTGGGAAGAGAAACAATTCTTTATGAATACATTGGGATGCTTACTTAATTGCTTCCTCAATCGATGCTCGTCCGGCGGACAGTCCCGGCTGCTGATTTGAGCCTCGTTATTGACTCATGTTGTTTGCTTTGTCGTACAAAACCAATCCTTCGAGCTCCTGTAAGAGCAGGCCCAAGTGAGGAAATAAAAACATTTTTAACCAGATAGAAAATAGCGTACAGAGATTTTCTTTTTTTCCTTTTTTTTTTTTTCACAACTCTCAGCATGCTATCAGATTTGTCAATACTTGTACTTGCATCATCTAATTTCCAAGACACAGCTGCAGTGAACAAAACGCTTGGCAACAAGATCTTCCATTACTCGTATTGATTTGTAGTCAATAATGAAGAAGTAGAGAGATTTAGTCTTCATATCGATCTACAGTATTGCATGCTCTCACAGCAACAATATCAGTCGGATCAATGTGCAGTTAATTTATTCTGTAGTTATTTCATGAACCCATATTGATCAGGCAGGCTGTACAGTATATTGACAGTAGATTGCAGGCACTTTCTTTACTACAGATCAAATCCGATTATTACATCATTGCACCTGTTTCTATCAATAATGCAACATTACAGTAAAATGCCAGCTCCTGATTTTCTAAGCTTTCTTCTGATTTGTTCTTCTTTGAATGAAAGATCAGTAAAACAGTAAAATTGTCTTTTCCGATCATTCAAGCCTCTCTACCCGTCTTTGTTTGCATAATATAAATGTAAATCATACCAGATATTTACCTAGAATAATAAAAAAAAGTCAAAACAGTGCCTAGGTTTTTGATGTGTTGTGAAAGCCTTATCCCATTTTTATTTATTTTTTAAAAATTTTTTAAAGTGTCAATGTTCTCGTTGCTACTACAACTTTCCTGGTAAAATATAAATTCTGAGCCCTTTTTTTGGACGAGTTGCACTGCAAACATGAATGTTCTGCACTGTTCTGTTTCAGCTTCCTGAAGGTATGGAGGAAACTGTCCTGCCAGTCATGCTAATAATGTTCTCCTCTCTTTTTGTTTGCTTGTCAAACACGCTGCTCTGCTCTTGTTTTCTCTCTCCTCTCCTCAATATTTCATGCCATTGAAAGTGCATCTATTCTTGGCGTTCCCCGTGCCCTACCACCTCCTGACTATCGCAACATAATATTCAATCAAACCCTCCACCTGTCCTAACCCTCTCTGCAGCTTCCCTCCTAAGCAGAGGCCACCGTGTTCATTAGGCTGGCCTTAGGTGTACTTAATTAGTCTTTATTCACTTTATTTCTTTTAACCAGTATGGCTAAATCTGGATTTTGCTCAGTTGTGTTTGCAAGAACACATTTCAAACATGCCTCCTACAGTTTCTGAAACGCTATAGTGACATTTCTAAACTTTCTGCCAACAACTCCAATCTGTTTCCCAAATATTTCTTTTATATTTTTATATATTTTGTCTGTGTCCCATGTTGTAGTTACAGACGGTAACTAAGCGAGCTGTGAGCGTAGGTTTGGCCTTATGTCGCACTGTGTCGATAACTTGGTGACATTTTATCCATTTCTACACTGATCTTGATTATTGGATATTTTATTGAGTTTTCCTACCCGATTGTAAACATGTAGTGAATTATAAGTGTAACGGGGAACAAGGCTTCTCGTGCATTTTAGCACATAAGCCTATTCCTGACTGAACCGTGCCAGTTGCTCATCAGGATTAACATTCACATGCACTCACACACCATTGGCTATGCCACGGGGAGCAATTTGAGGTTCACTATCTTGCCCCGAGTACACTTTAACATGTTGCCTCGCCTTCCGATTGGTGGACGACCACTCTACCTCCTGAGCCACATCTGCCCCGGGACGAATACGGATAGGCACGTTCTCTATTATCATGCTTGTAATGTTTTGAAGCGGAGGCTAGTGGTAGTAAAGTGTACACACATGGCGAATAACAACATGTTAATCAAAACTCTTTTATTAGAATTAAAAAAAACGATATAATGAAGTCGCCGGCTGGTAGTAAAATAAGTAGTCAGTTGTTTGGCCGGCAGCCGGCACTTATCCAGAGCTCTGCTACTCATACATTTTTTATGATTATGCTTGAGATTTAGATGGCTCATGCACATCCGGGCACACTCCCACACCTTTTTATATTGTAGGATTTGGACAGGCTGCGTCTTATACATTTCTGTAACTCTGAGAATCTCAAACAAACACCACATTTGGCCAAGTGTGCAGAGGTAAGAAAGAAAGCAGGGTTTGAACTTGTCCTTCAAGCTTCTTCCATCACGTTTCGTGTGTACAATGTATGTATGATGGCAGGACTTTCATCTGGTCAGTGCTGGACAACTTGTCACATGAACTACTTTGTGTTTGTTACACGCCAAGTCTTTTAAGACGAGTCAAGTAAAGTTGTTTTATTGCATAATACAACACAATAGCTTTACAGGCTCAACCCACCAACAGTTCCCAAACCAGCTCAAGCACAAAATCCTGAAACATTGTGGTTATTATTCTGCTTGTTATCCAAGCTCTCGTATGATGGCCATATTTATTTTCTCAAGAACTATTTGTGCTCCTTAATCCATGCCAATTTACTCCTAACATCATTTTTGCTTTTCCATTTCTCTGTTCCGCCAAACAAATTGTCCTCAAAGTTTATCTCCTCGCTCGTCAAGCCTTCTGTCCTTTATGACCATTTACCAACACATCACTCGCTTCCCCAAAGGCTCAGCCCTCATCCTGGCATCCATTTCCCAGCGCTTCCTTTTCATCACAGCCCGATGCTGAGGAACATTGTTCTTGATTGCATGGCCGATGCCATTATCCTGGGCTTATATCTTCACAATCACATTAGCCATTTTCACAGCTGGGTACTTACTGAAGCAAGGCAGGTTAAGCACCACACTCGAGGGGGCAAAACGATGGAGGCCCACCCGGAGCTTAGGCCAGGACTCTCCTCAGCACCGTGCCATTACCAAAAACACTGTTGGCCTTTCTTCAATTTAGCTACTGCCTCCATGTCTCCCTCTCCATCGTGCCTCCCTACACTCGGTTTCTCAGTTTATACTTTAGTCTTCTTTAACCTTCTCTACTTCTCCCTTGATTCCTGCACTGTAATGTCCTCCTTCCTCCAACCTCAGTCTATCCGTGCCCCCAGGCTCTCTCTATTTCGTCCTCTCTTTCTCTCGGACTCTATAACTTTTTTTTGTCCCTTTTTTTTACTCTTTTTGTCCATTCCCCACTTCATCACCAGTATGGGCATAGTGGAGTTAAAGGACTGCAAAATGCAGATTCACGCCAAATGAAAGGAAAGTAAAGAAAGGAGGATGAGGGAAGGAGCTGCATTGTTGAACTCGTGAGGGCTTCGGTTGGTTCTGTGTCGGCAGCGTGGTGGAGATGTGCAGCCGGTCTCAGGCCTTTTAAGTCTGAGCACAGTTTGCTGACACAATGCTGATACATTTTTTACACACTCCTACTTTTTACAGAGATGTTTATTTTTCCTGTGTCTCCAAGTTCAAAAGGCTGTTGTTATTTTTGTCACAGTTACTTTGCATTCAAGTTTGACATTTTGCTAGATCAACTGATTAATCAAATACATTGTTGTTTACTGACACTTGACATTTAACTGGACATTTAACTTAATCAAGACAACCTCATTTTAATCCATTAACATTAATGCTGAGATTACTCTGGAATGAGACCTCAGCAAAGGAGGAACAGATGGATGTGGGAAATTAGAGATCGCACAGATAGAGGCCAGGGGGAAGAATAAAGAAATCCCACTGAGAAAGAAACCAGCACATTTTCTCCTGGAATATTGCTCACGCCAGAAATGAAGTCAGTTAGGAAATCAATATGAAGTCAACAAGGACATATGAAAGTGTTGAGGCTGATTGATGATAACAAATTATTGAAATAATCAATAACGCTATAGCTGCTGTTCATGAATTAATCAGAAACAGAGTCAGAGTCAAGGTAACAAGCCATACTACAGTCTGCACCGACGCCTATTGCAAAATACGAACCGTGCTGCTGCAGGAGGCAATAAGCATACATAAACAGTGCATCACAAGGTACAAAGTTGAAAGAACAACGGCGTTCAATAACTTATGGCACTGGGAAGCCTCATTCAGTCACATGTTCAGAATACACACTCACACACACGAAGCACATCATAAATATGCATTTGTGCCTCTGCTGGCTGAGACGGTTCCAGGAAACATATTAAATGTCACTCTCTAGATTTTCATCTCACTTTCATTGGCAGTGTGTGGTCGGTGCACGCAACAGGAAGCGAGAGATCATCACTTCATGAAGAAATTGAAGAATATGCTCCTTATATGCAGCACTCCCCCCCCCCCCCCACCCACCCATCCCCTTTGAGTGCGAGGCGACAAAAAGGATGACAAATGTTAGAGTGGATGGAGGCGAGTGATCCACAGATAGGTGGTGGGACAGAGAGAGGGAGAGTTGTACTTGCTCTTTCATCCGCCCCTTTACTCCAGTCGCCACGGCAACATGCCTGGAGGGCACTCAAGAGAGGCGTCATCACTGACAAAAACAACAGAGAGGCAGGGAGTGAGTGAGAGCAAACGAGAGCAAACTAGACAGACTGTGTGTATGAATGAGAGCCGAGAGAGGAGAAAGTAGGCAGATCTACAACTGACTCCGGATACCTCTCCTCACTCAAAGAAGTGTGAATATGACCTTCAGGGATTCAGCTGAGAAGTGTAATGAACATTCATTCATCACTGGAGGTCATTCAGATTAATGTTTGGATCGCTCTGCTAAAGTTTCACCAACAGCGTCTCCGAGCACATTTATGGGTGTGAATATCACTGATATCCCCTCCAAAAAGGACTCTATTATGAGATATGAAATTGGCAGAGTTAATCAAACCGAGGCTAATGCTTAATATTTGGAATTAACTGAGCCATTAATACAGCAGTCGCCGTTAGGCTAGATAGAGTGGTTAAACCACCACAGGCGAAATTAAACAGGTTAATTAAAGTCTCCAAATTTTCATGCACTCTCGCTCAGTCTGTATTTCACTGTAAAACACACACATGTGCGCACACACATAATTACTCACACACGTGTGTTATTACTATTCTTGTGATGGCCTTCCGCTGACTATATTCATTTTCTAATATTAATCTGAATTCTAGCTCTAACTTTAACCCTTAACCCCTGCTGGATGGTGAATCTGAAATAACCTCATTTCTCCAAAAACAAATTCTCTCCAACGGGCTAAATAATAAACACTTCTGCGTTTCTAATATCTGGCATCCAGTTTGAGCCTTACAGGGCTTAACCCGGATCATAGCTGCGTATAGGAGCCGATGTGCATTTCTTGTGCGTCTACGTGAATGTGCAAACTGATTGTGGCATAGAAACACTGTTAGAAAGCAAGTCCTGGACAGTAAACCGTCTCAGAAAGCTGGACGACGTTAGACTAGCGATGATTATTGAGTCTTGCTGCTGTGATTTGGACCAGGAGACAAAGTAGACTGCACGATAGATCTCAACCAATCGTAGCTTGTCTTTTTGCAATCTGAAGTTGGGCCATTATTGCGTTCCCAATCTGTGCCCAGTAAAAGACTCCACTCTCCACCACCACCGTGTTGGTTTTTCCCTTTAACTTGTCAAACATTTGTATATCAAACCAGCTTCCCTCTTTTTTTTTTTTTTTTGGTTGTTGACAGAACTGTGAAACTGTTTGATTGTAATGAACTATGATAATGATTAAACGTGTGATAATGAGTCATTTCACAGCTGGTGAGGATGTGCGTCTTTCAGTGTGTACCCAGTTTAATCCAAAAGCACACCTATATAGATAAAAGCTACTTTCTAGATGTTACATGGGCTGTGTTTGATCTTTTATGCCTTGCGAAAGTTTATGTAAATCTCACCTTCACTTCACACTCAAACGATCCCTTATCCTGACTTAAACCTACCGTTTCACATGAATATCTTAATCTTAAACCCATAGCTTTTTATACATAATTGATCCTTCAAGAATTCTTGTCCAGTCAACAAAAAAAAAAAAAAGAAGAGAAATCCCGATTTATTTCTATTCTACTTTACTTTCTACTTTAATTAAGAGTATAACATATTGTCCACACAGTTCCTGACACACGCACACACACACACACACACACACAGTGCATGTTTTAAAGGGGGCGGGGCAGCAGCAGACATGGACATGTGAGCGCGCCTCGGCCATCAGAGGGCGGGTTTGTAGCGTTCTGTGCGCAGCGTGTGGCTGCTGCTGCTGCTGGTGAGAGGAGCGCACGGTGCACACACCTTTTCGACGGAGATCCAGCGGCATTAAAAGCGGCGCAGGGCGCAATAAAAACCGACCTGAATGTGGTAGCAGTCGCCTTATCAGTAGCCCGCCTGTGTTGCGCCTCTCTAATGAATGCAGAGCTGCCAAACAAAACGAGGAGAGACTTGAAAAGTGCGCAGCGGGTCCCCGAAAGAAGTCCAAAAATAGATTCAGCACAACGTGAAGATGTCCAAATGGGTCTCGTCGCAATGGGGTTCGAGTTGAAGAACACGTAAGAAGAAGTCACCCTGAGTCAACCCGGTGCTAAAGTAACTGGGAACTTGAAAAGGCGTTTTTCCACCGCTGGGATGTTGTGATCCACACGTCGCCTGGGACAGAAGGAAGAGAGGGGCACCAGGGCTGGACGAGCACCGGAGGGATTATGGCTCTCGCAACGTTTTCTCTCAGCCTCATCACGCTGGTGCTTACAAACTTGCATCTGTCGAGAGCCAACGACCGGCACGCGGTGTACTGGAACAGCTCAAACCTACTGTAAGTGTCTCTCTGCTGCGCACATTCACGCGTGTTGCTCTTTGTTGGTGCGCACCTGTGCTGATAACTTGTTTACCAGAGAGTGGTAGATTCTCTGCGGCGACGTGTTTCTTCTGTGCACAGCATTAAGACCTTGAAACACCACAGGGACACCAATAATAAGCCAATTATTTCCCCGGTTTTAAGATAAGACAGCCTATCAATCTGATAACCAGCAACTGTCTCATTAAATACTTGCTTCTTTTTTCATGTCTGCTATCATTTCAAGCCTCCAATTTCTCTCGTTTCCATGTAATCATTTAATCAGAGTAATGCTTCTCCAGAGGGAAAGTGTTCCTTCTCTGCGCCCTGCATGCAGAGTGGTTACTGTATAAATATTTGATTTCCATCTTGCATTTAGTCCCTCTGCTGCTTCACAATAATGACTCATTTAAGCAGTCATCTTTTCACTTACCCTGCTTTCACTTGTGCGTTGCTTTAGTGTCCCCTCACCTGGCAAAATGCGGCATGAATACATCATTTTGCAGCCAGTATGTGAATTCAAATGACTAGTGACTGCTCAAATTTTCACCAGCCACTGAATAGTTCACCATTGTTGTTGTGTTTTTCTTCTGCTGGTGAGTGATGCAAATCTACTGGTCACTTGCATATTTTGCCAGAATTTGGCTGGTAAAATGTGCATTTTTTTTTTTTGTGCCCTGCATACACAGCTGAAACTTCCATAAATCAGCCTGAGTATGTACCATCACTGTAAATAAGTGTTTGCCACACAAGCGCACATTAATGTATTCACACACACACACACACTCGGGCATGTCAGAGCCTCTCCTTGGACTTGGATTCCTCCTACAACAGTAACGATGCTTACCTCAGGTAAGCTTCCCCGGGCTCTCTTATCTCTCTCTACCTGTGAGCTACAAAGCCAACTCGCTGTGGGGCAGAGATCGATGTGGATTCTCCTGCCTTTGTCTTCTCATTAGCCAACAGTGAATCCATCTTTCTCACATTCTTTTATCTCCTTTCCTCACACAACCTCCCTCTTTGCACCCCCACTCTTCCTCCTTCCCCTCCTCCTCTATCTGTGTTCCTTCCCTGTCCATTTGTATGCACCTCAGACACGGGTCTTTCCTATCGCCTCTCTGTATCTCACACTTGGTTATTTTCTTGCCTCTCTTATTTTTCTGTTGTGTCTCACCAGCCGGCCTGTCCCCCTCAATTCCCTTTTTTTTTTCTGCATCTCATTACCGCCCCCCCATCTGCTCCTGGTGCCTCATTCACCTCCCAGGCTCTCTGCTCAGAGTACACATATACAGTAGATGATTAGAATTAGAAATTGTACAAAAGTCATTTGAATGTATGTGGATGTGGGGTAATTGAAATATTTGAAGGTTTCCTCAAGTCAAACAGTGAGAAAACTGCTTAAAAAACCCCCCTGATGGGAACAGTCAAGGTGCTGCTGCAGCTCTGCCACTTCCTCATTAATGTTAATATGTGAATAGCAGAGTCTCTTCCTGAAATATTTTAGAGTTATGACTGCAGCTAATCCCGTTATATTAACTGATGCATTTAAGATCTGTTAAAGTGCACAGGTTTTTGAGTGTCAAGATCAGAATTAGTCCCATCTATCAATTTTAATTAGTCTTTCGCTGTCTGCTTAGTCTAAAATGATTTTCACAGCGTGGATAAGGTTGCTCAGTGTAGTCATTCATTACAGTGTTAGCACATTTTGTGGCTTTAAATTGACAGTTATGTGACAAATAGGGTTTTGTATTAATGAATTTATAATACTGAGTGTGTGTGAGAGAGAGAGAGAGAGAGAGGCAAGGAGGGTGGGAAACAGACAGCGTGCAGGTGTGAGTCTACATGGCCGCATGTGCAAAACCTGTACTTTTCTTCACAGTGGGATACAAATCTCTAAAATAATGCAAAAATTGACCCAGTTTGCCGGTAGCAGACACATTCTCAGAGGCTATGCCAAGAATACTGATGGCCATCGAGATTTAAAAGGTCCCGGGTCCACATCTCCACCACGCTGTCGACATAGAGAACCAGCTGAAGCCCTCACGAGTTCAACAATGCAGCTGCTTCCCTCATCCAGCTCTGGTTAGGAAGACACATTCAGGAGGGGGCTGTATAAAAATGAGGCAGCGACAGAGAGCCAGACATCAGAGGCCTTCAGGGCCAAACTCTGGTTGGGCCCCTAATGTTTTACCCTTGAGCGCAGCATTCAGTGCAGATGGTTATGGCACAGCTGCAAGAAATGGGATCTATTGGAAGCCAAGCTGTTTGTGCCAAAGCCATGAAAATGGCTTTTTATGATAATGCGCAGCAAGGAATGTCTTGCTCTGGTGTATTGAAAGTCAAAAGGGGATTGTCACGCAGTTGATACCCAGCAATACCCTGCTGTTTGATTTTTGCAGCTTTTCTTAGGTAAACAACATCAGACGGTTGTTCAAAGCTTTTTTTTCCTCTGCCTCGGACTATTTGAAGCGAGATGTCTCGATTATCATAACCCAAAGAAATAGCTCGGAGTGCTTTGATTACCGCCCAAATCCGTCACGATCGCACAACCCCCCATTAGAAAAGTGTTGCTCTCAGCTTCCGCTCTCAGCAGTGCGCCTGGCCAACTCGTTACAGATGTCCCTGCTAATGGCTGACTGAGGCAGGAAAAAACACACACGCAGGCCATTGAATCATCTCGCATCTGAGGCCATCTGCCAATTAGAGGGGGGAGATGTGGAACATCTTGAGAGCACGCAGGAGCAGCGGTGCACTGCGGTAGCATCGCCTACCCACAAGCAGCGTCCTGTGCATCCGCCACCTCCTCCCATCAGGTGTTTGGCCTCGCTGGTTAGACAGGCCGCATCTCCATAATTGGGAACCACATGCCAGCATGATCAAAACAACAGCGCAGCTCTCATTTACTCACCCACTCCCTCCATAAGTCACACAGTGTGTCCGCGGATGCTTACAGATTAGCAGGACACCAGAGTAAGGCGCCTTTGCACCAACGTGGGAAGAAATACGGAATTAAGTTTGAAAATGTGCCACACGTCTCTTTGCTAAATCGCCATTGCCTTGCCTTCTCAGCATGAAATGATCTGTGGGGAGTTACACCTCCGCGTGTTTCATGCTACACATTATGACCCTGGTTTGGACCTGAAATAGTGTCTGTCGTGCCCCTAGACCACATGAAGAAAAACAACCCAATCCTCTGCACACCATATGTGGTGCTACAAAACAAATTATCACCTTGACAAATAGCCTCCCCGAGAGTTCGAGGTACAGAGGCCCGGTGATCAATGCTGAGTCGAGGTGCCGTCTTACTCAACAGGCTCATTAACCGCCAGGTCGGTCTGTGTGGGTGACTGCAGACCCAGGGAGAGTTGGAGGTGGTTTCCCGGCAGGGCAGAGGAGAACCCTGACACCCTACGGGGAAAAAGGTGTGTAGATATTTAGTTGGCGTAAAGGGAATTGTTACTGCGAAATGATGAAAATGGAGAGTGAGTGATGGAGAAGGAGGAATCGGAAAAGAGAAGGATGCAAAGTGTGAAGAATATTACTGCAGGGAAGAGGTGGGCGTAATGGAGAGATGGGAAGGAGAACACGCTGGGAAGGTGGAAAGTGGAGTCGTCTTTCGGAGGAAGAAAGCGAGGGAAAGCCTGATTGAGTCGGCCAAAAGTCAGAAAGGGTGAAAGAGAGCGCAGGTTTTACCGGATATGGAAGTGAGGTTATTTGGCCCAATGTGTTGCAGCTGCTGTTTTCTGACGAGATGATACCCACAGGAGGTGATCCGTGCTAATATGGACACAGGCTGGGTCATTCATGTGGACCGATGCTTAGAGACAAAAGAACCCGCCATTCACCTGCCCCTCTGACCCGCGCCACACGCCGCAGACGGAGCATACAGGAGACGAGCTGATTTGATACCCGATTACATGCACGTCCTGTCTGCCCGCCGCTCCGTCTCAGGGCTGTCTTGGCAATTTTGCATACAAATGCGTCTTATTCACTGCCATTAAATTTATTCTTTCACATTCATTGTACCACACAAACAGCATTAGATAGTGTGTAGTTTTTCTCCCCCCTGGTTGCAGTTGTGTTAAATGAGAGTGTGAGAATCCCACTGATTGAAAAGCGCAAATTGACCTTTTTATACGTTTTTGAATTAAACATGTCTCTCCATCTGTGATGAAGTATTCCTCTCTCCAACTATTCAAGTTGTTTGTGAACATTTGAATGCTTTATATTCTTTATCAGGCTCAGACATCCAGAAGATTAGTGTGATGAAGAGCGCTTTTAAATGGATAGTTAACTTGACATTATCACCTGGCTTCATTATGCTGAAGATCTGCAGTGGTGTCTCAAAGCTTATTGGTCTGCTAAGAGGTGTGCTGGCAATTTTCAGCTCATAGGAATCATAAATGGATGGTGAAACGCTGAAAGGATGTTTATCGGTTTGTATGGATCCAAGAGTGGTTGAGCAGATCAATATATTTATATGGTATGGAGACGTGAATGGACCCTGGATGCACAAAAACCCTACAAGGTTGCTTTCTGAGCAGCAATCAATCTGGCTGCATCAGGTGATCAATGTCCAAATGCATTTTTAATTGGATTTCATGGTGTCAGTAAATTTCCATGAACAATTCGGAGCTTGGCTCGGGAAGCTCGGATGAAGTATTGCCTTGGAGCAGCATGCTTGAGAATTGATTATTACGGGCTTGTCAGTCACTGCTCCGGGGTTCATGCTCCATGGAGGCCTTAACTATGTCCACACTAAACGAGGTCTGGGTATGGCAGCAGCGGCCGCTTTAGAGAAGACAAAGGTTTATAAGAAAAAGCAAAAAAAAACATGAGGCTGAGCACAGATTAAAGAAAAATCTGTTTTTGAATATGACAGTGAGACTTAAAGTTATTCCTCCAAGAGATAAAAATGAAAGGTTTTCATCAGCGCATACATTTACATTCTGCCTCCTCCGCAGATTCAAAGGTTAGGTGAGAGCATCGGTATACAGTATATGTTTTTGCCAAATGTCTCATTGCTCACCTGCTTAACACTTTAAAGCAAGCTAAGTAAAAAATAAAAATAGTGCACCTGTTCGCTGTTGTTTATATGTAAGGTGCATTGTTCAGAATTCCCCACATTTTGCAGTGAAAGAAAAGACGAAAAACAAAAAGCACAAAGGTATTAATGTTCATTCAAAGGGCTGTAGCTTTTGGTAAACAATAATTTGACTCGACAGTGCAGTGAGCGTGAGTTAAATTAAAAGATGGGTGAGGATACAGATAAAACCTCAGGAGGAGGCACTTAATCAACCTGGAATTTAATAAATGATGAAAACTTTGAGTGCTCTGTCACAATACAGTCTCCCATTTTGGTGTTTCCAATTCTTTATCCTCTCTGGTCCCTCTAGAGGTCTGAGTCACCCCAAGCCTGCTCAGCTTCATTATTATGAGGAATTGGTAGGTTTGGTGGGCCATAATATCCCGTTCATGGGCTATGATGGGAAAGTACCATGGGACTCATCTAAAGGTACCCCAGGTGAGGGGGGGGGGTGCTACTTTCTTAGTAGGTGTCCAAAGAAAAACATAGTTAGGCCCTTCATACGGCTTCAAAAGCGATTAGCATTCCTTGCGCTCCAAGGTTATAAAAACTGCACTTAACTGGCAGAGGGAACCCACAGGAGATAGACCTGATCCCAGCCAGGTAGAACCAATTTCAGACTCAATGATTTGAATGCAAATGCTTTCTACAAAGAGGGCTTTCCAACTTCCGAATGGTAGCTCCACAGTACATTACACTGGGAGTCTGCATCGCACTGCCCGTTACCCACTGGGAAATTACATTGCTGCAATGATGGAAATGCCTGCCATGTAGGAAAAAGATCAAAGCTGTTGATAGGTGGATGGTCACTGGCTGGAGTTTGATTATTTGGGAAATGGGCCTTGTTACACTACATGGCCTGGAAAATGATTTGGCAGCCACAGCTGTGGGTCAAAATAATTTGTTTTGTTATTGAAGCAGAAGGCCTCTTCTGAGGTATGGCAATTGAGGTGGTATTTTGCACCGACCAGCGCCCTCAGTTATCAGTGTCCCTTCATGAAAAAGGCAGCAAGTGAGGACACAGGTTTGTGCTCTGTCATATCTTGTTCTCTGTTCATTCCCTTCAGGTCTTGAGCCGTGACAGGTCTTCCCTGTAATGCTCTTGGGTGCTTAACAACAGCGGTGTTAAGAGAAGTGGAAACTGTCCTCACGGCATAGTGGATGATACGGCTCCAGTTTTCCTTTCATGCGAGGGCAATTTGGAATATGGGCAGCATAATAATTAGGTATTCTGTTATAATTGAGATTTTTCCTTTTTGAGGATGTAATTATATGAAGGTCTGAGACCCTTTGGCAGACGTTTTCTCTGTAATGAGAATATTTGACGAAAATTGAAATCTCTCTCTAGTGCTCTGTGCATCTAGAATGACTAAAGGTAATTTGACCCTTCAGCAGCAGCAGCCACCACCTCCAGTGGCTTGATATATCCCTCTTATATTGTTAGAGGGACTATTTAAAATCAGTACATCTTCAAGCGAAACTGTTCTATTACAAATATGATAGCAAAGTCTTTAGAGCTTGAAAGTGTGATGTAAGTGGATTGGACGTGAAGCTACCTAATGGCAAGAAATGAAAAGTTATGTTCTTGTGAGGAAGCTGGAGGGCTGTTCTGCTCAAATTTTACATTTGCAGATATTTAAATATTCCTGCCTGGTGAGGTAGCTACACGCATTCGTTCAATAAAAATTCTATATTTTTTGGAGAGAGCCTGTACCTGTTGTTGTAAACCGTACAGTATGACCTATACACTCGAGCCATTGTGCAGCGTTTGAGCCAGGATTGTCTGGGAAGGGGTCAAACGGGTAGTTGTACTTTTCTAGGCGGTCACTGCTCCATTCAAGGGACAATAAACAACACTGTGAAAGCAGAACCCCCGGGGAGTGCTACAAAACAATGTTGAAATGATAAGATTTCTTTTTTCTATTACATTGAAGAAATGAGATTTGAGAATTTTATAAAATCATATGGATGAAAAATAATAAATAAAGAGGACCAATTTACCGCAGCTCGCATTCAGTGATTTAACTGTAGCTACATCACTGGGACACTTAAAATCATTTCTGTCATTACAAGTTACGTCTGATTATTAAAACGGAATATATTATTCAAATTGGTCCCGTTGACACGCTTACAGACTCATCACTCAGTTGGTCTTTTTGAACATGAAAAACACACGATCCTTTCTAACTTTTTGAATATCAAAACGACATGGTACACGGGATACATGGTTACCAGATGACAGCCAACTGGTTCATTTTGTAGTTTGGCGAACTCCCAAAAATAAATGTTGATACAGCTCATAAAATGAGCAGCCTGCTAACGGCTGTGATTCAGTCCTTGATTTCATGGGGGACAATCGGGCGCGGGAAAGTTGTAGTGATGGGACATTTTGTGTTTTAAAGGGGGTCATTGTGGCGATGGCACGCTCAAACTCTGAATATTTAATATAAACTCAGCTCTGTCGGTGTCACCACACTCCTTTCTTTCCGCCCATGTTTCCATATCTTCAACCTCATCATTTAATCAGGTCTCGTGTTGGTCTGCATCAAAAATCTATTTGGAATTCATTTGCCGCCTTGATGTGTAAATTCAGTTATGGTTAATACATGAGCTACGGCAAATGCATAATCATGTGTCTCTACTCTCACACATACGCGCTTCCTGGTATTCTCACCCGTTGATTTATATGGACAATACGTGACTCATCCCGCACTACTGGCATCCTCCATCAATGGGGGGGTATTCCTTTCCCCTCCTCTCCCCTGCCTCCTCTCTCTGGATCAGTGTGTAGTGTTAGTAAAAGAAACAGCCTTACAGTGCAGTTATTTGCATTTGTTAGGGGGGGGTGGTTTGAGGATGGACGAGAAGGGGGGCCTGCTTGTTATCACTACATTGTGAATGCTTCACTGTTAATGACTAGATTAGAGAGGAAATGTATAGCAGAGCGAGTGGTCCTCTTCATCGTGCCCCCTTGTTAAAACCGTGTAAATGATCCTCTGGCTATGTACCCATCTGCAATGCTTTGTTTGTTATATGTTATTTGGTTGGTCAGCTGCTTTTCGGTAGCTCCGGGCTATGTATGTATGTATGTATGTATGTATGTATGTATCTATGTATGTATCTATGTATGTATGTACATCTGCGTGTGGTGTCCTCATGGCCATAATAGCTAAGTTTCTAACATGACTAGGGTTGCAAAGGGTTGGAAAATTTCCGGAACATTTCCAAGGAAGTTTAGCTCTGAAATCTTGGAATTTCAAAATAAAAATGTAAACTTTTCATCTTGAATTTATTTTGGGGGGGAGATACACATAGAAAAACAATGCTATGTCTTATGGTATGTTTTGGTTAGAAGTATGTCCGAATTTTAACTCTGCACTGTATTCAGCAGCGCACTCTTCTATCACATTTACAAATTTGCCAGCGTCTCATTGAATGGGGATTCAGTACGACCCTCTGCATGCACAGTGCATTCTCCCATCATGCACTGCCCACTCTACTGCCAATGCAACATTGTCTGAGCTAGAACGTCACGAGAACAGATACTTCGGTACCGAGCCAATGCCAAAATTCTGAAACATAACGGTACTCGTTTTTCTACAGTAATGCAGGTACCATGTGAATCAAGAACAACAGCGTTGACGCGTTAAAATCTGAAAAGATGTAATACTCACTATCGCCCTGTTTTGTCCCTGATAATGCTACATTGTAAACAACAAAAACCTGTGTTGAAATCGGCAGGAGTACAGCTAGTTAGCTGTTAGCTGTTAGCAGCCGGTAACGGAGGTGCTCTTGACTTGCATTATGATGTGTTCAAGGTGTATTCAGTAAAAATGAGGATTGTACAAAGGTAAAGTCGAATGTAATCTTATAACATTTTGTTTTTGGGGAGAAACTTGAATAGATACAGTTGTTTGATGTTTTCACATAAATATAAAATAGATATTAGAAAGGAAATTATAATGGACATTTTAGGCATATTCATGGATTATGTGGCCTATGATGGTCAAAGGTGTGTTTATATCTGCATATGACATGGTAAATACAGCCTGGGCAAATCACCCCAATATTTCCCATAAATTCCCGTTTATTCCCATGAAAAGTTTCCTCGTTGAATATTCCCGGAATTTCTCAACCCTAAATGACATTGTTTTTATTTATTTATTTATTTTATTTTCAAAAACAAAACATGACATAAGATCAACAAAACAATAAATACTAAACAAAACACAACTTCAAATCGCTCTGAAACAGAACAAAATGCAAAATCAAACCGATGCATTCAGATAAACACAAACACAACTTATATCAGACTTAATAATAAAACATTAAAGGTTAAACAAAGGAAGAACATGATAAATAATTACTTTTAGTTTTTCCTTCCAAAGGGAAAAAAAAAAAAAAAAAAAAAGACAAGCTTGATCCTATTTCATATTTACAAATTAATTTCATTGTTATAAGGAAAAACATACAAAATTACAAAGCACAATTATGTATTATAATAATAATACACAATAATAACTCTAAATGTGTCGTGTTTTTTGTAATGTTAGCAACCTGTGTAATGCAGCATAGGACTGCGTCTAGACCCGTGTATAGTGTGTAAAACTGGGAGACACAGAGACCAGATCCTCACCATGCTGTGTGTGGGTGTGTAGAATATCAATGTCCTGCTGAGCGCTCTCACTCCGTGTGTGTCTGGCTGCTATTAGGTGGCTCTTAAGATGTTTTAATGTCTCATTGTCTGTCTGGGTTATTTGTGTATGCCTGCATACTGTACATGCTTGTTTTGATTGATTGTCGGTGAAAGCGGAGTAATGATTGTGTCTCCTTGTCTCCTCTGGTCAGTCCCCCCCTCGCGCCTGTTTCCTCTCCGTTCGTTGCGTTTGCCTCGCAGAGCAGCAGCCCTCTCTGTCTTCCTGCCGTGTCGTTTGAAGTGTTTTTGCTCAGCCTTCTGTTCCTGCTCCGTTCTCACCTTGTGTGGAGTCAATGGGAAGTCCCCAAAGACCGCTTCGCTCAACCGCATTGCCGTGCGTGGGAGGAGAGTGGGCACTACCGCCCATTTGCCTCCCTTTTTAATTTATTGCTCTATTGCTATTGAGAGTGCACCACATATATAAATTGTATACTTTTTTTTTAGAAATCCTTTCGCTCACTGCGCATGCACTTGTCTTTCTAGTACAGTCTAGGTACACATGAGAGACGCTGGGTTTTCCGTTTTCTCTGCAATCTGTGTGTGTGTAAGTATGTCTTGAGTCAGTATAGCATAAAGTATATGTACAGTAAGAGATAGACGGTTAGGATAAATAGGTTTGCTTTTGCAGTACTTAAAGGGATTCTGTGCCACTTCCCTTGAGGAAGAGAAAGCGGTAGAAAAAGTTATGACAAAAAAAATAACCAAAAAGAAGAAAGTAAGGTGTGGGGGAGGGAAGCAAAGACAAGATGGAGATGGAGGAGGAAGATATAAGGCAGTGAAGGGATGTAAAGGCAGAGAAATGGAGGGGAAGTGGGGATAAGAGAGGAGGAGGAGGAGGAGGGGAGGAGAGGAAGAGTGTGTATGGAGAATATTAATGGTGTGCCTGGAAGTGGAGTGTCTTTTAAAGACCTCAACCTTTCTTCTGGTGCTCATGCGTATTGTATCAGAACAAGCAGCTTGGAGGCACTGCTGTAAAACGAGGAAAAAGTGCAGGGTTGGGAATCAGTGGCTGAATTTTACCCACATACATTCACTACCAGGAGTAAGTGCTTGCAGGAAACAAATTGTAACTGCCACAACAACTGTAAAGAAAATATAACTGAGAAAGCTTAGCACTTACAGTATCACATGTGGTGGACGTTTTTCCCCATTTAGTCCAGCATTTAGCACCAGCATGTGTTTGGCTCGATAAAACGTGTTTATTAGGGGCGACTTGTTTGTTTTTATGTCATTGTAAAAATGAGTTTGCCTGGAGGTAGAGATCTGGCCCGCAACACCTGCTCCGCTGGCTGATTTGGATACAGCAAACATTTACTCTATCTATCCGTCTTCTCTTCTGTCTTTCTCATTCATTTTATATTTCTTCCTTTCTGTAGTATACGCACATACTCAAACACACTCGGCGATTTTCACGTTGCAGCTGTGTCAGGTCTGAAATCCCTCCCAGCACCTGTCAATGGAGGGATCTACAGTAAGAGGGAGCTGCAGGTGTATGTGTGTGTGTCTGTGTCTGCGTGCACATACATGAGAGGAAAGGAATCGAGAAGACGACGGCGCTCACTCACTCACCACACGATGCAAGAAGGAAATACGCTGTCTTGTGTGGAAGCCTGTGTCACAGGTGACAGTCAATGACAGGACCAGGAACAGGCCTGTCAGAGAGGCAGGAAGTACGGGGAATGAATATGGTAATCTTCATATAGCAAATGAGAGGGATGCGAGGGAAGGCGTGCAGTATGGTGGACGGGAGAATAACAGCTGAGCACATTGTTAAGAGTTAAATGATATAGTGAAGAGAATAACATGTGCAGCCTCGATCTTTGTTTACGATGTGGGAAAGCAAGTATGACACACGGTGACTGCGAGAGATGGATTCCTCATGTGGAAATTGCTGGTAATACCAGGAGGTTTATTCCCTGCGAACCCCGACTGCCGTTAAAAACATTGTGGGTCGTGATTGAAGAAACGACAGAGACGGTGGATAATCAAATTCACATCTCCGGCGGTTATTTATTTCATTTGATCTGGAGTATTGTAAATTAGAACATCAAGCTCTCCTCTCCTGTTCTGTCGACATGAATCCTGTCTGCTGATGGAAAGTTTACTTGTAACATTGTTCTGATTTGCTCATTTCTTACTTGGCATTTACAATTCATAAAACGGGTTGTAATCCCTAATTAGCAGGCTGTAATTGCGCTGACGGGAATGAACTTTTGGAGAAATTAGAGGTTCCATTAAGTTTTGATTCTAACCTCCAGCGCCTGCCGTATAGGGGTAAATTAGTGCCAGGGAAACCATATCTCTAGCTAATGTGCAGTGCCAGGAAGATAACAGCAGTTTCAAAAATGCCAGGGACATTAGCATTCCTGCATCGTGTGTGTGTGTGTGTGTGTGTGTGTGTGTGTGTGTGTGTGTG